>OY720676.1:173374105-173707321 GCA_963170755.1 Amphimallon solstitiale
AGCTTGTTTTTTAAAACGATGGGTAATATTTCAAAGGCTATCGTTTTTTTTTTCGTGAACAGGCGCTAAATTGAAATTTATGAAGTTAACCCCCCCTTATTTTTCGAAAATCGAAAATTCTGACGGCTGTTTCAAGGTTTTCTAGGTTAGTTCTAAATTGTCCCCAAAGTATTTCAAAGCAGAAAAAAAATCAAAATTTAACCTAGAAAAATAATTTTTTCTCGAAAATTGAAAATTATAGAACAAACCGTTTAGAATTTCTATTTTACTTGTGATAGGAATTCAACATCAGTATTCAACTCCTATGTAAAATTTGCAATGTATTACTGTCGTGGCAAGTGAAAACCCCGCGAAGTAAAAACATGTGTCGTCGGATACACATAAAAGCACATATTTCTGGCGCTGCAAACTGCTTATAATCGGTAAACAGTTTTAAGTAATACGATGGATCATCGTGAGTTTTACTCATTTTTTTACAAAATTGTTTTTAATGATAAATATAGTGACTAGCCAATGCTCGGGGGAATCCACTTTGTGAAAATATTATTTGTCCCCGATGTACGAAATTAAGACTTAATTGTCCAATGACATAAACAATAAAACATATTCGGGTCAGTCGATAAAACTACCAATGTTAGAGGACGCAATATTAAATAAATAAATATTTTGGTTTTTGGTAATGGAGAGCGACACGACAATGTCTACGCATCAACTTGTATCAACGAGATTCTAAAGAACTAATACAGAAAACTACATAACTTTAAGTATGGGTTTAGGTTTAAAAGTATAATAAAAATAAAGAAAAAGTGACGCATATTACATTTCGCACATGCTGTTCATCGAGTGTCAGAGGTAGTCAGGAAGTTGCTACCCGAATGCAGATAAATTGACATTTTTCTGTCAATAATGTTTTTGTGAAGAGGACCTGTATGCAAGCATTTATTTCGTGAAAAAACTGCCACTTGACAAGTACTTGGACGTCATGTAAACCGTAATTCCCAAAGGAGACAAAATGTAGGTTTTTAAAAAAACCTGTAATTTTTGAGAAAAATTGATGTAAGAAATTTTAATTTAAATTTCTTTTATTTAGGACAACAAAGAAAAAAAAAAACATGTTATTCCTTCCTGTTCTTTTGAATCCAAGAAGGCAAAATGTAAGTGTTGAAAAACCTGTAATTTTGAATTTTGAATCCATCATAGACATCAAAAAAAAATTCAATAAATTTCTTTTACTTATAGGAAAACGTACTATTCCAACCTGATCTTCTGAATCTAGCATTATGAAAACCGCAAAGGCCCACTCTACACCGAAGAACATAATTAGAAAATTAAAAAAAAAAATTGAGTTTTTCATTTATTTCTTTTAAGTACATAGGTACTAAGTTCTAGTGACAATTAAAAAAAAGAAAAGGAATAAAATTGTTTTTGCATATATCGTAGATTCTTTTAAGATAGAAATAATTATTTAATAATTTAATACATTAATAAAAACAACACCGAAAAATTGGATAGAAAAAAAAATTTTCAAAGACTAAGTGGGTTTTTTACTGTTTTTATATAATTGCATTTTTTACATTACTTTTCCCCATGTTTTTTGAGACTTGCGGAGCGGTTTTCATATGAAAAATTGACGGTTTTTTTTACATGCAAAATCCAAAAAAAAGTGAATTCATGAAATTTGACACACTAGGTGGGTTTTTTTTTTATGCAGGGTCACATAAAACTAGACACAAGTAACTCAACTTTCATATCTATCTCAATTAAAAAACGGACCACTTGGACAAAATTATTTTTAATGGTATACCAGCTTAACCAAAGAGATATCTTTGTTGTCAGTGATGTTACCTATTTTCAAACAAAAACCCCGTAACTATATAATAACCCGCTAATTAACCGAATAAAATTCATTGGTATAAGAGCAAAACTAATTAGAAAAGTTACTCCTGTTACATTTAATAATAATTTAGTAGAATCTTCCGTGTCTCTTGTATTTTTAATTGGACCGGTTATTGTTAGTTGGAAAATGAACGTGAAATAGAATTTATTTTTTAAAGTTTGTACCTACTTCTTTCTTTGATGGAGTCCCCATCGGAAAAGTGTAGTTTATAAAAGAGTTTTTTTACTTAGATTTTATGTAAAAAAATCGACATTCTCTTTACGTTTTATACTCGAGGAAATATAAATTTCCTTCTCTAGTTTAAAATGTAAGTTTTATTAGCGTCTGTTATACTGATTTTCACGTCCTATAATAATGTGTCCGAAGAAGTTTGGAAATACTAGATGTCAGTGGTAGATCACATAAAATAAAGTCCACTATATCTAAACAAAGTAGGTACCGCAATTGGTAAGGGACCATGAGTAAGAGAGAGAAAGATATATTTTGGAGACAAAATGGCCGTTTTGACTGCTGTCATATTATTACTGTAAAAAAACACGAAATCACGAAATCGTTCGTTTGGTCCGCTTATTTATATGTAATGTGTTTTATAATTGGGTGTTATACATAGTAAGAAAACGTTTTGTATTTGTTGTGATTTGCTGTGTTTGCACGATGCAAAAAGCAGAAGCGAAAATGGATATCGTCCTGTTCCGATTGCCAAGTGGTATATATATTACGTAAAATACATTGCATTTATAATTATAAATGCAATGTATTTAATATATATGTATATACTTTGTCTAATTGTTATTATATTATCTTATTTGTTTTCAGTGGCGGCTGCTGCAGTGAGGGCAACGGGGCACTGCCCCCCCTTGATAAATTTCTTTTAAACAGATAAATTTAAATACCTAATTTGTATGTAATTTTTCTGATTTGTTTGATAAACAAATAATATCCCTAGCAAGCAAAATCAGTATATGCACACTTGTCCTACATTAGTAAATATATATTTTTTATCCTTCTCTAAAATTGTGATTTTTGCTGCTTGGGGTATTTTTTTCGGAAGTAAACAGTCCGTCCTCTTCAGCGCGTTTTAAAAAATCACAGTCTGACGTAGGCTCCGGGGGCATCTTGCGCCATTGCCCAGTTTTGTACTAGAAATCGTGCGTATAAAAAAGTGGTGCGGGGCGAGAGCGGTATATGTCACGATAGGGCACTAGACCTGTGATGCCGGATGACATCCACTATGTAATATCACAAAATAACAGAAGTGACAAAAAGCGTCACTTGCATAATTCCGATATTTGTGCGCAAAATCAAACAAAATGGCGTGTTTTGTTTTTGTTGTGTATGCACTTGTATAAATATAACCTGTCTTAATTTTATAACTTATAATTTACGAAAAAATAAAGGTGCCAGTTAAATTGTTGTTGATATAAATAATAGAAACTGTACGAAAGAAGAAATCCGGAGTACATAGATGTTGCATTTTTGCTTGTAAAAATGTTTAGCAACAAAGTATATTGTACAATTTCTTTTCGTTTCCTAAAGAAGAAAATCCGTAAGTTTTATAACAGATAGTTTGTAATAATTCATCTTTGTAGTAAACACTTTGAATGAAACTTTTTATATAGTGAAGGAACTTCCTTCAAAAATAAGAATTTTAGAGAACATCGTTATCTCTCACAGCCATAACCATAATGAAAAGAAACCAATTCAAACCTCACTGGTTAAGAAACTATCTAAAGGTAAATGTTTATTATAAAATGTTATTTCTAAGAACTAAGTATTATTTGAAATTTTAAAAGCATACTAATTTCAAAATGTATTTTAGTATGTGTGGAAACTATGAATGTTCATAGCACAAGTGAACGTGAACCCACCTATAGGTATGACAATTAATATTTACAATACAAAATTATTTTATGAGCAAAACATAAAATACGTTTAGTTGTTAACTGAAGAATTCGAAGTCATTTTTGAACAAAAATTCAACACATACCTATGTATTTAATCTAGTATAAAGTAGAATAATTTAGAACTTTTCAATTACAAACATACAATTAATTTGTTTAAACGAAATGTATAATTTTTTAATTTTATTTTACCAGTTATGGAAATTCCTTGGGGTTCAAACAGAAAAAAAAATCTCTGCCCAAACACCCACAAAGGAAAGACAGAAAATCTCTAAAACAGCATCGAGTTATAGCTACTAAATCTAAAATGAAATCCTATCCTAAACAGGAGAATTTACAATATTTTCTAGAGCTTTGTGACAGATATTTATCAAATGAACTGGCAACAGTTGTTAAATTTAATGCAGTTAATAAAAATAAGAATATTGCAAGATACAGCATACAGTACAAACAATTTGCTTTAAATATCTATTTTTTGAGATCAAGAGTTTATAAATACTTAAGTAAAATACTTCAATTGGAAAGCGTAAGAACATTACAAAGATTAACACAGAATTGGAACATAACTCCACGAGTGTTGATTTTGTGTATTCTGCAAGTGAAATAAAAACTGCTCATTTTACACCATAAGCATGTGAATGCATTCCACGCATTGATGAAATGTGACTAAAAGCTAATTTATTTTATAATATAACTAAAGACGAAATTGTAGGATTTCATAAAATAAATGGTCAAACAACATATAAACCAGCAAAATTTGCTATGGTTCTCTTTACTAAGGGCATTCATATGAATTGGAAACAGCCAGTTGGTTATGTATTAATCAGCAGCACATGTAGTGGTAAAGCTTTAGAGGAGACTGTAGATAATACAATACTAAAGTTATTTGCAGTTGGGCTTTCTGTCCGAGCACTAGTATCTGATGTCGGCTCAAATTTTTGTAAATATTCAAAAGAAAAAGGAGTTACTCCAGAATCACCATACTTTTACTTAGAACATAAAATATTTTATTCTTTTGATGTATCACATCTTGTTAAAGCAATTAGGAACACATGTTTTAAATATACAATACAATTTGACAATTTTACAGCAAACCAAAAATATCTAGATGAATTTTATAATAAAGATAAACTCATGAACATCAAACTTCAATGAATTAGTTATTAATCATTTTGCTAATCGTAAGGAACGGCGAATGGATTTTATTTTCAAACAAATTAATTATATAACATATTGAGTTTATTTTTTTGTCTGTACTTAATTTTTGAAATTAAACACTCAGACCCCCCCCCCACCCGGTGCCCTCCCGTCCCAAAAAATCACGGGCCGCCACTGTTTGTTTTGACAAGAAGGCAAACGTAACGTATATGGAATCAATATGGCGTCCTAATTGGGATACTTTGTTAGATATAGTGACTTTAACATAAAATAAAACATAAAAATCTCAAGATATTTGATGCGCAACATTGTATGGTTTGCTAAGATGGAAAGAAATTCTTAAATATGTTTTTCTAGTAATAAGTTTTTATTGTAATGATCTAGTGATTTCTTTATGGCAGATTAATATTACGTTATTTATATTTTTACTTGATCTTTCTTTCTGAAGCATTGCTGTTCATCTCTAATTTCAATTAATTAGGTATTTCTGATGTTTCCATTGTTCCATTAAATAGGCATGTTAGGTGTTTCATTAGTACGGGATATTCATACTTTATTAGTTCATTTGGAATATTATCGTAACTAGGAGCTTTACTATTTTTAAGCCTTTTTATTATTATTATTATTATTATTATTATTATTAATAATAATAATAATAATAATAATAATAATAATATTTGTTGCCCAACATCAAGCATTTACAGGACAAAAATTATATGAGTGCAGTACAAAAGCAAATATAACAAATACATAAATTCTTAAATACTAATACATAATCACAAAAATAATAACAATAATAATAAAGAAACAAAAAATTAAATGAAATTGATGTGAGTATGCTACATGTAAAGAAACACGAAAGCGAGAGCAACTAGCAACTGACAAAGGGTAGATATACGATTGAAAATCAGAACTACAACTGCTTCCTAAAGTTACCAACTGTGTCATTAAATATATCGTCATACAGAGTATTCCCTAATCGCGACATATTGTAAAACGGTGAATGTAAGAGAGTATTCGTCCGTGGAGTCGGCATAGCAAAAGTCACCGGAAAACGTGAAGATGCTCTAGGGACAAAGAAGTTAAGGCAAGATAGTAACATAGGGCTATCAATTTTATTGTTCACAAGCTCCCAGACAAACCGAGCATCATATAAGTCTCTGCGTGCAGCAAGAGACCGCATGTCATGACTCTGCAGAAGATGATGGTAGTCTGTGCCACGAGGAGGATAGACATCTTGTATCTTAAAAGAAAGATACTTTAAGAAGCGACGCTGTATCTTTTCTAGAGACAATTGATAGCTAATATAATTAGGAGACCAAGCAACAGAGCAATATTCAAGTTTGGTTACCACAAACGAATAATGTAAAGTCTTAAGAACAGAAGTATCATCGAAGTATCTAGAGCTACGCATCAGGAATCCCAAGGTTTTGGACGCAGCAAGACATGAAGACGATATATGGTCATTGAAAGAAAGACGAGAATCAAACAACACACCCAAGTCCCTGACAAGATCTACTTTAGTTAGAGATGTCCGTGAATGTCATAGTGAAATACAAGACTCGTCAATTTCTTGGTAAAGGTTTAGGAATATTGAGAACCAACCTATTGTCAATGCACCACTGGTAAAGAACATCACGATCTTTCTGCAATAATAGTGAATCATCTTGCGAAGAAATACTGGAATAAATCTTCAAATCATCAGCATAACACAAAACAGGTGAAGTCAGAGAGGTTAATAAATCATCAATGAAAAGGGTAAAAAGAAGTGGTCCCAAGTTAGATCCCTGTGGTACACCCGAGCTAGAGATATATGTCCTAGACGCATAACCAGAATAAAAAACATAATTGATCCTATTGTGCAAGTAGGACTGCATCAAATGTATGAACGAAGAGCTCATACCAAAGGAAGACAATTTCCTAAGTAGAATTCCATGATCAACCATGTCAAAAGCACTAGAAAAGTCAGTGTAGATGACATCAACTTGGTTGCGACCATCCTAATGATCTGATATATACTGTGTAAGCGTGACTAGATTCGTCATTGTAGACCTACCAGGTAAGAAACCATGCTGATATGGAGATATATATGAGAGAACATTGTTATAAATCGCTTTGTAAATTACTATCTCCAAGATTTTTGCGAAATTTGATAGAATGGCAATTGGTCTGTAGTTGTGAACTTGTTTTGGATCATTTTTCTTAAATATGGGACATATTCGGGCACGCTTCCAGATATCAGGAGAAACGTGCGTTTTTATAGCTAGGTTGAATAAGTGAGCTAAAGGTTTATAAAGAATATGCCTAGCATCTCTAACCAAAAAAACTCGGTATAAAATCATCTCCCGCTGTAGTGTTTTGCGGCATACGTGCCATAATCTCGAGCAAGTCCTGATCTGAGACAGAGTGCAGTGAGAATCCAGCCAAAGTAGCATTTACAATCGGTGTATACCATACTACTTGGAATTCTGAAGGTTCCTTCTCTTGAGCGAATATACTTGAACACTTCCTTAGAATTAGTTTTAATAGTTAGTTGTATTTTATCCAAATAAGCAACATAAGCTAGCGATATTTGTTCTTTACAGATTGCACGTAGTCTCACAAATTCACCACGATAGTATGAACTATTCAAACTTTTCCATCTACGGTGATAGAATGCTTTTAGGTTTAGGTTAGATTTTATGTTTGAGTTAAACCATGGTGGAAAACGTGAACGGGAAAATGATGTTTTGGGAATAGAATGATCAAGCAGATGATATAGTTTGTTATAAAATATATCAGTTGCAACATTGACATCAGTAGTAGTAGTGATAGGTGGTCAGTCCGCCGAAAGTATATCACTATATAGTTGACAAAATTGGCTTTACGGAAATTGTACCTTTTACTGGTATTAGATGGAAAGTGATTGGACTTGACAATGTTAAAAACAGACAAAGATATTGATAACGGAGGATGATGAGAATCAAACGGCACAAGCGGCAGCGTGTCTATAGAAACATCCACCGATGACGCATCACTATAAAGTATCAGATCGAGAATTCCATTATTCACGTTAGTAATAGTATTAAGTTGGACGAGGTTTAGAGAGTTGCACATACATTGTAAAGAGGTATTCTTAGACCATGAGGAGGGAGTAGTATTACAGAACAATGGTAAGTTGAATTCCCCAATCACCAATACAGGTTTATCCACCAGGAAAGTTTCTAATGCTTCGAAAAAAAGTTCGAAATCGGTAAGTGATAAGTCAGATGGTATATATAACGAGATCACAAATAGCAATGTAGAAGCAATTTGACACAATATCAATCAAAGGAACCAATTCTGTATGTAAGTTGTGTCAACAATATCAAATCTTATGCAGGAGGAATCAGCGAAGGCAATCAGTACACCACCTCCGACAGAACGATTGACCAGTTCAAATCTCCTGTCACATCAATAAACAGTATAAGTGTCAGAAAATAATTCAGATGAAGAAATTGATTGATTTAGTCAGGTTTCCGTCAAGACGACAATGCTGTAGGAAGACTCACAAATATTGGAAAAGAAAGTATGTGTCTTAGAACACAAACCACGAGTGTTCTGATAATAAATATTTATATCTGTAGATGTGGTGTTGGGCTGAGCTAGTTTAAAGAGGAGATTATACTTGGTATACCATTGGAGTACTTTATTTTTAAATTAGATTCCCCCCTCTCAAGGTGATTCTTCAACTCTTGTCTTGCATCGTTATGTATTTTTAATTGCAATGGTGTTTTATCACGGGAAATGAAGAGACCAAGCAAACTTAGAAGATGACCTTAAGGTACCTAATGAGCGAAGTGTAGCAGAAACAATCGACTCAGATGGCAAAGCAACTCTGATAGGTCGACACCTATCCATCTTGGTCACGTCAAATTTCCCATGTCTCTGCGTCTTAAGCTCACCACCATCCACGCCAAGAGTAGAAAAGATTTCTTTCACCACCTGTTGATCAAGTTGATTTTGATCACGGATAGATTCCCGAGGAGCTTCCTTAGAACCAAAAATAATTTATTGCTTTTGTTACTATTTCATGTGTAAATGATTGGTTTTGTGATGTTAGTTACATCATCTGATCTTCATTCTTCTTCTGAGTGGTACAATTGTTTAAAAAATCTTCCCATTATGTAAAGGTATGTTTTTTGTCTGTACGAATTCGTTTACAGGTCTTTTTCTGTTTTTCAACATTTTCCAGATCTTCCTTTGGGCTTCGTACAAGTCTTTCTCCATATCACAGGCGAATCTTGCCCAATATTCTCTTTGAATCTTTATTATTTCTGCATTCACTTTATTCCTTGTTTCAACATATGTTCTATAGTTCTCTTGTGATGGATTACTTTTATATGGTAGGTTCAGTTTCATCTTCAAAAAGGTTCAAAAACAAAAATGGAACCACGCTGTATATCTCGTGTATAAATTACGAACCAATTGTCGCTATGCCTGCATAGCATAGATATTGCAAATCAATGTAGGCAGCTTGTTTGTTTTTGTTCAAGAAACTTTACTGTTCATATTTCGGCATTTTCGGCGAGGCGTACAGTATTTTGATTTCTATCCGCTTATGCTAATGCAAAAACTCACAAATGCGTAGTGATACGCCGAAGTTCCACAGAAGCTGTTATTAATTTTTTACACATTCTACGTTTTGAAATGCAGATATAACGGATTAGCAAGACCGATAAAATCCATCAGAATGTCCAAGTCACGCTTGTTGTACGTTAAAATAAATTAATTTATAAATAATTAATGATTTTGTACCTTGTCCCTCTCTCTACAAATACATTTTTGGATGATGACTCATACAAAATTTTGTCCGTCTAGTTCTTGTAAAGAGTCGTTCAAAGAGTCATATTTTCAGAAGGCCTTGAAATTGTCGAAACAGTTTCCTTATACCGGTTGGTCCAGATTAAGAGTGAACCATTAGCAACTTTGTGAATATAAGACATACAAAAATATTTAAATAAAATATAAATAAAATAGTAGGATTTTTAACGCTTATTAATATAGAAGAACGCGAAAATAATTGATTCGGTGAGTGAAAAAAGGGCTGTAACTCCAAAAATTGAGGTAATGAAAAATCAAAAAATAATAATCTATACCTTTTCAACTTCAAAACGAGAATAATCAAGTTCACTTTCAAAATGAGAATAAACAATTACAGATGAAGACTGCTTTTATTATATTGTAATAACATGTAAAGTAACACAATCAATAAATGGATTTTGTAAATTACATTACGCGTCCGGTATAAATCGTAGAATGTATTCTATATATCCTGGATAGTTTTCCGGATTTATTGTATTTTCTTAATTGATGTTGCAGACACTTCTTGGTGAAACATTTTAATAAATTAATTTAATTGTCGTGAATAATACACAGTTTTATTAAAATTATCTAACATATGTTTCGGCTGTTATGCCATTATCAAAGAGTTACTTTATTGTATTAACATTAGTCTGTATTACCTCCTCTAATTGTTGTAGACGACACTCTGTCTGGTTTACACCGCATGAGTTTGATAAACACTGACAAATTAATTTGTCTTCCATTCTAAAGGCACCTCTTCTGACCTCGTTGTGGATCATTTCGAAGTGTTTCTTTAGAGACTGTTACACTTCCATTTTTAGTTTAAGTTCTTTTAGTGTTAATTTTGGGGGATTTTCAATGTATTGAGGGATAAATTGACGATGCCTTTCCGTGATTTTCACAAATTTTTGTCCCCGAAGTGGCTCTCTCACATTTTGTTGATTTTTAACCCATCGCAGACAATTTTTTAACGCCCAATCTAATCGTACACCCTCTCCAGTCACGGCAATCACATTGGCACTTATAAAGGGTGTCTCAACGGGAGGTTTGTTTTTGAAATTCGCGCGAAATATGGTTAAGTTGGTACTACAGCGCTTAGATTTGACAGTTAGCATTGTGAAGTCTTGACATTTCAAGAATGCAGCGCTATACAAACGAGAAACGTGTACTTATTGTGAAAACCTATTACCAAAATGGAGAATCTATCGTGGGTACATTTCGCAATTTACGTGATCATTTTGGTATTCATAATCGCCCAAGTAAGACCGCGATTATGAAATTAATTGAAAAGTTTGAACGCACTGGTTCTGTGGCAGACGTAAAAAAAGCCCTGCGTCCTCGTAGCGGTCGTTCGGCTGAAAACATAGCCGCAGTAGTAGAAAATGTGGCCGATGATGCGCGCACCTCGATTCGTCGTCGTGCACAGCAATTAGACCTTTCCAGAAGTACTATGCAGCGTATTTTGACCAAGGATTTGCAATTACACGCATACAAGATCCAATTCACGCAGACATTGAAACCAGCCGACCATGGACAGCGCCGTGAGTTCTGCAATTGGGTGTTATCGATGCAACAGGATAATCCCGATTTTGCAGCACAAATCATATTCAGTGATGAAGCGCATTTTCAACTTAATGGTTACGTTAACAAACAAAATTGCAGAATTTGGGGCGCTGAGAATCCTCGTGTGATTGAAGAACAACCTATGCACCCACCAAGAGTCACTGTTTGGTGCGGATTTTGGGCCGGCGGTGTAATTGGACCATTTTTTTTTTGAAAACGCTGCTGGTGCCGCGGTAACCGTCACTGGTGATCGTTATCGTGACATGATAGCCAATATTTTGTGGGCTGAGTTGGATGGTATGGATGTGGATAACTTCTGGTTTCAGCAAGATGGTGCCACCAGCCACACAGCGAACCAAACAATTGAGTTATTGCGCACAAGGTTTCCAGGCCGTGTAATTTCTCGTCATGGCGATCAAAATTGGCCACCAAGATCGTGCGATATCACGCCGATGGGCTTTTTTGTTTGGGGATTTTTGAAAGGAAAGGTTTATGCTAACAATCCTCAAACACTTCAAGAGCTGAAATACGCGATTCGAAACGCGTTTGCTGAGATGGTGCCGCAATTGTGTGCAAGAGTCATACAAAATTTCGTCAACAGAATGGACATCTGTCAACGTAGTCGCGGCGGCCACTTATCAGATATTGTGTTCCACGTGTAATGTCCATGTCTGTAGTTTATCATGAATTAAAAACATTGACAATTTTCAACAATCTAATGTGTTTAATTGCAACTTCAAAAACAAACCTCCCGTTGAGACACCCTTTATATAGTACAAATTTGCTGCTAAACTTTATTAGTTTCGCGTTTTTTAATGTACATACTGCATAGTAAATGTCTAACCACTAACGCTAAATGATATTCAGTAACACTCACGTTTTGTATTATTGAAGTGAAAATTTCTATGGGCGGGTTGATTGTTGGGCACTGAACGAGACTGAGCCGTCACGCTCGGCTATGTAACGCTCGTTCGGGTAAAGTCGGCTCGAGTCGAGTCGACTAAGGGAGCGAAAGAGATATAGTTAACGCGTCTCTGCCGGTCTCTGCTATACTCGCTCGGAAACCGTTTCACGCTCGGCTTTGTATTATAACGCCAACTAGCGGTATTTAATTTCAATTAAATTGAAATTTAGAATAAATACGCGAAATATTGTATTTTTATTTCTGAAAAATTCTTGTCCGCGTGCAGATGCGATCACGAGCCGCCCGGGTATTAGGCCGGCACGTTACCATTAGACCAGCACGGGCACTCGTATGAGATTTATCATATCGTCTATTTGTATATATACATGCGTACGTATGAATTTTTTAATACGTTACTGAATATTATACGCGTGTGTACATGTGTAAATGTAATAAATGTCACAAAATTTATTGTGTGTGTATGAGACATTATACACTGTATATGCCGTGCGAATACGTTTTATTTAATATGTTACTGAATATTATACGCGAGAACGAAAATGGAAAATGGAAAATGTAAATGTAAATGAATAGAGAACGAAAAAAAAATTGTATTTCGTATTATTAACCTCGCCTTGATGAAGTTTTCACTTCTGCCGTGTGGTCTTAAGCACACCCATTTTTTTTTGTTACATCAACGCATGCTGCAAATGTATTAATTCTCAATTTGATGTTGATTATTCTCATGTTGAAGTTCATTATTCTCAATTTGAAGTTGAAAAGTTGATTTATAACTATTTCTGTTTTAGTATCTCTACAAAAGATTTATCTAAAAACTTATCCGACAATATAATTTATTTGACAGACAGATTTATCATTAACCTTGATGTAATATTTTATTCAAAAATTGTAATAACGAGATGACTCGAAATGAAAATTCATTACATGCTTTTTTATTTGTTTTAACAAGGGGCTCTATTAAAACAATACATTTTATTTTAAAACTAGAAAACACGATCATCACGAATTTTAAAAAAGTAAAAAAAAAATTAGTATATACAGGGTGATTCAACGATCTAACTTAGTAAATTTATTTTTTAATGTTTAATCCAATAAAAGGAATTGCTCACTCTGGTTGATAGGGTATTAAAATCTCGGGAAGTCTTTAGTAGGAAGTTACAAGATTTGCAAAAGCAAGCAAGTGTGTTTACTAGACAAGTCTCAGTACCAAGCAACGCACTAATAGCATCTTTTAAGGTCGCATACAAAGTGGTGATGTGCAAAAAACCTCACTCCATCACAAAAGAGCTTACCGGCTCTATAGGGCATGGATTAACATTATCCTGGGAGACTCGGTGGGAAAATTAATTTCAAAGGTATCTTTGTCCAACAACACTATTAGTCGAAGTATCACTCATAGTCTTCAGGTTCTCAATAATCAATTAATACGAGGGATAAGCTTAATTCATTGAAAATAAGAAAATCTAGGAGACTGTGAAAAACAATCGTACTGTGTTTATTTTATCTGTCATTTGAGGTTTAGTTGCTGAAGTTACGCTCGTTATAGCTCAGCTACTTGTTTTTTAAAAGTAAAAGAAAACGGAATTAACAAGAGAGCATTTTTGAATCATAATTTACTATGACTTTAAAACAGGGTTTAAGCGCTTAAGGGTGCAAAGAGAGTTTAGATTCAGTTTTTAGTGAGCAAGCACCTTCCTTGGCTACAATTAACGATGGTATAAGGAATTTGAACGCGAAAGGAATTCTTTCAGCATCAGGGCGTCCTCCTACTGTTGCTATCGACAAAAACATTGCTGCTGCTAAAAGAATAATAGAAAAGGACAATACAGCCACTTATGCGGTAATAGAGCATAAACTCAAGATTGGATCCTCATCTGCTAAAACAATCATGCAGGTAAAAAAAAGTGGTAAGTCGTTTTGTGCCGCATCATCTTTCTGACTTCCAAAAAGCAGAGCGTGTGAGAATTTGCCATGAAACTTTAAATTTCTTAAATAATGGCAGGCACCAATTTTTTTTTCCAAAATAGTGACAGGTGACGAAACTTTTATTCCCTTTCTTGACCTTCCTACCCACCAAGAGAGTCGTGTATGGATTCACGAAGATGAGAAAACTCCTACAATGACTAAGAACTAAGAAGCAACGAGCTATGAAAAAGGTTATGTATGCGGTATTCTTCAGAAGTACGGGCTTAGTAAATGCATTTAATCCATTTAGCTTAATGGCTACAGTTACAACTAAGTGGCACACTAAAAAATGTTTGCCTGATGTGTTCAGTTGAGTTTCAGAAGAGGGAGTTATGCTCCACCATGATAATACATCGTCGTATACGGCAGCTTTAACTCACCAATTTTTGGCTGAAAAATATATAAAAGTAGTAAAACATTAGCCATACTCTCCTGATTTAGTGACTTTGGCTATTTTTTGGGCTTAAACGCAATTTTCGGGGTAGAAAGTTTTCGTCGGATGAAAAGATTGACAGTTCACGCTTATTTAGAAATTATTCCGAAAGAAGATTGGTAGGGGGCTTGTAAAGAGTGGAAAGAAAGAATGATCAAGTGTATTTTTTATTCTCAATAATTTCATCTTGTCCCTTGTGGAGAAAATGAAAGGCATGGAATTTTGTCTGCAACTTCATGAGACTACCGACGGTAACAAAAACGCACACCTAATTTGTTATGTACGCTTCCTGAATGATAACATCGTTGAAGATCTGCAAAAGCATCATCGGAAGCGCAAAGGCTCAAGACTTTTTTGAGATGTGGGCGCTTAATCGCAGCAAAGCACCGCCTATATCAGGCATGGCCAACATACGGCCCGCGATTAATTTTTCAATATTAGCTATTTATCTTCCAATAATTGGCTGATTTCTTTTTTATTACATGTAATGTTTTTATTGTATCTCTGGCTTCCAAATAATATTTTAAAACTGTAAATTTGTTTACGAAATAAAGCTCATTTCAATAATTGGTCGAATGGATTCGCGATACTTCTTTATCTCTATACTCGATATGAACTGTTTGACGGCGATGTTAGCCGATGTGTCGACGTTCAGCGGCGACGGCCTCTATAGCGGCCTGAGCACAAATAGCTAGCTCATTGACTACGAGTGGCGGCTGTGGTCGCTGCATAGAAATTCCACCTTGAAATCCCCACTCGTTTAGGCGGAAGTCGCCAGTCATTGTAGCATAGACAATAGTTGCGGTTGATGACTGAAAACGTGTACATCCTGTTTGTAAAACGAAATAATTGTTTTATTTGCTATATAACTCCTTCAAGTTCATTCTATAAATTAAATATTATTTCGATTGATTGCGATACAGTTTGGATATTTATACGGTATGTAATTATAATTTCATTAAAGTAATATTGTAAATTAAAAAAACTTTTTCACCCTAGGGATGGCTTCCAGAAAACGAAAAATTGATCTTGAATGCCGTATATTTAATGATGAATGGAAGTGGAAATATTTTTTTACTATGTACAATAATAAGGCGGTTTGTCTTATTTGCAATTCGGGTGTAGCCGTTTTAAAAGAACAAAACTTGAGAAGACATTTTGAAACGAAACATGAAAGTTACGCACAACATTTAAATGAAGAAAGCCGAAAAAAAACAAGCTGTAGATCTGGTAGAAAAATTGACCCGGCGGCAAAATATATTTACACAGCAAAATCGATTACAAGAATCTGCTACTGAAGCAAGTTTACTAGTAGCAAAACGGATTGCTCAATGCGGAAAACCTTTTGCTGAAGGAGAATTTGTAAAAAAGTGCATGTTGGATGTTTGTGATGTAATGTGTCCAGAAGTTAAACATAAATTTGAAAATATAAGCCTGTCTCGGCAAACTATTGCCAGAAGAATAGAAGATATGAATGTTGTGTGTTTAAATGATCAGTTACTGAATAATTTAGAATCGGCCCATTTTTATGCAATAGCTCTTGATGAAAGTTGCGATGTAAAGGATACTGCTCAGTTATTAATTTTTATCAGAGCTATCACGGCAGATGTTCAAGTTTCGGAAGAACTTTTGTCAATTCTTCGTATGAAAGACACAACAAAAGGAGAAGATCTTTTCCGAGAGGTCGAGAAATTGTTTTTTGAAATACAATATTGACTGGAAAAAATTAGCGAATGTAACAACAGATGGAGCACCAAATATGGTTGGAAACAATATTGGTCTCATAAAACGAATTGAAGATAAAATTTCTGAAATTGATCCAAATCATAAAATTATTCCCATACACTGCATCATTCATCAACACGCATTATGCAAAAACATTTTAAAAATCGATCATGTTACAAACGTAGTTATGAAATTAGTGAATTTCCTTCGATCAAAAGGGTTAAAACACAGGCAATTTATTGGACTCCTTGAAGAACTAAATACCAGTTATTTAGATGTACCATATCACAATAAAATCCGTTGGTTAAGCTTGGGAAAAGTGTTAAGACGTGTGTGGGATCTTCAAGAAGAAATAAAAATATTTTTAACGCTTAAAGAAAATGAGGATTTTCCTGAATTATCAGAACCAAA
This sequence comes from Amphimallon solstitiale, assembly GCA_963170755.1. Lineage (NCBI taxonomy): Eukaryota > Metazoa > Arthropoda > Insecta > Coleoptera > Scarabaeidae > Amphimallon > Amphimallon solstitiale. The sequence continues at coordinate 173,390,908 of OY720676.1, forward strand.
TTGAATTTGTGATTTAGCATTTTCTTTGGATATTCTCACACATTTTAACGAATTTAACGTATGTTTACAGGGAAAAAATTTGTATGCTCATGATTTAATACAAAAGTTAAAATCTTTTGAAATGAAGCTTAGTCTTTTTTCTAGAAATATGGCTGAATGCAAATTTGATCATTTTCCAACGTTAAAGGCCGTATCTTTAAATATTTCAAGCGAAAAGGTTCAAGAATTTAGTAACAATATCCTTGCACTAATGACAGATTTCGAGCAGCGATTCGATTGCTTAAAGAAAATTGATAAAAATGTATCTATTATCCGAAATCCATTTTCTGTACATGTAGATGACGTTCCTGTTGATATACAATTAGAAATAATTAATTTACAATGTGATGAATTATTACCTGAGAAATATCGAGAAGAGCAAGAAAATTTGTGCAATTTTTATAAGCAATTGAATGATGGAACTTACGGAAATTTAAAACAACTTGCAAAGATACATTTAGTAATCTTCAGTTCAACTTATATTTGTGAACAAACTTTTTCATTAATGAATCTAAATAAAAATACAACAAGATCAAGATTGAATGATTCATATTTGGAAGCTGTGTTAAGAATAGCTACTACAAGTATAGAGCCAGATATTAAGCAAATAGTAGGCGATGCAAAGCGCCTCAACAAGTCACATTAATTATTATGTTAATTTGTTATACTAAATTACTTACATTTATTCATAAACAAATTCAATAATAAAATTTTGTTTGCTTAAACGAATCGTTTCTGTTTTTTTTAAAATTTTTTACATTTTACATTATTTAATTTTAATATTTCGCCCGGCCCGTGAAAAAAGTTTTCTTTCCAATCCGGCCCGGGGGCAGAAACTGTTGGCCACCCCTGCCCTATATGATACTCATTGCATTATCAATTTTATGGTGATTCTTGAATTCAGCAGGTGTAAAGGCATAAGAGTCCGCAACATTTTCATTATTGGAGAGTGTTATTATTGCAACTGGCTACACTGTTCATTGCTTTCTAATTTTGATATACATACATTATTACCTCTTCCACAATAAAGGATCTATAAGAAATGTTTGAATGTGATATAGATTTTCACCGACTGAGTTCTTCGCATGAAAAGTCTAATCGAAAATGACGAAAAATTTAAAAAATAATTAAAAAATGTTCAGCGTCTTTATATACGTATATTAGCGGTAAATTATTCTCAAATGAAAATAAATATATAAATAAGAAAATGACAACGATAATATTTTACGTGTCAACGTTGGCAACTTGTAATTAATGTGTGAATAAATTTTTGTTCGCGCTTCATCCTTCTCTTTAAGCTTAGCTGACGGATTTGTGCTTTATCATACGCCTACTGCCTACTTATTCTTTTCCCATTAGTGACTCGGTTTTTAATCACTGGGCACAGCGGTCGATCTTTTGCTTTTTGAGTATTTACGCCAAGATTTCCCTTTATTTTAATTTGGGCAAGCTGTTTCCGCACAGAAGCTTTCTTACCCTTTCTCACTAATTCGTGTAAATAATTTTTATGACGGTTTTTGGGATGGGAGGACATTTTTCGTTCTTGTAATTTTTTTTTTAATTTTACCTTTGAATGCATCGATATAAATTAGAAACGCCTGTGTAATCGCAAGAAATATCATTATCGTTCGCACACAGTTGGTGATACATTAACGGCGCACCCGGGGAATCACTGGATCTTTTGCCATACCTGAAAAAATAATTATAGTGCGTATTTAATATTTAGAGACAATAGAAACGATATAGATACTGGGTTTTCTTTAACTAATTTTATAGTTTAATTAATACGTTTAGTAATTTATGACATATTTCATCAATTCGTCAAATAGATGGAAATTGCACTGGCTTATAAATCGAATACGGAAAACTAAAATTAAAACGATGAAAGCAAGTGAAATTTTTGATAGACTTATAATTCAATTCCATCTGTTCGGCGAACAAAGTATAGTATTATTAAACCCTACCGAGATCCTAAATAGAAAACTTCGCTTCTATGTTGTTTCTGTTTGTTGGATCCACCAGAACTATCTCGGGACCTTCCATATCTCATTCCCAGTAGGAAATCTGTAATGAAGATATATAGTTTCGATTTAAATTATACATTTAATCAGTGGCGGCTGTCTTGGTGAATCAAGTGAAGCACTGATTCACTTTAAATTTCTGTTCAATTAGTGAATATTTTTGTTTCTTAAATTTTTGGCTTGGAAAATAAATTAAAACTAATTTCTTTCGCATAAGAAAAATAGTATTATTTATACCAATAATATTACAATAAAAAAAAAATCATATTGTAATATTTTCATATTTTAAACGAGAGTGGCTCCTCTCTTAAGCAAAACGAGAAACTCGACAATGTGTGTTCTAATGATTTACTATAGTTTAACACACAAGATACTTATATTTTCAGATTTATAGATGAAACAATATTGTGTTTACAACAGACTATAGATGTTTATTTATACCTACCTAGTAACGAATTTAATCTTTTCACATTTAGATTCTACAAAAAAAACGCTATGGCTAGGGGCACGCGAGCGTGCCGCTTAGTTTGGAATTATAGGCACGTAGCTGACGTCACTGCTGTTATGACGATATCATTCAACGTGCGCTGAAATCTGAAATTAGAGGTACGTGTATAAAAAACGGGGAAAATATGCATGTTCTAGTTTGTGGTGCGGACTTCTGTTAGTGTTAGTGGATTACTGCAGTTTATAACGTCATAAACTATTAAATATGGACGGTCTAGCAGGTAAACGCTGTATTTTAACAATTTCTATTTAATAATAGTTAAATCACTAAACATAGCGTACTCTGATTTTGTATTATGCACACGTAATGCTAATACAAAATTAATCCTTGAGGAATTGGGGTTAGGAAATAATTTATCCTGACTAGATTTATGTCATAAACAGTCAGTACTTCATAGGGTATCTTATTATACATGAGCGAGATAAGGCAATACGGTTCAGTTTCACTCGGACTAGACCGACTCGTGTTTTGTCGGCTCTCGAGGAAACTGGTAGATAATACGTTGCCCGAGAGCCGACAAAACACGAGTCGGTCTAGTCCGAGTGAAACTGAACCGTATTCCCCTTATCTCGCCCACGTATACCCGTGTATATCTTATGTCTCATTTGTTTTAGATAACAATATGGCTAGAGTTACCATAAATAATAGTAGTAATGACTCCTCTCTTAAATACATACAAAGACTGTTGAAGTCCTCTCTAGAATTTTATAAACTTGAATATGCATATATCCATGGTAAAGAACGTCCTAAAAGAGGAAATGGATTACGACAGACCGGGTTACAATAGCTTTTAAATAACCGATAAAATTGTTTTGACTTCTGTAATAATTTTCAGCACGCTACGCTTAGGATATAATGCGAATTTCAAACTACGTATTTTTCCAGGAGGCCAATATTTAAAAGTATACAGGCTGTCCGGGAAAACGTGGGAAATCTCTTGGATGCAGATAGAACATGTACAAATAAGATGACAAGTTCCTATAAATTTTTTTCCTACAGGCCCCTCCTACGAAGATATGCATCCCTGGAGGAAGCCGCTGGAAATCGGTTTTTATTGAATTTCTTTTAAAGGAATTAATATAATTTAATAAAAATTTAATGATATGGACACTAGTAAGGACCTCTTAAAATAGTGTCTTTGAAACATATTTAGCTCTTGTAGTTTACCAGGGGCGGGCTAATCTTTACAACTTAATGCCTAAATTTTTAACACCCTGTATGATAAAGACTTTAAGAATTTTAAACTGGATAGCTTGAACCATAGATTTTAAAAAAAGTACTCTTGCTTATTGTCGCTAAATTGAACCGTTTACGAGAACAAGTTTGCAAAAAATGTGCGTTTTAGTTTTTATCAGCACCATAAAACCTATTGCTGTTGCAAACGTTACTATGGTACGAAATAAATAAAATATCCGGCATTTTAGAACTTGTCATCACATCGTTGACACATTGAATTTATTCGAAGTATGGAATACACATTTATTGAGTATGCAGATATGATGGTCTTGCGTCTTGCAATGCTTTAGAAGCTGCGATTAGAGGAACGTATTTTAAATGTAGATGACAATCCATCAACGAGCACTCGACAATTATCAGCACAGTTTAATACATCGAAAACAATAGTACATGAAGTTCTTCATGAACAGCTGTAATATCCATATCATTTGCAAAAAATAAATGAACTGATTCCTGAAGATTTTCCTCATAGATTGCAGTTTGCAAACTGGGTATTGGATCAGCAACGTAATAATGTTAACTTCATGAGCATTATTCTTTTCTCGGATGAAGCAAGGTTTTCCAAAAATGGTATCACCAATTTACACAATACGCATGCATGGGCTGATGAAAATCCTCATGCCACTATTGTTTCGCATTATCAACATCAGTTCCAATCACTTAATATTTGGGCAGGAATCATTGACAATTTTTTGATTGGACCATTCGTTTTGTCAGAACGATTGAATGGCCAACTTTATTTGGTGTTCCTTCAGAACGCTTTTCGAGATTTAATAGAGCACTTACCACTTGAAACCCGCCAAAACATGTACTTCATGCACGATGGGGCACCACCCCATTTCAGCGTTTGTGTGCGGGAACACCTGAATAACGTCTATCCAAACCGTTGGATAGGTAGAGGAGGACCAATTACCTGGTCTCCTCGATCTCCTGACTTAACGTCGTTGGGTTTTTACCTGTGGGGACACCTCAAAAAAATGGTGTATTCCACTCCGGTCGACACTAGGGAGGAACTTATACAGAGAATCACGTTTCATTGTGATGTGATAAGGAACACGGCTGAGTAATTTTTGCGGGTACAACAGCACTTAATTCCTCGTGCCCGCGAGTGTATCGGACTTCACGAAGCCCATGTTGAACCCTCTTATGAAGTTTTTCAATAATTCCGTTAAGGTGCCTCCGGAGACACCACTGCATTACTTTAAAAGAAATTCAATAAAAACCGATTTCCAGCGGCGTCCTTCAGGGTCGCATATCTCTGTAGGAAGGGCCTGTAGGAAAAATGTTTATAGAAACTTTTCATCTTATTTGTTCATGTTCTATCTGCATCCAAGAGATTTCCCACATTTTCCCGGACACCCTGTATAGTTGTAATAGAACATACAAAACATGAACTTTCGATTGTAAGCAAATACGTAGTTAATAATATGTATAAACATAAACTTAAAATAAAGTTTTATTTTCTAGAAAGTTTTTGATTATTTACCTCAAAATCGTATATTAAATGAAACAGACCTTGGAAATGTGCAAGATTATTTATGTTTGGACGCAAATAAGAAGAAGATACAGAATAAAATCCGTCTAGAAATTAGTAAAAAGACAACATTAAAAGATCTTAAAAGCGTGGCCTGAATTTGTTATTATTGACGGCACTTACAAATTGCTTAACACCGGCTGCGCTCTTTTTTATTTTTGGTAGAGGATTCTAATGACCAGTCAGAAATTGTTTCTGTATCATTAATAGCTGTGGAAGATCGTGAATCATATTACCGTATTTTTGAATTATTTAAAAACCAAAATGGGACTGATAAAGTAATTTGCTTTATGGGAGGTAAAGCTTTAACAGAACGTGGAGTTATGAAAGAACTTTTTCCAGGGAGACCTGTGTATTTGTGTTTATTTCATATTTTATAGACTTTTAGACGAGAAATAGACTGCGAGAAGTTGAATATTTCTAAAGAGGAACGAGACTTATCTTTAGAATACCTTCAAAAATTAGTCTATTGTAACAATGAGGCTGAATATGATATCATATATACTCAATTTAAGGAATGCGTTCCTCAAAGCGTATGTGATTATTTTGATAAAAATTGGCATACTATTCGGAATGCATGGCTTATATGTAACATAACAAATGGCAATTTAAATAATACAACAAATAACCGTATGGAATCAATTAACCATAAAATCAAACAAGTGGTACATAAGAATTCAACTTTAACCGACTTTGTTAAATTTTTTCATTTTTTTTGGATAGCCATAATCAATCGACAATCGAGCAGCTAAACATATTTTGAAGCGAACACTCCATCGATTTCAAAACCATGAAAAATATTTATTGCAGTATGTGAATATTTTAACAGGTTACAATTTCAAGTATATCTAGAAACATAGATTTAATCACTAAAGTCAAAATATTAAAGGAATATAATGATGGTATGTTTCAAATAAGAACACAAAATGGAAATATAATAAATGTCACAACGGACAATTGCCAATGTCCTAATTTTTCTTCCATGATGTTGCCCGCCGACTTACAGTAATAATAATAATGAAAATATTGAAACTGATTTATTAAAATCAATAGTGTTGCCCTCAAAAGTTAAGAAAAGGGACGACCCAAGGGACATGATTCTACGACAGTAATACATCTTAATAAACGCAATAAAAATAGTAATAGCAAGACATTCTCACATTTATTTTAAACAATCAACTAGACGCTATAAGAAAAGCATCCATTGATACAGAATGTTCTACTAAAACTTTCCAATAATATTTTATTTAGCCTTAGTAAAAGTTTTGTTATTTTGATGTTTTGAAATTTGTAATAAAAAGACTTATTTTGACTCTAATTGTTATTTATTCCTTAAAAAAAATAATAATAAAAATTATTATTAATTATACGCATAACTTATAGATTGGCGCAGAATAAACTAATGAATTGACGTACATCTAATTTCAAATTTAGGTGCACGTTAAATGATAATGTCATAACAGCAGTGACGTCAGCCACGTGCCTATAATTCCAAATTAATCGGCACGCTCGCGTGCCCCTAGCCACAGCGCAAAAAAAACATGAAAAACAGTCAGTTTGTTGTAAACACAAAGATATATTGTCCATAAATCTAAAAATACAAGTATATTATGCGGTTAAAGTATAATCAATCGTTAGAATACATTTCAAATATCATACTTAACACCAAAAAAAAAGGTCAATCTATGCACACAACTTTTATGAAAATTATTTTGAAATAGTCCTTCTTTAACTTCATATACATTACGCGCGATAAAAAGAGGTATCCTGTTTGTTTGGATTGTAAACCCTGACCTAGAATAATAGTGACGTCAACAGAAAATACCCGCATTCGCGGCAAGTTGATTCCCCTGTTTATGCGGTTGCCATGACAAAGACACGTAGGCCGTAAGCGAGAGGGGATCGTATTACGTCATGCCAGTGAAGCAACGCAGTATGTTGCTTCACTCGTCTGACACTCGTTCGGTCTGTTATCACTGTACGATCCCGTGCGTGTTTTATTGGAAAAACCTTTTTCGTTGTGGCTTGAAGAAGAGAAAAAAGACTTTTTAAAAAGCGAAAAACCTGTGCCAGATTTGGATGATAGTAAAGTAGCAAAATGGAAAGACAAAGCGTGCGTGCGAAAATTTAAAACATCGTGGTATAATCAGTATGATTGGCTGTGCGGTAGTCATTACTTGAAAAAATAGTTTTGTTTGCCGTGTTTAATTATTAGTGCGAAATCGTTACTGTGGAATATAAGTAGCTTCGTTGATTTGATTATCTACAGAGCATATGCATTGTGTACTGGGTTTTCAACGGTTAAAATCTAATCTTGACTACATACACATTAATTTTTCTATGAAGGAAGGAGGGGGATGGATTTTGCCTTCATTGCTCCACTTGTTATTGAACTCACGAGCCGCCACTGCATTTAATATAGAAAAATTAAAGGTTTACACATATAATATTTATCACACCATAAGACTAAATTATTTTGCAGTGTTTATTTTATTTTGAAAATAATTTTTTTTTTAGGTAAAAGTTAAGATGTTAATTTAATATTACCGTTCAGATGATGGATGCCTTGCCAATTAAACTACTACTTTGTAACAAATTTCATTCGGTTTCATATTAAGCTCTTATGAGATGTAAAAGATATGATTTTTCAAGTTTTCTAATAGATCATTATGGTTCATAAAGTTTTGAATAACTTTGGTTTGCAAGGTTGGCACAATAAGTATTATTACCGTTATAAGAAGAAAAGAGGTGAAGAAAAGGAAGAGATGAGATAAGAAAAAGATGGAAACAGAATAGCGCCTATAACTGCCCATCACATAAATAATCATGACAAAAGAGGACTTTGCAAAAGTACAAGTAGAGAAAGCGATCGAAACTAATTGTTAGAAGAAGAAATTCTAGAATACAACTAGAAGAATCTGAAACTCGTTGAGGATTTGCTTGCTTTTCCTGTAGAGTGACCGAAAGATTATTTTCTATAAGCGATAGCCATATAGTTTAAGAAATTGTAAAACTATCTAAAAAGAACAGAAAAGAAAACTTCCGATGTACTAGCAAATGGAAAGACAAGTAATTATGATCAGTAAACCTAGAACATTGAAATAAGTCTTATTTATTATGTCCTTGCTTCCTGAAGTCGTCCTCTATATAGGTAGCGACACGTCAAGAGCAATCGTAAGAAATGTATATAATTATACTATAGCAGTACTGTTTTAGCAACAGACATGGTTACCGGACAAAATATGGACGACGATTTAATACCACTACAAATTGACTTCATATATATTTCAAATACACCATAATCAATCCTTAACATTATATTGCTAAATAAAATTTAGCTCAATTTTAAAATACATGCAACATCATTTGCGAACAATTTAATATTCCATCATCGAGGGCTTTGTTTCAGTCAAAAGACTGGGTTGATTTTCAGATAATGAAAGTACTATTATAAAAAGATGCTTGTTGTCCCATGTTTAAAATGATATTCCAATTACCGCGATCTCAAAAATTGTATTGATAAAGGTTTGCCATGCAATGTAAAACGTTTGTTTTAAGGCTCCTCGATACTGAAACGGCAATCGCAATATTGGTTGCATACACATACTTTAATAACCGAAGGATGTCCGAGTACCTATTACACATAGGGAATATATAATAAATATTTGAAATAATAACTCAATACTTAAGCGAATAAAAAATCATTTATGATCAAATATTTAAACATTTGTAACCGCGGGAAATTTTTTTACCAGAATAACATTCATTGCAATGTGGGTTCCTAATTTTAATTTATTTTATATTCATTTAAAACAAAGTAAAGAATAGTTGAACGAAAAATAAGTGCAGAGCGGGGTAGCTTCTTATTCAATTTTTAACGTGAACTAATGTAAACAAACCTGCTGCAAAGGATTTTTGAGAAAAGTTGTTTTAAATATTTTGACATATTAATTAATTTTCTTTAATAAGATAATTTTTTCTAAGTTTGATTATTTAGCGGGGTAGATTACTAAATTCTTCATAAGTTGACGATGTAAGGTTTTCTCCAAATTTAAAATCAACAAAAATATCTTGATTAAAAAATCTGCTATTTTTCAACTATTCACAGATCGACTATTGAGGACCCTTAAGTTATACCATAAGTGTCATACTGTCATTAATATTTGTCATTATATTTTCTTTCTGACATCTTGTAAGTTTTCAATTATGGTTTACACCACCGCAAATAAAACTTACCTGATTGAAGAGTATTTTAGAACAGTTGTGCTAGTTAATGGTATTTGGGATTACAGTAAGCGTTTATGTTTGGATAATTTTCGTGAACGCTTCCCAAAGTAGAGCAAGATTGTCAAATGTCAGTATGACAGTTAACCTGATAATTTAATCGGGGGTAATACCATAAGAGTTTGTGTTTATCCGGACAAACTTTCATTTTGAACGAAAGCTTTGTTGCTTGGTAACTGACGAGAACAAATAACATGGTAAAACCGCGACACCGAAGGTGGAGCGGTTTTACCTTTTGTTATTTGTTCGAGTCGTGTTACCCTTAAGCAACAAAGTTTGAGTTTTGTCAAAATGAAAGTTTGTTCCGAAAATAAACACAAACTCGAATGGTATTTGGTAAGACAATTTAATGAATCATTTAATTAATATTAATAAACCGAAATATTTTTATTTAACATTCCTTTGAATACATATACAAAAGAAAGAGAAAAATACATATGTTTATGTATGAAATTTATTTGAACGATACTGTCAGAATTGAATTTTCGTTGCCATGGAAAATCAACATGCAGTTTATCCGCTAGCAAACATGCAGTTTATCCGATGGCAAACTAACACAGCGTGTATTAAAATGTCATGTTTTTGACAGATGAATTAAATTGTCAGAATTATCTCAAAAGAATGATACCTAAGACGGACGTTTTGCATTCCATGGCAAACCTTTTTCAATATAATTTTTGATCTCGCGGTATATCACAATGTACAAGTTCTAACGTGAACGTGAAGTTACATTATTTGAAATTGGTAGTGTGGTATAAATACCTGATATACAAACAACAAATTTTCTATTGCAGGTTGCATTTAATTGCACTGAAATAAGTCCTTCCTCTTCACTTTTGATGGTATATACAAAAAGAAATTATAAACTAAAAAAATATTTGTAATTTTTTACTAAATTCAAATGAGCAATTCAATCTTATCTTTCCCATTTCGCTCATTGATTTTCATACTGTATTGAATAATCTGCACAAATCTTGGAGCGAAATTCCCAGCAGCCGCTAGTTACGCGTACAGTAGAACGTAACCTGACATTTTCGTTTTATATTTTCCATATGTTAAATAAACTGAATCTAGCTTTTCATTCTATCACTCCTTTATATTTCTATATGGGTTTTGGCTCAGACATCCTAACTGTGTAATTTCTGTGGTAATAACAAAATAGTTTCCTAAAAGCAGCATTCTTCTTTTATAAACGCTACTAATAGGACAAAACACGAAAATACACGCGTTTTGTAATTACAAGCAAATCACAGAAACTCCTTTCATTCATAAGAGGAAATTTTAAATAGCTTATATGTCCTCTCAAAATATGTACACCCTGCGCTACTGTCGTCATTGTTTCTGATATTGTAATATAAAGATCACTTTCCTTTAAAGTTTAAAGGAAAGTTGAAGATGAAAATCAACAATTTCAAGGTATTTGGACCTAAAAATACTTTTTTTGTTTCATCGCATAACAAAATTGTCTGTTTAATATGCAAGAGTAGTGTTTCTATTCCGAAGGAATATAATGTGAAAAGGCACTATGAAACCCAGCATCATACCTTTACCAAATTAACCGGCGAAAATCGAACGCAAAGAATTTCCACTTTACAACGGGAACTAATAGACCAGCAAGCTATGTTTACAAAACCAATTCAAGATGCTGAAACAGCTACTGAAGTTAGCTTGAAATATCTCGAATTATTATTATTATTATAGATATCGCCGCAAAAAAATGTGTCCGAAAAATGCAAAAAGTTTGAGAAAATTCAACTAAATCGGATGACTGTCCAAAGAAGAATTACCACATTAGCAGCTAATATTTTTGAAGTGAGTGAAGAACTGATTGGTATGAGTTCTTTGACAAGTCCAACTAAGCGGAGTGACATGCTCAAAGCTCTTCTGGAAAAATGTTCTATAATGGATTTGGATTTAACGAAATTATCTGGTATTACGACTCACAGGGCACCTTTAATGGTTGGAAGTAAATCTGGGATAATAACTATGTTAAAAGAGTATTTACAAACTAAAAACATAGATACCAAGGAATTAATGGAGTTTCATTGCATTATACATCAAGAGGCCCTCTGTTCAAAATTATTGGGATTTGAAAATGTGATGAAAGTTGTAGTACCTACTGTAAACTTTATAAAATCACGAGGTCTCAATCACCGACAATTCAAATAATTTCTCGAGGATATTGAAAGCGAATATGGTGATCTCCTGTTTCACACTGAAGTAAGGTGGCTAAGTCGTGGGTTGACACTAGAGCTGCTTCTTAACTTGATTGAAGAAATCAAAATATTTCCGGCGGAAAAGAAAAAGGACTTCCCCGAACTCGACAACCCTCATTGGCAGTGTGACTTAGCGTTTCTTGTAGACATCACATTTCACTTGAATGTCTTAAATACGTGACCCCAAGGTAAAGATCAATTGATTTCGCAGTTATACTCTCATGTTTCGTCCTTTCAATGCAAATTGAGTCTTATTATTTGTAGTAATTCATACTAACGGGTGTCCCAACAGAAACTTGGCGATTTAAATATCACAGTATTTTCAAATAATGTAACATATTAATCTAATATTTCACATACGTCATCTAGAATGTTGCATGATGACACTAAGTGCCATCATGCAACGTTTCACGATTGAAGAACGTATCCAAATTGTTCAAATTTATTATGAAAATGCTCGTTTTGTTATGAACACAATTCGTCGACTACGCGTTGTTTTTCATCAGAATCATGTTCCCAGCGATACAGCAATTAGGAATTTAATTGCAAAATTTGAAATAACTGGTTCTGTTCTCGATGCAAAGACACCGCTACGATATCGAAATGTTCGGTCAGTTGAAAATATCGTTAGGGTGAATCAAAATGTAACCGAAAGTCCAAAAACTGCAATTCGTCGCCGATCACAGCAATTGGCCATTTCAAGATAATCTCTGCAACGAATTTTAACCAAAGACCTACGGCTACAAGCATACAAGATGCAGTTAACACAAGAATTGAAGCCTAGGGACCATCAACACCGCTGTATCTTTGCAAATTGGATTTTGGAGCAAACAGAATTTGAAAAGCGGGGGGGGGGGCTACGTAAATAAACAAAACTGCCGCATTTGGGGGCTCCAAAATCCTCGAGAGATTATTGAAAAACCCATGCACCCACTACGTGTCACCATATGGTGTGGTTTCTCGACCAACGGTGTTCTTGGACTTCACTTTTTTGAAAATGAGAATGGAGAAGCAGTAACTGTCAACGGGGAGCGGTATTGACAGATGTTGAATAACTTTCTATGGCCTCGTTTGGAAGATATGGACCTCAACAACCTTTTTTTTCAACAAGATGGGGCCACTTGCCACACTGCCAGGGAAACTCTAAATTTACTGCAGGAGAAATTCCCTGGTCGTGTGATTTCTCGTAATGGTGACGTGGATTCGCCTGCAAGATCCTGCGACTTAACACCGCTGGACTTTTTCCTTTGGGGTTTCCTTAAGGATCAAGTATACACAAATAATCCACAGACAATTGATGAATTAAAAAATAACATTCGTGCAGCTATTGCCAAAATTAACTTACATATGTGTGAAAAAGTCATCGAAAATTTTAAGAAAAGAATCACTATGTGCAGACGGAGTCACGGTGGACATTTATCCGATATCTTGTTCCACATATAATTTTAAATTTTCCACTTTATGTTTATGTTAATAAATCGTTGAATTTCTAAACACTACGCATGTTATTTGGACTTAAAATCCATAAGTTCCCGTTGGGACATCCTATATTTAAAAATAAAAATATTTGTGTCAATAAGTATTTGTGGTGGCCCGTCCTTGGCTTATAATTTTCTCGAGTGGCGCCTGTTCCCTATAAGTCTTGTGCATCATCATGCTTTAAACCGTCAACTTCCTCCATTATGTTGACTTCATTATTTAGTACGTGTTATATAACCAACACTGTGCCTGTGCATGGTTTAAGGATTCTACTATATTTGAATGTGAATAATCCGTCAAAGCTGAACGTGAAACTGTATCTCTGAATATATCCTACAATTGCTATGTCGATATAAAATCGCTTAAATTTACCCTAATTTATACCCCAATTTTTGAACGGGAAATGAATGACAGTACTAATTATCACGGAAGTTGTATTCGTGTTTTTCCCTGCCTTTGAATCGCTTACCTTTACCGATCTTTTTCTGTTGTGTATAGGTCTCCTTGTTTGCAGTGATCGCGAGTACAGCTGTTAGGAAATAAGCAGCTAGAAGGACGATCTTGCTGACATGCATCTGAAATGAAAGAAAGGAAATATAGTTAAAAATAGTAACACGCAAATATTAAGTATAATATTATTTGTAGGTGAGCCAAATTGGTCATTTGTCTAAAATATCTTATACACGAATTCATCGAATAAAGAGAAATTAAGGAGTTGAATATAGAATAGACATACTTTTTGCATTTTACCTCAAAACGCAGTTCACGGCAGGACCATAACGTATAGCTGCTGGATTATGTTCCGTACTCCGACCTCATTTAAAACCAAATCAGATTTTAAATTAAAATAGAATTAAAACATTATTTGCTCGAGAAACTTTTTATAGCCTACAAGAAAATGTATATACACCAGTAATTTGATTGGGATGAATTGTTTGTGTTAATTATTCTGTGTACTTTATTACTTATTTCATATTTCCACGTGTTTACTTTTGTTGATTTATTGACATAAACTTTGTTAAAATTAGTAATATACATGAATATATTCATTCTGATACGATAAATAACGATTATCCAATGAAACTAGTTTCGGATTTTTCTGATGTAGCCTAACTCTTCTAGGTATTTTATTTAAAATATAAAAGATTGCATATGACAATACGGAAACAAAAGGTAATTGATTAAATCACATCATATATATCACATTAAACAGTATTAATTGTTTAATGTGATATTTTAAGGCTGCGTTTGAAAAGGTTTTGGCTGGAGAAAAATATGCCACAAAACTAGCATTTTGACATCAAACTTTTCGGGCGTTTGAAAGTAAAAGTCAGTTGTGTTGCAAGTGCTAGAAAAAGTGGCTACATTTAAAAATTACTTCGTAAATTTCTATATATAGCTGCTTCACTGGGTATTTATAGTTGGAATGTAAAAATACTAACATTAGCTATATACAGGGTGAGTCATCTAAGCGGGTAAGGCCGATTATGCCTTTATGAGTAAAGATATTTCGAAGCGGTTTTTTCCTTGTGATAGCTGTTCATTAGGAGTACATTTTTAAAATATTTTGTATTACACAGAGTGTTCCATAACTAACATAACACCCTATATACTATTGCATTTTTGTATTCCACATATAATTTTTAGTCAAAAAGTAATAAAATGGTATAGGCCTGAAATCTAAAGTTTTTGACTTATTCCCATTTTTCTGAAAAATTCAATGTTTGTATAAAATTAGATTTTTCGAAAACCACGTATTAGATCGACAAATTTTTTTGCAGTACTGTCCACTATTGTCCTAATAGAAGCATGTTTTATTTTTTTACAGTTACTAACTGCATGTCCGGAAACTGGATTAAAATTACATGACACGTTTTTGTATAAAAGTGAATTTTTTAAATGGAACACCCTATATATCAGTTCATTTTTGAATTGTTTATTAAATTTCATGTCAGAAACATGTAAGACGTTAATACTTTAAATGTGACTATTACTGAGCTACTGTCGTTTTATGATATGCTTTTGTTAGTTTTTGCAAAAAAGTCAATTTTTTCAAATGGAACACCCCGTATATTATTTCATTTTTGAATTTCTTATTAAATTTCACATCAAAAATATGTAAGACGTTATTACTTTAAAAGTGATTATTACTGAGCTATTGTCTCTTTTTGAGATAATTTTGTCGGTTTGGTGGTTTTAATTAATAAAGTATGTATAGTACTGACAAAATTATATCAAAAAGAGACAATAGCTCAGTAATAGTCACTTTTAAAAGTATTCACGTCTTACATGTTTTTGATGCGAAATTTAATAAGAAATTCAAAAATGAAATAATATACAGGCTGTTCCATTTGTAAAAATTGACACTTTGCAAAAACTAACAAAAGCATATCAAAAAACGACAATAACTCTGTAATAGCCACTTTTAAAGTATTAACGTTTTACATGTTTCTGACATGAAATTTAATAAACAATTCAAAAATGAACTGATATATCAAAAACATTGACTTTTATACAAAAACGTGTCTTGTAATTTTAGTCCAGTTTCCTGCACATGCAGTTAGTAACTGTAAAAAAAAAACATGCTTCTATTAGGACCTCTTATTGTAAACAATACTGCAAAACATTTTGTCCATCTAATACATAGGTTCCCAAAGTGGGCGATAACGCCCCCTTGTGGGCGCTGCAGGTCTAAAGGGGGGCGGTAAGAGACCCAGAAAAAAAATGGGGGCGTTGTGTAAAGGCTTAGGGGGCGATTTGTAATTTCATCTAGAATCTAGGAGGACTCTTAGACACCGACTGAGCTCTCGACTCTCGACTAGGGATGGGCGATAAACATCGATGTTCATTGAACATCGATATTTTAGGATCGATGTTCGATGTTTTTGCATCGATGTTTGCAATTTAGATTTATCGATAAACTATCGATGTTAGAAGAAATATAGTGAACATCGAACTTTTAAGCTTGACAAAATGTATTTGCACTAATCACAAAATAAAACAGCGTCCTCTGTTGACAAATACAAAAATGTTTCCAAATTAACAGCTCACATACAGGCTACGAGGATGTAAAATTGTCTACGAATAAAAGAAGTATTTAAATTACACAGTGCTATTTCATATAAATTCGAATATTTCATTTTAGGCTCTTTTAAATATTACTCAGTATAAATATTTAAATAATATATAATTAAATACATAAATTTATAGTACTTTTAATGTGCAGAATAAAAGTTAAATTATGTATGCATGCAGAATAAGTGAAGGAGGTAAACGTATTTTCATAGAAAAAGAAGGGAGATAGACATTACCGATGTATACTTCTTCGGGAAATTCCCTAGTGCGTACAATCATACACGACGATACACGTATTAAATGCAAGATGACACATCAGAAATATAAAACCATATCCATATGTATCTCGGTATTTGCCAGCGTAGTCAAAAAAAAATGCAAGACTATAAAATCCCAAATAAAAATCGTTCTCTTAAAAAGCTTTGATACACGTAAATGTATATATTTTTTAAGTATCAGACGATTTAAGTCATGTGGTTGTTTCATGCGTAATTGCATAATATTGTTTTTTTATATAGTTTTTTTTGAGTAGTTTCTAAAGTTAACTACATATTATAAATGTATATATTTCTTTTATTATTTTTTTTGAATAGTGATATCTTTTATATCATTTTGTTAAGGACGTAAATTAATTAAGTTATAATAAAGTTTTTGTTAAACTGCCAAAAAATAAATCTATAAATATAATTATCGATGTTTAAAAACATCGATGTTTGGTAGTCGATATTTTGCAACCATCGATGTTGATCAACGATGTTAACATCGATGTTTGATATCGATGTTTACCCACCGATGTCCCATCCCTACTCTCGACTACAGCTTGTGAACATCAACTAATATTAATTAAGAGATTGCTCAAACCAACTCGGTTCGATATTTCTCTCCGAGTAGTTCATATATCTGTCCTGTTTTATTGAATAAATAAAATAAAAAACATATCAATCGGTCGCTCCGTTTCGAAACGAAAAGAGACACAAACAAACAAATAAAAAGGCAACTGTATCAATCGGCTGGTTCATAGAATACTTGTTCTTACTTGTTGAGTACGATTGAGCGTCGAATGAGATAAACGAGTTTATGCATGTTTGTCTTATTCCTGTCGGTGCGTGCTGCTTATGCAATCCTATATAAACAACGTAATATTTATTTTATTTTCATTTGCGGTTTCGCGCGTAATAGATAAGCAGTACTTAAGTTCAACACTTATACTTACGTATTTCTCAAAACAAAACAATGTCGGAAGTAAAAAAGAAGAGACGGCAATACTGTGCGGAATATATTAAATTCGGATTCATTGAAAATCCTACAAACCCATCGTCGCCTTTGTGCCTTCTATGCCTAAAAACATTTTCGAATGAAGCAATGAAGCCTTCAAGACTTCAAGATCATTTGAATAAAATGCATCCAGATAAGAAAGACAAGAATGTAGCATATTTTCAAGACCTAGAGAAGAAGCATAATACTCGGCCAAGTGTAGCAAAACTCTTTTCGGCGGCTGCTAAGCAAGATGACGACGGACTTCGAGCTTCGTACAACATCTCTTTGTTAATTGCTCAAAAAGGCAAACCACACAACATCGGAGAAGTGTTAATTTTGCCAGCAATAAAGGAAGTAATAACTACTGTGCTTCATAAACCGGCCGCAGGTATTATCGGAAAAATTCCTTTGAGTAATAATTCTGTGCAAAGACGAATTGATGAAATGGCCGGAAACATAGAAGAATCATTGTGCAATCATCTGAGGACTAGTCAATTCTCAATTCAGCTCGATGAGTCCACTTTACCAACTAATGAAGCATTGTTGCTGTCTTACGTGAGGTTTATTAAAGATGAGAAAATATGTGAAGAACTATTGTTTGCTAGAAATTTAGAGACCGATACAAAAGGCGAAACCATATTCAATACATTGGAAAAGTTTTGTGATGAGAAAGAGATTCCCTTGAAAAATATTATATCAGTTGCTACGGATGGCGCTCCGGCTATGACAGGGTGCTATAAAGGCTTCATAGCGTACGTAAAAAATAAAATTCCAGATGTCCTTGCTGTACATTGCGTTATTCATAGACAACATTTGGTTGCTAGAAATTTAAGTGAACGACTATTTCAATCACTGCAATATGTCATCAAAGCAGTCAATAAAATCCGTAACTGCTCTTTGAATGATAGATTATTTCATCAGCTTTGTGTTACTAATGACGAAGATTTCAACCGTTTGTTGTTTCATACCGAAGTTCGTTGGCTATCAAGAGGCAATTGTCTGACTCGATTTTACAACCTGTTTGACTCTGTGATAGAGTTTTTGGAAACTAAAGATACAGAATTGCGCAACAAGCTCATTACATCAAAAAATGATATAGCTTACATGACAGACCTGTATAAATTGTTCAACAACATGAATCTCCAACTGCAAGGCGATGAACTAAATTTAATTAAAACAAAAAATGTCGTTGCTGCTTTCGCAGCCAAACTGCTTCTACACAAAAAGAATATGGGCAGACGTGAGTTTCATAATTTTCCGAATTTATCAGTATCCTGCAGTAACGACGACTTGTTTGCCTACTGCCAACATTTGGAAAAGCTCCACATTGACTTCACCGAACGATACCAGGATATTTTGAACTTGGAAATACCAGACTGGGTGTTGGATCCGTTTTCAAATGTCAACACAGCAATATCACCACATCTGGAAGAAGAACTTATAGAATTGACAACGAACGAGGAAATAAAAATCAAGTTCAAAAATGGCTACCAAGAATTTTGGCTACAAAAACCGATCCCGCAATTGTACCCTGGATTGTGGTCAATCATTCAACGATTCTTGATAGCATTCCCATCGTCATATTTGTGTGAACGTGGATTTAGTGCTGTAGCAACGCTGCTTACTAAAAAGAGAAATCGTTTGCATGTTACCGAACGTGGTGACTTGCGGCTGTTCTTGAGTAAATTGGAACCTGATATCAACAAACTTATTAAACAGCATCAGATTCATCCTTCACATTAGTTTTTATATTAGAATCGATTATGTTTGTTTTATTTTGAATTTTGAATAAAAGATACTTTGTCTGAATACTATAAAGTTGCGTTTCAATAATCATTCTCATTGGCAGGTGTAGCCCGTAAAAGTTAACTTGAGACCTGAGCGCCGTTGTGTACTACCTACTACGCTCAGGTCTCAAGTTAACTCATTCATTCTAAACGAGACTTTTACTATAACCCATAGTAAAAGTCTCGTTTAGAATGAATGTTTAATCTCCGCTAATATAGCTCACAATAATTAATTTAATTTGAAGTTATAGTGGTTTATGAGTAGGTGAAAAAATGGGGGCGCTAAAAAATAATTTATTCTCAAAGTGGGCAGTAGGCAAAATAAGTTTGGGAACCACTGATCTAATACGTCGTTTTCGAGAAATATAATTTTATACAAACATTGAATTTTTCAGAAAAATGGGAATAAGTCAAAAACTTTACACTTTAGGCCTATACTATCTTATAACTTTTTGACTAAAAATTATACGGGAAATTCAAAAATGCAATAATATATAGGGTGTTCCATTTAAAAAACTATAACTATGGTTAGCCATCAAGTTATGGAACACTCTGTATAATACAAAATATTTTTAAAATGTGCTCCTAAAGAACAGCTATCAGATGAAAAAAAAACCGCTTCGAAATATCTTTACTCATAAAGGCATAATCGGCCTTACCCGCTTAGATGACTCATCCTGTATATATGTAATTTTCAAAAATAAGTAGTCATCATCAAAATTAATTTTTGCTATTTATAGATATATGTTACATTTAGGCCGTATTACAGTGCTGCACATATAGTATAGATGACGGTAATATCTGGTCTTCTTACATGACGTATAATTAGAGTGAAGTGACGACAAGTATCGTATCATTTCTGATTGGCTAACGCAAGTTGTACCCACATAATGGCGTCATGTGTCAAAAATGTACGAAGGTAGGCAGACGGCGTTCAATTGTTATGATGATAAAAGGGCCTGCAGAACATTGAAAATAATGTCTCCCGTACTCGCGTATGCTCTTTGAAATTAAAGTATCAATAACTGCGTGTATATTAAGGAGCGCCATGTTAATTCGCATTTGTTTAATTCTTTAAGTTATTTTTTTAACATTTGTATACAGTAAAATTTTATTTACAAATAAATTATTACATTATGAGTTTAAATATTAATAATGCAAAAATGCGCAAAACTGCTAAAATATTATTGTAATTATTTTTAGAATTCAAGTAATTTCACAAGATGATTAAAGATTATGAAAAGAAATTTAAAAATTATACACTTATAGTTTTGTTAACTTAAAAAATTTGAAGTAAAAGAATCAATTTTCTGGACCAATATACTTTATTCTCTAATGTGAGAATGTTTCGAATAGATAAATGACTACATGTTTGATTTATACTCGTATAAGTTTATTGTATGCATTCACGTTTTAAACTATAAACTTTGCCTCTAATGTGAGAATATTTAGGTAATGTGATAGATAGATATATTACTGAACAGTGGCGGCCCGTGATTTTTTGGGACAGGAGGGCACCGGGGGTCTGAGTGTTTAATATCAAAAATTAAGTACAGACAAAAAATAAACTCAATATGCTATTTAATTAACTTGTTTGAAAATAAAATCCATCCGCCGTTCCTTACGATCAGCAAAATGATTAATAACTCATTCATTGAAGTTTGGTGTTGATGTCAGTAATTGTTTTTCAATGGAACACATTGCTAAGGCACATAGTCTGCTTTCCCGCATGGTATTTCTAGAAAATGTTTTTATTCTCTTCAAAATAGAAAAACACCGTTCACTTGATTTTTTTATTTTGCACGCCCCCAGAGATTCGCAAAATAGCAGAAGACAATTTACAAAATCTTTCGCCAACATAGTCTCGACATATTATCAATAACAAACTTTTATAACAGTTGTACTATTCAACCTTGGAAGTAAATTACAATAGTAGCATCAGAAAACTTATCATCCAACTCTGCTTAACAATTTATATTGTTAATTAGTAAATAAAATTTAGCATGTGTGCTTTTTATTCTTTGTACAACTTCTATTGCACATGTTTGTTACATTAAAGGCTTACATTTTGACATTTTTTTTTTTTGTTACCAACGTCAAAACAACAAAATTAGCGTGCGATAAAGAAATACTTTTGCAATCAAAACGGATGTCGTAAAGTGAATTTTATAGCACCGAAATAGAAAAAAAGCATTTTGCACATTACACCCACACAACCAGTCTGATACTCTGTAAGAGCTTCTGTTGAATTTTCTCGGCACGGTTATATTAGTTTTCAAATTGTGATCTTCTAGTTTAATCAATAAATCTGGTCTAGGGAGACCTAGATTTTTTAATTCTGTCTTAATGTTACTAACGCAATTCATAGTTGCATTTGCACCGACAGAAATTACAACATACACTCACCGCTGTATATTACATACTGGACCGCCACCCGGACCCGGCACCATAGAGTAGTGCCCCGCCGCCTACATATATACGTGCGCTACCCGCGCCAGTTTCATCGCTCGATTTCTAATACAGACGGGGCAATCGCGCGAGATGCCCCGGAGCCTACGCCAGACTGCGATTTTTAAACGCGTTGAAAAGACGGACTGTTACTTCCGAAAACATATTATTTGTCATCAAACAAATCAGAAAAATTACATACAAATTAGGTATTTATAATTAATTTATCTGTTAAAAGAAATTTGTCACAGGGGGGCAGTGCCCCGTTGCCCTCCCTGCAGCAGCCGCCACTGTTACTCAATGCACGTACCCATTCAGTAATATATCTATATTTATTGCTTATAGATTATTTTATTATATGTATGTTGTTGATAGTTTTATAGTTAGTTATAATCAATAAACGAGTTCGGAATTGTAGTGAATATGGATAAAAAAGAATTTTGTGATGTGATTAAACACTTTCATATTGACGGGAAAATACCAAACGAGATCAAGAACGAGTTAGATCGTGTTCATGTCGAATCTGCACCATCACTTAAGACAGTTTGTGTTTGGGTGAATGAATTTAAACGTGTTATTTTATTTTATATTATTGTTTCTTGCTCTATATGTGAAAGTTTTTCTTTATTTTGATGTGTTATTATATTTTTGTAATGTATGTTTTATTTTTTTTAATTTTTAATTATATTGTCACTTAATGTATTTTTTTTACTTACAAATATTTGAGCATACTGATGCGGAGCTTGCTTTCGGGCTTATACAGTCTCAGCGGCCGAGTTTATTGTCTGCCGGTAGGGCAGATGCATGCAAGGCCTCCTATGTATACGTACGGACGGCAGTGTCTGGCATGTGCGTATACCGGTAAGTTTTCGGGTGAAGCAACGACAGAGGAGTGTCCAAGTCCCCACTATCACTCGCTACAGTTATCGTATTCCCCGACGCGAACGGCTGTAGTATACTACTACCACCGCTCTGGTTAACGGAGGGGAGTACATATACGTAGTCGTTCAGTTGTGGGGACTGATACATGCGCTATACAATCGTTGCGTTACCAGAAAACCTACCGGTATATAGGGGCCATATAGCTTCTCGAGCGATTCACATGTATATATGTTGTATATCTTATGTTCGATGCGGAGCGGCCCCGAAATATCGGCGCACACCAAGAATAAATAAATGCGTATTTGGACTGAATTTGAGTTTTATTTATGGTACTTTCAAAATAGGAAGTTTCCTTAACAGTGGTCGTAGGAGCACTGTAGATGAATCAAGAGCAGAACGTCCGAAAGTTTCAAATGATCTTCGACTGAAGGTGCGTATGATAGCCGACATACTTGGCATAGCAAAAGAAAGTGTCTCTCATATCTTACATGAATAGCTGCATATGAGAAAACTGTCAGCAAGATGGGTGCCGCGTTTACTGACTGAGGACTAGAAACCAATTCCTGTAACCACTTCAGAATACTGTTTAAGCTTTTTTAAGCATAATTGCACCCGATACAAAAATTCAATCAAAACAGTGGATAGAAGCCGGCTGCATTGCACTGAAGAACGCGAAAGTGGATCCATCAGCTAACAAGGTATGGCCACTGTGTTTTGGGATGTTCGTGGATTTATCTTTATAGATTATCTCCTAAAGGGCAAAATAATCACAGAGAGTGTATTACGCCACGCTTTTGGACCAGCTGAATAAAAAATGAAAGGTAAAAACGACCGCATTTGGCAAGAAAAAAAGGTTTGTTCCATTACAATAATGCACCCGCTCACTTATCGGCAATTGCAACGACAAAGTTAATTAAATTATGATTCGAAATTCTGCCTCATGCACATTATAGTCCAGATTTAGCTCTGTCCAACTTTGTTTTTCAAGAATATGAAAAGATGGCTTGGTGGAAGATCTTCTTCGAGTAAAGAAGTAATTACCGAAATAAACAATTATTTCGATGTATTTGATTCGTCGTATTATAGTGATGGGATTAAGCGACTTAACTATTGTTGGAACAAGTGTATCGTATTAAAAGGAGACAATGTCGGAAAGTAAACTGAAAAAACTCGAGAAAACTGTCCACCTCGATGTTAGTTACCACATTTTTAATTTTTGTTTGATATCAAAGGGAAAGTCTGTTATAAGTGTGTGTTAACATTAACAACGAATACATTCATGAATAGTGACTTAATGTATCACACGTTTGCAAATCATAGCAAAAAATTAAATGAAAAATGAATTTAGACAGGAAGAACTTCAGAAAAGTAGAAAAATGTGGGAAATAAATTTGGGTATAGAGAGAAAAAATATAAACTCAAGGAAATTTTGCTCATTGAACTTCAGTGAAGTTAGTTATACCGTTTGACTGAAATAAAAGTAGATATAGGGAAACACAGACACGCACATATGTGCATGCAAACATGAAATGGAGGGGTACGATAATAGGGGAGTAGATATGAGTTCATATCGGGACACCGGTTACCGGGGTTTCAGTGCAAAACGTTGAAAGGTAGTATGCAGACGTTTGCTTTAAGGAATTGCTCCGCTATGTACGGCTTTTGTATAATATTTTGGTAATTGATGTATAATGTATTAACATTGAACTGAAACAAAACTCTATAAAAATTGTAACTAAAATAAAATTCTCACATCTAAAACGAAACAAAATATTATACTTAATGAACTATACAAAATTTAATGTTGAAGATGTTCAAATGTCTGTACCTCTTGCATCAAGCAGTACGATTATAAAACCCATTTCGTCTTGTTCTTCTGTGACGTTACGGTGTCTTTTAGTATGCAGTGAATTAACACAACCTTCTGTATTGTTTCACAATCTTATGGATAGCTGGCACAGAGGGAGGTGGACGATTTTCATACGCCGCAACAAATAAATTTTGCACGTCTTTGTACGAATTATCCTTCGCATACCATAACACAATCTGTATTTTTTCCTCGACAGTTAAGGGCATTTTATTTTAATATTTGCGAGTTTGCTCAGACACAATGTAAGTTCACGCTCTAAATATACGGAACGAATGCCATGCGCGCATGGTGTCCGCGCTCTCGGTCTCCCCACACCACCTGTCTTATGGTGGTGTGGGTAAACCGAGAGCCACATTCTTGAACTGTTGTATACATACATACATAGGTACATGTTTATGTGTGTGTATTTGAAGATGCATATTAACTTTTAAATACGAAAATCTGTATATGTTCAGATAGAGTTGTACCCAGTCAAAACCTCCCAGCACGAATTATTTATTCATTTGTAACACTATATACAGTACATATTACAAATGAAAAAATAATTGAATTTTGGAGAAATAATTTTTTAACTGACAAGCGAGTTTATAGATTATCTTTGTATAAAAGGGGCATTTTTAGATTTATGAAAATTAAATTAGATCTTTCATAATAAAATGAAATTTTATCTATTTTCTTTTGTTGTTTTTTCTCAAACATGTAAAATATATATATATTTTGAAATTAGGTGGTCTTTAAAATCAGTATTAAAATGTGCTTTACATCTAGAGAGGAAATACTACTTAGAATAGCAAAATGCTTCAACCATTTAAAAAAATTATAATAGCAGTATACTATAGTAGCAGTTCAAGAGTGAATCGCATTATATGGGAACAATAACACTAAAATTTGTGAGAGCGGTATTCTGAAACATTGCATAAAATTCCACCTTCCTTGTGTTAAAATAAAAAAAAAAGACACCGAGAAACACTACAATTCTCAATATAAACAAAAAGGTAATCACACGTGTAAACAAATCTGTCCTGACCGTGACGTCACAACTACGTCGGGATCTGCTTTACCGACACCCACTAAATTAATTTGAATTCCCAATATGCCTCTCATATAAGTATAGAATGTTGGGCGGATTGCTATCAGTATGTATAGTAATAAATACATCTTCCAATTATTTATGTAGGCACCAGTGCGGGCAAATAAAATCGTTGTAGCTTGTTTCTGTTACTCATCTTCTTCATTTAAAGTTGGTACACACTGTATAGAGGTAGTATTTACATATCGCAATGTAGAGCTGGCAAAGTGTATAATTACTGATCTTGTAGGAGTTAATTAATTATTATTTAACCCGTCAAACATGCCGGAAGTTAATAACACGCGGTTTAGGCAGTCGGTGTCGGTTTTTAGCCGACATAAAACGCTTTCCAATTGGGACATGTCTACTACCGACTAGTGTGCAATGACGTGGTTGGAACAAAGAGAGAGAGAGAGAAACGTTCCCCAGGATGCAGGTATTTGATATGCTAATTTTTAATTAGCATATATTTTTGCTGATAAAGTCGATATCAGAATTGAATGCTGTTTTGTTTGAGAAATCAATTAATCTAAAGCTATACTTTAGGTAGGTAATAGAAATTGATTTGTATTATGCGTTATACAAGTACAGTACTAAGCGAATAATCTTAGTAACATGCTTTTCTTTTAAGAAAAATTATTTAAGAAATCCTCATCAGCAGTATATAACCTTCTATATGGCACGAAACTAGGAGAATAAGATAAAAATATACGAATAAAGTTCAGGTTATGTAAGGATCGTACAAAATATCCAAGAAGGATCGAGTCAGGAACGAGGCCCATAAGAAACGTATGAGTATAGAAGTAAAAATTCAAACAAAGACATATAGAGGAAAGAAAATTAAACTAGTACGGATAAATGAATGAATGACGAATGAATCCTAAAACTACTAATTAAATGGCAACTCCCAGAATGATGGAGAAGAAGGCACCCAAAGAGAAGCTGACACCATGGAAACATCTATGAATGAAACAATTATATAGTACGCACAGAACACCGTATGATCATTAGCCGCCGGTAAACAAAACAACCCATTTTCATTATCTTGTAGTTACGTAAAGAAAGCTTTATTATATACCAAAAATACCGGAGAATAATCGAGAAAATCAAATATATATTCCAAGTTCAAATTTCAGAAATACAAGGGATGTACGAGTACTTCCCACAAAGTAAGTTCTCAATTTTAATGTAAACAAATCGAGAGCAACCAAAATAAACGGACAAAATAGTTTTGAACCAAAAGTTATAATACTACCGCCAAATAATTACAAGATTTCAGAGAACGCAAAAAAAATGTACAACCATATTATCTGCGTTTTATTTTGTTAGATATACGGATCAATTAATCATTGCTGTCATAGTCGATCTTCCATGTTGGGAATTTGTCAATAGAGTCTCCTTTTTTCAAGAATGAATTTTAGTACTATTTCGGAAACCTTCGACAGTATTGGTAGTATATTTATACAGGGTTTTTCACCTAACCCGTTCGTTAGAACTTTTCTATGTTAACGCCTTAGGGCAGTTTTGAAAATTTGTAGCACGTAATGTTGATTCTTGGTCTGTTAATATAAAATATTTACACTCATTAACCACTTTTGATTATACAGAAAGTCATAGCCAACTTTCATTTTTTAAATGGAATGTTATATTTTTTATTGCTTTTTTAGATTCCTTGTAGAGTGCTGTAACACATTTAATTAGGTTTTATTTTGTGAATAATTAACCGTTTTTGAATTATTTTGATTTTTGTCAAATTTTTTGTTTTTTCAATGCACTTTTTAAAACCACATATCTAAGGCGTATTTGAATAGAATTACGTCATATTTCTACTGCAAACAGGGAAAGGTATAAGATTATGAGTAATGTCTAAATATTTAATAAATCTCATACAGGGTGTTCGAAATTTATCGATTATTTATGTAATCTTAAATTTAAGAAAAATCGTTTTCTTAAATGGAATAGCCTGTAGATGAGAACGCCCTAGTAAGTAGATGAATATCTTGCATCATACATTTCCCTATGCCTATCTCTCACAGTTTTAGAGATATTAATGATTATTTTCTAAATTGAGCATTATTATATTAATAGCAAAACTTAGAATGGCTTTAATATCATATAAGATAACAAAAATAACCATAACCATCTAAAATGTGAATAAAATCAACTTATTAAAGACAAATAATGCGTTCAGAATGATATTCACAAATGTTAAAAATGATCTCCGTTCCGTTCTGAACAAATCATAATTCTTCTTCTTAACTCTGTTATAGTTGCTTTTCTTACTTGCTCAGCGTTCAAGTTTCGAAAACCGTCTCTTACTCTAGCTATAAGCTGTTCTTTGTTTTGCACGGGAGACGCATAAACCTCATTTTTTATTTGACCCCATAAATAAAAATCAAGGGGAGTCAGATCGGGGGATCTAGGTGGTCATAACGAGGGTCCATTGCGGCCAATCCACCTATCCTCAAAGATATTTGTTAATTCCCGATATACCTCATGTGAATAGTGAGCGGGTGCTCCATCCATATGAAACCATCGTTGCCGTATGAGATTGTGTGGTAGGTTATTCAAAAATTGCAGTACTACTTCTCTTAACAACTGTAGATACCGGACGCTCGGTAAATTCTCATTATAAATTTCGTATTCAACGCGGTTATTTACAATCAATGCAAAAACGTTGAGGCTAAAAGTGTCTTGAAAATTTGCTTCTCTAATGGCATGTGGATTTTGTTGTGCCCAATGATGACAATTTCTTCTATTAACTATTTTTTCACCATTAAATTTCGATTCATCTGTCCAGATAATTTTTGATAAAAAATCAGGATCTTCTTGTGTTTTAGTTATAATAAACTCCCAAAACTGAATTCTTCTATCTTGGTCTCCCGGAAGAAAAGCCTGAACAGTTTGAAATGAATAAAAGGGTGCATCTTATTTTTCTTTAAAATCCTATGTATATATGTACATGAAATTCCTACATCTGCAGATGCAGCCGGTATAGAACTGGTTGCATGTGCATGAAAATATCCCAAAACAACGATTTCATTACCATCGTCGCCCGTAATCGGTTTTGGAACTGTCTTCTTAACTTGAATACCAAAACAAATGAAACTTGACTCTATTCGTTTAAATTTAGTTTTATTCATTGCTAGTAAATGTGGGTATCTTTCATTAAAAAGTCGACCATGTTCTATCAATTATTTGAAGAGATTCACCATGAATGTAGAATAAATTTAAAATATCTCTATTAGAATAATTATTGAATTCGTCTTGCATATTTGTGAACAACTTAAAACCAGTTAGAAACGAAATAAACTACCTTTCAATTTTGACAGATCAAATTTACTTTTCAAGGCTTACTACTACGATTTTTCTTGAAAATGCTCAATTTAGAAAATAATCATTAATATCTCTAAAACTGTGAGAGATAGGCATAGGGAAACCTATATCTGTATGATGCAAGATATTCATCTACTTACTAGGGCGTTCTCATCTACAGGCTATTCCATTTAAAAAAAAAACGATTTTTCTTAAATTTGACATTACATAAATAATCGATAAATTTCGAACATCCTGTATGAGATTTATTAAATATTTAGACATTACTCATAATCTTATACCTTTCCCTGTTTGCAGTAGAAATATGACGTAATTCTATTCAAATAAGCCTTAGATATGTGGTGTTAAAAAGTGCATTGAAAAAACAAAAAATTTGACAAAAATCAAAATAATTGAAAAACGGTTAATTATTCACAAAATAAAACCTAATTAAATGTGTTACAGCACTCTACAAGTAATCTAAAAAAGCAATAAAAAATATAACATTCAAAACTTATTCAAAATCCTATTCTAAGTACTTTCATTCTAAACTATATATAAGAGTGTAAGTGTATGTAGGTGGTTATTATATGTCAATCTGAAGAAGCTACAGTGTAGCGAAACAGCTGTCGTTGTTGTTAAATATTAAATACATTTGTTTGTTTTATTTCACATGAAATGGATTTACATCAAGTAAAGACCAACTCAATCCAATACTTTCATTCTCTTAATAAATCGCAGTAGAATGCCTACTTTGCAAGATATTCGAAAAAAAGTGCTACTCGCTAAGAGTAAAAGTGCTACTTCCGGTCCGAATTTTGAAATTTCATGTATACAAAAAATATTGCAAATATAACTCTAAATAGTTTTGTACTCTTAATAAATATATATAGAATGCATAATTTACGACATACATATTTGCCAAAAATCGCTATTCGGTAAGAGTAAAAGTGTTACTTCCGGTTCGAATTTTGAAATCTTTTTTATACAAAAGATATTGAAAACTATGTTTTAAATACTTTTATACACGTAACGTACCTGTCTAAAAAGCTTGACTTGCGAAATATTCGCAAAAAACCGATTTTCGATAAGAGTAAAAGACCTACTTCCGGTAGGAATTTCGAAAAACTTTTTAAATAAAATTGTTCTCAATTTTAATTTTAAGTACATATGAATTCTTTATAAATTTGTATAAACTTAGTATTTGACGAAATATTGGCAAAATTCGATTTCTTCACTGAAGTAAACTGCTACTTCCGGTCTACCGATTTTACTAAAAAACTTATCAGATCTCAAGAGGGAGATTATACACGTAAATACAAAATTTGGAATTGATATCTCCAGCGGTTTGACCGCTATCGTGGTCACACACACACAGACAGACAGATAGACAGACAGACAGACACACACACAGACATTTTTTAAAAACCACTTTTTTGGTATCAGGGGACCTCAAAACGTGGACATCTGCAAAAATCTCGAGGTCGAAAATTTTCATCATCACAATACTTCCTTATACTACGTATAAGAAAGTAAAAAGAGAATGTGACTATCGCCTAATTGAAAGCTTTTAGCAAACAGTATTTTGAAGCATTAAATGGAAAATAAAATTCGAAAGAAGAGTTACGAAGGATAACAACTCCAGAAATGCTGATTTTATTTATTTTATAAAATAATAGAATAATAAATTGCACATTCATTAGACGACTGCACTTTGTTTTAAAATAGGACGATGTAAAAGGCTTTCCGATGTAATGAACAAATCCGTGTTCTTAAGCAAAGATACACTGCTACTACATACTTTGATGTATCATCATTTATAAATATTGACGTTAAAGCATTAAACTGTAATTTTCTGCAAGTCCTCTTTGCAGTTGAGTTTAGAATTCTCTTTCATTAAAAGAAACTTTAAATGTTCGTTTTTTAAGTTAATTTGGTTAATATTCAAAGCGAATAGTAATGACGTATTATGAATAGAATCAGGAAATACGGCCCTACGGTTATATGATTCCGTTTATCAATGCTGCAATAGCTATTTATAATATGTTTTAACTATTAAACAACATAGTGTGGTTTATGGACACACTATTAGCAAAATTTAAAACTCGTGCTGATCTGAGATTGGTATTCTTAGTATAGTCTTTATAACAAAAAAGTCCTTAACAACAATAGAATAATGATTAAAATATACTAGATACATATTATGGCAAAGTTGCAATCTTCAGTAGCAAATTTGAAAGACATTGTTTACCATAGCTTTTTGCCTATAGTGTAACACATGTATGCTTGTTTACACACGTACTATTCTTTATATTATTAATAATAAACAAGTCCCATTTAGTACTTTATGAGATGCACTGTATATATCCTCCTGAGACCTAACGTCCATTAGGATGGACAAGTGGTTTTATCCCATATTTTACTTATGCCTGTAAAACCAAGCTTAAAACCCAATGTACAGTGAAGTGGATAACCAAGTGGCGCCAACTATATAAATATAGAACAATATCTTAGCAGATTCCTTAGTTGCTAACTGTCAAAATGAGTGCATTTGGGCGTGCTACAATTGCCTGTAAGTATTACCTGTTTTCTTTTATATTTTAAAGATGTTTGTAGAGAAAACCTTTTAAAAGTTCAAAGAAATAGTCAATCCAAGCATATAATGTGTTGGTTTCAAGATATCCATTGTTAGTTTAGTTTTATGGGGTCAAATAGCTCTTGTCCATTACAATGGACATCAGGACTTTCTGCCATAAATTCCAACCTAACCTCAATCCATTGTGATGGAGATCAGGACTTCATGCCTCCAATTATTCTTAATCAACATGAAAGTATTTCATAGACATATTTTTACTTTTAGCTATTTTTGGGAATGATAAATTTTTAACACCCGGTAAAGATGACGACAGGTTACTGCAATTATTAAATTTAGATGATTCCGAAGTGGAAGGGCTATCATCAGATGATGATGATGATGACCAAGGGCGCTTTGAAAATACGGCGTTATTAGAAAATGATGATGGTATTAATCAGGAAGAAGAATTTAGTGAAGAGGAAGAATTCGAACAGAGAGTTGTAAATAATAACGTTGATCAGGATCATGATAGCGACGAAGATAACGACACATTGTTGACGATCTCAAATCGCTTATTAGCAGAAAAAACTAAAAATAAACACACCTGGAAAAAGACTGATAGGTAAGGGATGGAACACAATTATATTCTTACTTATTGATAATTCTTTATAATTATTACGTTTCAGATTTCAAACTCCGAATTTCCCAGAAGGTGACGATAATAAGAACACAAGCGCACAGAGCCGCAGGGAATGGAAAATTAAAGACTACATTTCAATGTATCTGGACAATGAAATTTTTGAAACTCTCGCTTCATGCACCAATCTAAAATATATGACTGACCACGATAAAGCATTAAATTTAACTGTAAAAGAGACGAAAACGTTCATTGGAATGACAATCCTAATGTCATGTCTTAAATATCCTCGTGTGCGAATGTATTGGGCAAGAACAACTCGCTTAGACACCGTGGCTAAACGTATGAGTCGCGACAGATATTTCGTCATAAGAAACCACTTAAAAGTTGTAGTGGATAATGATATTCCAGAAAATAAAAAAAAGTGACAGACTATGGAAAATTCGGCCAATGATAGAAAAAATTCAATCGACATGTCTTTCCCTTGAAAGACATTCGGTTGTTGCTGTGGATGAGCAGATGATTCCATTCACTGGAGTTTGCGGAGTAAAACAATTCGTGAGAGGAAAACCCAATTCCGAAGGTTTGAAGAATTTTGTGTGTGCAACCCTAGAGGGACTAGTGTTGGACTTTGAAATTTATCAGGGAAAATCTACATTCCTAGAAGAGAGTGCAAAAAAATTAGGAGTTGGTGCCTCAGCAGTCATCAGGTTGACAAAAAGTTTAAAAGAAAATTCGCACATCTTCATGGATAGATATTTTACAACAATCCCCTTACTAGAGTATCTGCTGGAAAGGAAACTGTTTGCTACTGGAACAATTATGAAATCTAGAATTCCTTCTGCAGTACATCTAACTAGTGAGAAAATTTTACAGAAATTTGAACGGGATTTCAGTGAGCAAACAGTACGTGATGATGGTAAGCTAACAATTGTACAGTGGTACGACAAAAAGTCAATTCCTTTTGCATCAACAGGCCTGAGTATAGAACCTCAAGACCATTGTAGGAGATGGTGTAAAAAAAAATCAAAATTCATAAATGTGACACGTCCAAACATAGTAAAATCATACAATAACTGTATGGGCGGTATAGATCTAATTGATCGTATGATAAGTTATTACCGGATTCAAACTCGCACAAAAAAAATGGACGGTAAAAACAATTTTACATTTAATCGATTTGGCATTAGCTAACTCTTGGATACTGTATCGACAAGATCGTAGAATCTTGGGGGACAAGTCATCAGACATATTGCAGTACCTTGATTTTAAAATAAAAGTTACGGAAGCGTTATTTGAGCCAGAATTTGACAAAGAGAATGTTGCGCCTAATGTTGACAGTCCCAGGTTGGTGACCAGAAATTTTATTGAAGGATATAGATCACCTAACAGCCCACAAAGTCCCCCAACTTCCAGAATCCGCCAGGCCCTCCATTTGCCAGTCATTAGAGGCGAACTGAAGAATTCAGCCCTATGTCAGAATGAAAACTGCAGAAAGAAAACCAAATTGTTTTGCAATACATGTAAAAAATTTTTATGTTTAACAGCAGAAAATAATTGTTTCATGCAGTATCATACATCGCGCAATAGAATTTAAGTATTGTTTACATTTCTTTAAATAAATCTTTCTTAAATTTTGTCGGCTTTATTTATTTATTTATTTATTTCTTAATGTCACTAAGACCTGGTGTCCATTTTAATGGACTCATTTTTTTTAAACCTAAACGTTAAAAATAAAATCTGAAAAAAATTGTATAGCTATTCCAACCCTAAAGAAGCCATATTCCAAAGTTTTATCAAATTTGAACTAGAGACTGCTTCCCGGGTCTCAGGAGGATATAGAACGATTGAAAAAATGCCAAATGTAATGTAACATCTTTTACATAGACATATCTAAAGAAATTCTGAAAAGACAAAATTGGGTACGTGAAACTAATCATAAACATGGAAGAATTGAAGGAAACGCAGACGTGTATAAAATACTCCATGTGTGTATGTATTACAGAAGTTGTTAAATTGCAGTATGCATCAGTTCTCAAAAGAATATTTTGATAATATTCAATGGTAATAACAAAACTCATCTCGATATAAAAATATGTAGATAACAGGGCAGGAGAATAAGGTACTTACTTATTGGTTCCCAATTTTTTATTAAAATGAAAATAAAAACTAGGACGATGTCGAAGTTCTCCTACAATGGGACACATGTACTGGTCTGTAATATACATGAGCACTCGTCAAAAGAGAATACTAAGTAGTAATGTAACCGTCTCTATTTACTTTTTTATTAAAACAACTAAATGTATATTTCGCAGGTGTTGTAATGGGGTATATGTAAATTGGTTTTCAAGGTAATGAGGGCAAAATATAATATGTAAACCGGTTCCCGTCATTTTTGGTGTACCCGATCTTTATGGGGATTTTTTCTACTCCCATACGTTAATTGTATTATTAGATATGCTGAACCTGTACTTTCATGATGTCCATTACGAGATTTTTCATTACGATACAAGTTTATATATAATAGGAATGCGACATTCCAATATTCAAACAATATTCAATATGGCGACTGCATATCTGACAGATATAAAATAGTATATTATGCAATGAGCATTTAATGATAGCTATTAAGACACGAGGAAGAAAATTACAATACGAGGCGAAGCCGAGTATTGTAATGAATACGAGTGTCTTAATAGCCATTAAATGCGAGTTGCATACACTATTTTTTCTACGACCTCATAATAAACATTATTTTTTGAACATTCCATTTCATAAATTGAGCGTAAAATTTTCCGTACATCTTTACGAATTTAGATGGTAATAAATTGTTCGTGGCTACTAAGACTTATTCCATAATTTCTGGTGGAGTCAAATATTACATTTCACTGTCATTATCCCTCATTTTTACCGTTTATATTTTCAAAAAAGCACAAATTTTAAGTACTTACTTGTAAATTGCAGAGAACTGTCACATTTATTTAATTTGTATATCTGTCAGATATGCAGTTGCCATATTGAATATTGGAATGTCGTATTCCTATTGGATATAAACTTGTATCGTAATGAAAAATCTGTATTCCTATTGGATATAAACTTGTATCATAATGAAAATCTGTATCGTAATGGACATCAGTAAAGTACAGGTTCGGCATATCTAATAATACAATTAAAGTATGGGAGTAGAAAAATTAATTAAATGTGACAGTTCTCTGCAATTAGCTAAAATTTGTGCTTTTTTTGAAAATATAAACGGTAAAAATGAGGGATAATGACAGTGAAATGTAACATTTAACTCCAAGAGAAATTATGGAACAAGCCTTAGTATCCACGAACAATTTATTACCAGTTAAATTCGCAAAAACGTACGCAAAATTTTACGCTCAATTTATGAAATGGAATGTTCAAAAAATAATGTTTTATTATGTGGTCGCAGAAAAAATAGTGTATGCAACTCGCATTTAATGGCTATTAAGACACTCGCCTTCGGCTCGTATTGTAATTTTCATTCTCGTGTCTGAATAGCTATCATTAAATGCTCATTGTATAATATACTATTAGCCGTTACATTCACACTTTGCAATTTTACATATGCTTCCACTTGAAAGTCTAGGTTTTTCCAAGAAACTGGAAATGTGGGATGCGCTTTATAAAACGACGTATTGAGAAGTAGAAACAAAATGCAAATGGAAAAATCCCTTAACACAAAAATTAAAAAGACATATAAAAATCTCTATACGTATTTCGGCAACTAAGTTGCCATCTTCAGTAGAAACCTGTAGAAAAACAGAAAAGAGTGTTAAACGTAGTGTTTTTTTGCTAAGGTGTATCGTTAGAAGATATATTCTTCAGCAAATCACCAGTGGGATAACACAGAGTGTTTTTTTTTGATTTCTTATATCTTTTTAATTTTTGTGGTAAGGGATTTTTCCTTTTGCATTTTGTTTCAGATTTTGAGCCACAGTCTTCACCCATTATTGGATTATTGGGTATTGAGTAGTGTTTATAAAACGATTCACATGCATTGATAGTGCGTGTAAGTTCAGCTGAGTTAGGAGCCCACAGGGAAGGCGGGAAAAGAATCTTCTGATACATAATTATCTGTTAAGAAATCCGAATATTTTTACACATTTTCGTCTTTTGGTGCTACTGCGAGCAGATCAAAAACAAAAATGTATCAAATGTATGCATTTTTGTGGTTATTTCTAAAACACATAACTTTTTTAAGAAAATAAATTAATTCAAAAACTGGCCTTAAAATAATAAATTTATGCCTTTTGCATCACTAACCCAAATTTGAGATTCTAAATTTACAAAATAAATTTAAAAAACGCAAAACGGCGATGCCTTACATAGGCATAGTTTTCGATAGGTAAACGCTCCTCTTAAGTATAGATACCCAGTAATGACGACATCCTCATCGGACGACGACATCCTTCAAACCGATTTCTTCGGTGAATGAAAAACTAACCAACCAGTGTATACGCGACTGGTTGCCTACAACCGATCGCCACATACTGGTTTTATCGATGGACGAATGGCCTAAGTTTACCACTTATTTTTTGCGTGGGAATTACAGGAATAAAATGTTGTAACGTTTTCGTGTGTTTTTTTGCTAAGGTGTATCGTTAGAAGATATATTCTTCAGCAAATCACCAGTGGGATAACACAGAGTGTTTTTTTTTTGATTTCTTATATCTTTTTAATTTTTGTGGTAAGGGATTTTTCCTTTTGCATTTTGTTT
Source organism: Amphimallon solstitiale (assembly GCA_963170755.1). Classification (NCBI taxonomy): domain Eukaryota; kingdom Metazoa; phylum Arthropoda; class Insecta; order Coleoptera; family Scarabaeidae; genus Amphimallon; species Amphimallon solstitiale. The sequence continues at coordinate 173,427,884 of OY720676.1, forward strand.
CAGATTTTGAGCCACAGTCTTCACCCATTATTGGATTATTGGGTATTGAGTAGTGTTTATAAAACGATTCACATGCATTGATAGTGCGTGTAAGTTCAGCTGAGTTAGGAGCCCACAGGGAAGGCGGGAAAAGAATCTTCTGATACATAATTATCTGTTAAGAAATCCGAATATTTTTACACATTTTCGTCTTTTGGTGCTACTGCGAGCAGATCAAAAACAAAAATGTATCAAATGTATGCATTTTTGTGGTTATTTCTAAAACACATAACTTTTTTAAGAAAATAAATTAATTCAAAAACTGGCCTTAAAATAATAAATTTATGCCTTTTGCATCACTAACCCAAATTTGAGATTCTAAATTTACAAAATAAATTTAAAAAACGCAAAACGGCGATGCCTTACATAGGCATAGTTTTCGATAGGTAAACGCTCCTCTTAAGTATAGATACCCAGTAATGACGACATCCTCATCGGACGACGACATCCTTCAAACCGATTTCTTCGGTGAATGAAAAACTAACCAACCAGTGTACACGCGACTGGTTGCCTACAACCGATCGCCACATACTGGTTTTATCGATGGACGAATGGCCTAAGTTTACCACTTATTTTTTGCGTGGGAATTACAGGAATAAAATGTTGTAACGTTTTCGGGTTCGCAATAAACAACTCGAGCAATTATTTATTTAAAAACAGTCTGTATATTTATGTACTTAAAATTATATAACAATATAAAAATATAAAAACTAACGTATCACACTTAAACTACTATTAATAAATTAAAATTAACACTTGTATTTATTTACTACTAATATGTCCGTATTTATTTAACACGCACCACTATATTTATATCACTTAAAGAACTATTTCTACCGTACGTCGTATATTTATTTCTAGTCGCGTCGGCTACTTCTTATGGACTTTCTTAATCCCGAATTACTCCGCAATTACTCATCCCGCAATGAATCCATCGGTGACCCAGTCGCCTTATATACACCTACGAAACATCTCGAAGCATTCGCGTAAAACTCCATCCTTCTCTCGATGTTTGTAGAATATTCCATAGACATTCTGTCTCCGCTGGACTATGCCGTACGGCGTGAAGATTGATTTATGGTGGTGTGTAAATAAGAGCGTTTTTATATGTCGCCCGGTCTGCCTCTTTTTTTGCGTGTGACAATTTCGTTTTTATCGCGCCGAGAGGTCTAATTCTTTTATTTAATGTAAACTCATTTCGTTACAATATTGATATGCGGGAATGAGAAATTGATATTCGCACTGTATGAAGACGTTCGATTTCACACGTGTAGTGAAGTAGCTTAATATTCGCGCGAATTTTAAATTATTCTTGAGAAAAGTCATCAGTGGCCGACTATTGGATGATGGCCGGTTACAGGCGAACTTACCCTACGTATATAAAAGATTCAGACAGTATGTCTTTTATAACATTACCTAATACATTAAAAAGACATAGTATGAAAATATCGTATTGAATTTATACTTCATTGAAATGGAAAAGTCATATACCAACATCTGCAACCAAAATTGCGATATTTAAATACATTCATATTTTCTTCAATCTCACACGAGAACACGTTCATTTTGAAATGATAAATTACTCTCTTTATTAGTTACCAAACGTAATACCTAGGTATAATAACGAATTGCAAATTCATATTGACAACAATGGCAAGAATAAAGATAAATGTCTCTTACACTTCTCGCTGAAGAGAGAAGACAAAAATAAATCTCCGATTTTTATTTATACATTACATTCTACTGGAAGACAATACGAGAATGAACAGCAACGCTTTCCTCACGTGTAGATATAGAACACTGTAGATTTGCAGATTCATTCTTATCGTTGCGTGAAACGTGGAACACAAAGAGACGGATCTTTACACCTGACAAGATCAAAGATGGACCTAAATATTCACTGAACTTTTTTAATGAACACAACATAAGATTCTGTATGTGTGTGTGAATTTTATTGTGCTACGAGTAACTATGTGCTCCTGCTTTTCATTTGTTAGATAGATGAATAGATCGGTGGGACTCTAGATCAAAGGAATAGTTACGTAACAGAGAAGACGAATGGTATAAATTTGCCCTTGACGAATACACTACATGACGTGCACGTGTTTGTGTACTTCTTGAGTTAAGAATTAGTAAATGATGCATTGTACAGAAACGGTATGCGTACCAATGTCAGAAAGGAAACTCTGGGAAACATGAAATAAAATAAATAAATACAAATACTTTCAAGTAAAATTGAAATTGCAAAGTTTACAAGCAAGCCATCCATAATGTAAAATATACTATTAAATTCAATTTGGAAAATTTTTAACGTCCTTGAAATATTATTACGGTCATTACAACAAAAGTATCGGTTTTAAGAGTGAAATTATTCCAAATTTCACATTTTGTTTATTTCTTGGTTAATTGGTTCGTATGTGTATACAACAAGTAAAAGGTCATATATGAAAATGCAATTTGTACGAAAAACTGTACCTATATCAGTGTTACAGATATAATTGAAGTGCTTTGGCAACCGATGTGCCCCCATAAATTAAAATGGTGTCAAATTTGATATGTTGCAAAATATAGTCATATATAGTCATTTGATAACTTTATTTACAATATTCAATTTGTTCTTTTCATGTAATAGTATTTCTCTGAAATAGTCCATATTTCGTCACTTTACTCAATAGTTTTGGATCAGGAAAGTAGAATTTTCCTGATCCACGACAGTAAAAATAACTTAATTTACAATATTCAATTTGTTCATTTCATGTAATAGTATTTCTCTGAAATAGTCCATATTTCCTCACTTTACTTAACATTTTTGGAAAGTAGAATTTTCCTACCCACGACAGTAAAAATAACTTTATTTACAATATTCAATTTGTTCTTTTCATGTAATAGTATTTCTCTGAAATAGTCCATGTTTCGTCACTTTACTCAACATGTTTGGAACAGGAAAGTAGAATTTTCCTACCCACAATAGTAAAAATAACTTTTTTTATAATATTCAGTTTGTTCTTTTCATGCAATAGTATTTCTCTGAAATATTCCATATTTCGTCCCTTTACTCAACATTTTTGGATCAGGAAAGTAAAATTTTCCTACCCTCGACAGTAAAAATTACTTTAATTATAATATTCAGTTTGTTCTTTTCATGCAATAGTATTTCTCTGAAATAGTCCATATTTCGTCACTTTACTCAACATTTTTGGATCAGGAAAGTACAATTTTCCTAACCCACGACAGTAAAAATAACTTTATTTACAATATTCAATTTGTTCTTTTCTCTTAAATAGTCCAAATTTCGTCACTTTACTCAACATATTTGGATCACGAAAGTAGAATTTTACTGACCCACGACAGTAAAAATAACTTGATTTACAATATTCAATTTGTTCTTTTCATGTAATAGTATTTATTTGAAATAGTCCATATTTCGTCACTTTACTCAACATTTTTGGATCAGGAAAGCAAAATTTTCCTAACCCACGGCAGTAAAAATAACTTTATTTACAATATTCAATTTGTTCTTTTCATGTAATAGTATTTCTCTGATATAGTCCATATTTTGTCACTTTACTCAACATTTTTGGATCAGAAAAGTAGAATTTTCCTGACCCAAGACAGTAAAAATCAGACTAGTATGATTTTAGGGTAATGTCATTTTATGTCATTTTTGAAAGAATTATCAAAATGTGCCTGTAGCTTACAAATAAGAGACGGTGTGTGGTTTGAGCTGATCGTAGCGCCAAGTACTTTCTAGATGGAGCAATACTAAGGTCCCCTTCTCGTTTAAAACATCGAAGTAGGTGTGTTTTTGAATCAGGAATTTTGACAACTAAAATATCCCCTTTATCGTCAATGTCATCAATAGACATTTTCATTAGCTCATCACACCGACAAACCCCTGCTAGCACGAATACTATCACAACCTTCAATAAAAATCAGATAATTAAATTAAATTAACTCGTAGGTGTTTTATTTACCTTCATCATCAGGAAACCTTCATCGGGAGCATCTCTAGGAATTTGGCATTTTATGATCGTGAAAATGTCTTTGATTTCTTCGCTTGATATCCAGCGGATTTTTTCTTAAATATGCTGTTAACTTGGGAAACTTTTTAATGTCAACATTTTTCTTTAGTAGCAAAGTGGACTTCAACATGTACAAAATGATCCACAAAGTAGAGGATTTATATTATTCTCTGCGAAATAAAGACGAGAATTTCTTCTGTAACTACTGTGTTTTTTTAGAATTGCATCAATCTTCAAATATTGAGTACGTTTTCTGATATCTGTCTTTAGATTTGCTCGGTAGTAAATCTTCCATTGCAGCATTGGCACTTATGTTCGATGGAATCGTAGTCTCCTACATCACTGTTTTTTTCAAAGACATTATTATTTATCATACCCTTATTAACTCGAAGAAAGAAGTTTTATTGTTGTAAACGTTTGTTGACTAGTTACTTAGGAAACAACAAAAGGAGAATCGATTTAATTTTCTGATCATTTTTATTGTCAATATTAATTTATTTTCTAAGATTTAATTATTCGATTTCAGAAAAAATATAATACAATGCACGTCAAGAAGGCATCTCTTCCTGACTTAGCGGTTAAGGTACTCTGCCGCTACGTAGCCTCGTACTTCAAATTTCGTCTCTTCATGAAAAATATCACTTTATTGACTGGTGAGTTCGTTTATGTGGGGCAATTACATAGACAAGTGTGGACAAGACTGATTCGTTTATTATCGGTGATATGCTCGGCATCTGGGAATATATCACCGATAATAAACGAATCAGTCTTGTCTATGTAATCGGAAATCTCCAGCCGCTATTGCTCACCCCCTTTAAAGTGACATTTCTCGCATTTATCGGTCTACCAGCACCGAGTGCTTCTCGGTCGACTCGACTGTAAAAACTGCAAAAAATACTGGTGCTTGGGGACATTTAAAAAAACTTGTTTCTTGTTAATTATAATCAAACCAAAATCGCTATAAGAATATGTTCTGTCATCAAAAAATTGTCCCGAATTCTAGGTATTCATTGATACGAAGTTGGCGCCATAAATTCTCGGCCTGACAGGCTTATACACGTTCCAACGTGTTCAAACCCCGGCACGTCATGCATGCACATACGCGAGGTGTACACTATAAATATGACGGTTCGAAGCGTAGCAGTTTTTAGTAACCAGCCAACCAACGTGACTAGCGCACGAAAATGTCTGAAGTAACAAAAATTGAGTACCTCGCTGTCATTAAATATTTAACAAAAGATGGGTATACACCTTATCACATTAAACAACGTTTAGACGGCGGCGGCGTTTAGGTGATTCATTTCCTTTACATTCAACTGGAAAAAAGTGGGCAAAATGTTTCCGTTTGGGACAAGATTCCCTGAAAGATGCTGATCGCTCGGGTCGACCAATTGAAGTGATAACGCCTCAACAAATTTTAATTATTGAACATTTAGTGGTAGAAGATCGCCGTTTGAAAGTGAAGGAATTAGCAGTGCTAACAAACATTTCCGAAACAAGTGTTCGCCGAATTCTCCACGACCCTTTGGGTATGAATAAAATTAGTGCTGGATGGGTACCGCGACTTCTTTCTGCTCTCCAACGTGAACGTCGAGTCGAATGTGCGCAGTCGTTTTTAAATATGTGCGGAGACGACCCAAGACCGATTTTCGAGTCTATTGTCACAGGGGATGAAACAATGGCCTGTTTTACGATCCTCTATCGAAAAGGGAGTCCATGGAATGGCGGCGACCTGATGACCCTCGTCCCAGAAAGGCGAATGTCGGTCAATCAACGAAAAAGGTGATGGCCACAATAGTCTGGGATTGTGAGAGCATTTTGCTAATTGACTATAAAGAGCGCAATACAAGTGTGAATGGCACATATTATGCGTCTTTATTGCGTAAATTAAGGGACAGTATTCGTACAAAACGTCGTGGAAAATTGACAAAAGGTGTGCGATTATTGCACGACAATGCTCCCGTCCATACTGCCGCCGCACAGTGGCAAAAAATCGAAGCATAAAATGTCGTCTTTACCCTCCATACAATTATTTTCTTATTACCACTATCTTATGCATTATTAGAAAGCAGGATTAGGGGCATTTTAAGTGTACCTGTACTCAACGCTATAGCTCGAGTTCTCGCTAACTGCTTAAGAATGTAGACGTCTACGTAATTGTATTATATTTGCCCTGTGTTTGTGAATTTACTGTAGTAAAACATTTTATAATATTTGAGTTTGTTTCTATGGAGCCTTCAATATCAGGTATGTATTTATAGATCACAAACATTTATTGCCATAAAAATCATTTAGATTATATAAAATGTTATAAGTAATGGCTTATGTAAATGTATATTGAGTTGTACATATTTGCAAAAAGTATGCATGAAAATAATTATGTATCAAGTTAGATCACATTTTAGTTTTAGTTTTATATTAATAATTGGACTCTACATATTATTCATACATAATATTTAAATTTTTTGCAGATATTGTATTTTGCGAAAGTTAACACAATTTTAGATATGTAACTATTTATTAATTTTTATTTACAGGAACGGCCTCAACTAAACTTTTTTAAAGTCGACAAGAACTATTCGACATCATGACAAGTTGCACCAATACTGGAAATGAAGAAAGGTTCAAGTTTTTGCGAGAAGAAATGAAAATTCGAACTAATTGTCGGGAAGAGAATGTAAAAGTTTTAAATAAAAAAAAAGTTTTAAATAAAGCTTACTTATTCTCCAAATTTAGAGCACGTTGGACGAAGGCCTCTAGAATGAAGGAAAGGTTTCTTTTACAAAATAAAGATTGGCGGAATACATCAATATCTTTTCCTTCAGAAAAACGGCAACGGAAACGTAGAGGTCGCCTTCAAGTTTCTGTCGAAACTGGTGCAGAACGAACTAAGCGGTTAAAGACAAAGTTACTTAGGGAATCCACTTCTATTGCTGTTTTAAGTTATGCCGCACAAATGAGTCTTAAGGTATCAGGACAATTACAAACTTCTAAGAAGCACGGAACAAGGACTTCAAAAGGTTTAGAGAACACAACTGAATAAAGTGCGGCAGAAAAAAAAGTATGACACTTTTAATATGCTTCTGCTAAGCTCAGATCATGTGGTGGTGGACAAAAGAAAAAGTCCAAAGAAAAATCTGCAAGCTCTACCGAAAGAGGTATTAGAGCTCTTAAAATCACCATCTGGTCATGTTGACGTCGAAGATGATGACGACGACGAAGACAGTACTGAAGACGAAGAAACCTTCTATTCTGAAGATTACATTTGTTAATTTTTAATTTTAAGTCAGAAACACAACAAACATTTGGAAAGAAAAAAATATGTTTAACTTATTATTTGTTTTATTTAATAAATAATATATAGAGAACATAGACTTGTTTTAGTTACTGTTATTAACATTTATAAAAATGTATATATGTATATTATTTTGAAATAAAAAATATGGGGTCTGTGATTAGATGCCAATAACAGCTCCATCACGCGAAAATTTATGTGTGACTTGTTTAAGGAAATCAGACGAGGTGCAATAACTTCGGGCGTATGATTAATATACTTATGAAATTTTATGTAGATGCTACTTTTGTCGATAAGAATTAATGTACCAACATTCAGCGTTCTTGCTGAAGCCGTTGAATTGATGTCAACTTTCAGGGCTTTCTGCCCCACTGCGCGCCGTTTCACAAGCTGCCATCTGCGAATGCGGCTTTCAAGAATTGGAACATCCACCGTATAGTCCAGATATGTCTTCTTGTGATTTTTTTTGTTTTCTAATTTAAATAAAAGGCCTTAGTGGTTTGAGGCCCTGACTAATGTAGTTTTACATTTTAAAGACGACAGAGAGTTGCAAGCAGTTGTTATAGAACACTAGCTGTCCATCAATCTCTTCGAGCTTGAGTCGCCTCTTCGCGTCCGCTTACAGCTGTCCGTCAATCGCTCTTAGCTTGAACCGCTTTTTTCGCGTCCGCTTACAGTTTCTTCACAGTTTTTCAGAGTGTCCGATTTTATAAACTTTTGAAGCACCACTGTATATACATATATCTTGTGAAGCCAATAGTATGTTTTATTTAAAATGCTTCTCGAACTGTTTTTTACACAAACCTGTACACAATCAAGAGCGAGAAAGGTAATTTAATGTTAAACATAGTTCATGTCAAAGTATTTAAAGAAACAATGAGCTGAAAGAGCACAACATTTTCATCGAGACAGTTTACAATACTATTTTGATGTGATAGTGGAAAAGCATGTCAACCTTTTCGAAATCTACTCTCGTTAAGAAAAAGGCACAAAATAATAATAAAAGTAAAAAGCCCAAGTTTTAAATTTAAGCCCTATTTAAGCGCCTTTCCTGTAAAAAAACGCTTTTTAGAATGTCCACTTTTATAAACTTTTGAAGCACCCCTGTATATACATATATTTTGTTAGGCCAATAGGATATTTTATTTAAAATTCTTCTTGAACTGTTTTTGACATAAATCTGTACACACTCAAGAGCGAGAAAGGTAATTTAATGTTAAACATAAGTCGTGTTAAAGTATGCAAAGACACAATGAGATCAAGAAGCTCAACGTTTTTATTAAGATAGTGTACAATACTATTTTGATGTAAAAGTGTAAAAGCCTGTCAACCTTTTTGAAATCCACTATCGTTAAGAAAGGAGCACAAAATAATAATAAAAGTAAAAAGCTCAAGTTTTAAATTGAAGCGCCTTTCCTGTAAAAAGCGATCACTGGCATGACGCTTTTTAGAATGTCCACTTTTATACACCTTTGAAGCACCTCTGTATATACATATATTTTGTTAAGCCAATAGGACGTTTTATTTAAAATTCTTCTATACCTGTTTTTAACACAAACCGGTACACATTCAAACGCGAGAAAGGTAATTTAATGTTAAACATAAGTCGTGTTAAAGTATGCAAAGACACAATGAGATCAAAAAGCGCAACATTTTTATTAAGACAGTGTACAATGCTATTTTGATGTGAAAGTGTAAAAGCCTATCAACCTTTTCGAAATCCACTATCGTTAATATAGGAGCACAAAATAATAATTTTGACGGAAAAACTTCAGATTATATTTACAAGGGTATCGAATTATTAATTAATTTTTGTAATAAATGTATAGAAGTTAGGGGAGATTACATTGATAAGTAAAAATTCTTATATTGTTCCAAGTTTCTTTTTTGTATATCAGCCCGAGAATTTATGGCGCCTACCGCGTATGTCTTTCAAATTACATAAAAAAACTAAATCTGCACAATTTTCCATTCAATCAACCATTTATGTGTTATTTTACGTTAACAGCGAGTTATATTGTTGTACTTACATAACATTTTTTAATTAAACACTATAGGACTATATCTTACGCGATCTTATAGTTTAATGACAGCAACATCTATATGCATTAAATACAAATAGCCAGTCTAACCTCTCCAAGGTACTCTGTAAAATATACTGTATGTATTGAAGACAGAGAGGTTTAGTTTAGAATATCATTAATCAACTCATCATAATACTCATAGTACTTACATCGATGAAACATTAGAACAGACAACGTTGTTAGAATAGGCATATCAAATAATTGCGAGTTCATATTCCATATTCAATAGCGGAATCGAATGGGAACGTTATCAACATGAAACGTAAATTTCACCTATGGATTTCTGAAAATATGACTGTTCACTGACTAGATAACTACTACTTTATACCAAGAATATTGTAATAAATATACTATGCAAATACAGGTGTATAGCAATGTTGATTTTGTATTAGTAATTGTAATTTGGATAAGTTGCAACCATCGAGCAGGTTATGTAAAATGTCAATTTATACATTTTGTTAACTTTCAATTTAGTTAGTGTAATAAACAAAGCAAATTTTTATATACCTACTGGGTGTGTTTTAGAAATGTCAGCGATTTACATAAAGTTATTCATTATTATAAAACTCGTATGTTGTTATCTCAACATCAATATACTGTGTGTCCAAAAAGTCTGGAAACACTCAAATAAAATCGAAACGGATGATTTTTGAGAAAAATGCAAAAACAGGTCAATTAGTATTTTCAACGGCTCGGTGGTCTCGTGGTAAGATGACCGATACTATCTGTGGGAGAGATAGTAGCGAGGGTTCGAGTCCCGCCTGGAACAATAAAAATTTTCTGGCGGGTCCGGTACACCTCTCGAGTCACCATTCTCTGTTGGGATATAATTAACAGTGCTTCACCCTTTACGGCGAGGGGGTGTAAGTAACAAAGCCATGAAACACTTTACACACATAAATATACACCAAAAAGGCTCCTGGGGTTATGACAAGCTTAAAAAAAGCTTATAACCCCGGGGTAAGCCGCCCACCACAAGTTCAAAAAAAAAAAAAAAAAAAAAAAAACTACTGGCTGATGGTATCTGTTTGGAATTTTTGATGACCTTGAAAAAGTTATGATGTCATCAAAAAAAAATTAAATGGCAACGTCGCATTTTTAATTTTATTTTTGATAGATCTTTTAATTGTCTAAATGACTGTAAAAAATTTTTCATTTTACTTAAGAAAATGACCGAGAAAAATTTAATTACTTCTTCGAAAATGGAAAAGTTTGTCTTTAAAAAAAAACATAGTTGGCTTAAAAGTCGATTATTTTTCAAACACATTTTGTTTTATTTGTGACATTCTGTCAAATACGAATTGTGCGTAAGTTAAAAAATCTGTTTAAAAATGGTTTTAAGTGAGAGGGAACGTATTCAAATATTGATGATGATTGGTTTTGGGGATAGGGCTCGTTCAGTTAGAGAAGTTTGCGACTTATTTAATACAGAACATCCGGAGCGTGCCCCAATTAGTATTTCTGCAGTGAGTAAGATTCAAAAAAAATTTCAAGAAGAAGGCCATGTTCGAGATCGCCTTAGAAGTGGTCGTCCAAAGATCGCAGAAGATACGCAACTCGACGTATTATTGTCAGTAGAGGAAACTCCAAATTCTAGTACACGGCAGCTTGCTCGGGAGTTTAACGTGTCGAAGAGTACAATTGGTAATATTTTCCGGAAAACTAAGTATCATCCCTACAAAATCTGTTTGGTTCATGAGCTGTATGAAGACAACTTCGACAGGCGTGTACAGTTTTGCGAACAACTGATGCCTATGTGTGATAATGATGTGTTTTTTAGCAGAAATATCTTATTCTCAGATGAAGCTACGTTCACATTACATGGGACTGTTAATAGACAAAACTGCAGGTACTGGGCACGCCAAAATCCACGCTGGATGAGAGAGGTACGAACTCAGTATCCTCAGAAATTAAATGTATGGGCTGGTTTAATTGGTAACAGAATTATAGGGCCTTTTTTCTTCAACGGTAACCTGACGGCGGAAATGTATTTGGATTTTTTACAAAATTATTTAATTGTCATTAGCAGAAATATTTCCGAACCATGAAGATCCTAATTTGCCCAGCTAAAGAATTTGGTTTCAACAAGATGGGGCTCCACCCCACTATGCGGGAAATGTTCGACATTATCTCGAGAATACCTACCCAAACAGTTGGATTGGCAGGAGGGGGCCTATCGAGTGGCCGGCTAGGTCGCCAGATCTAACGCCTATTGATTATTTTTTGTGGGGTTACCTAAAAAATAAGGTATACGCAAATAAACCTGAAAATTTGGAAGACTTGCGTCAACGGATTGAGTTTGAAGAACGAAGGATCACTCCTGAAATGATAGAAAACGTTCAAAGTGAATTTTATTATCGTTTAGGGTATTGCCAAGATGCTGAAGGACAACATTTTGAACATTTATTGTAAGAGTTTTTGCTGATTTCTACGATTAAAATTTTCTTTGTTTTCTATAATGACTTTTTTTTCAAAATTTTTCTTAAGTAGAATGAAAAATTTTTTGACTATCGTTTACACAATTAAAAGATCTATCAAAAATAAAATTAAAAATGCGACGTTGCCATTTCATTTTTTTTTGATAACTTTTTCAGGGTCATCAAAAATTCCAAGCAGCCAGTAGTTTTTTGAAAATAATTATTGACATGTTTTTGCATTTTTCTCAAAAATCATCCGTTTCGATTTTATTTGGGTGTTTCCAGACTTTTTGGACACACAGTATACACCCGCTCTGTATGAATTCAAAATTCATAATTATGTTTATTTATTGATATTTCCTTGACGATATTTCTATACTTTTTAAATTATCCAATCAAAAATTTACACTTACTGGTAATATTCAACATAGTTTTCTATAATCTCTTTAGACTATTTATATCCAATTCAAATAATAGAATACAGATTATTACATTCATTTTATATTTTTTTAACAAGATTTCCTCACCTTATATATCTTTTCAAACCTTATTCTGATCATATACGAATGATCTGTCAAAATCAAATGTCACATCCTAATTTTAAAATTCCCCGCGAATCTTTGTTCATGTTTGATATAATAAACAAAGCCAATTTTTATATACTGGGTGTGTTTTAGAAATGTCAGCGATTTACATAAAGTTATTCATTATTATAAAACTCGTATAAACTTTATTCTTAAGCCTTTACGGACCTCTTGCGAAAAGGTGTGATTCGCAGCCTGAGTCGTGACTTTGAAGTCTATAGTGATAGTCAGTTTATAATAGTTTCTATGATTATGCTCAAAGCTAGTCAATTCCATTCGGGTTGCACTTTTTACACACTGTTATTATTTACGGATTTTTTTTATACTATTTTGCCGTAATCTAGAATAAACAAATTTGAATTTGTTAAGATAAATATCATTATAAATGAATTATATTGACAAAATTATAGTTTTATTATATAAATGATCAATAACACGTAGCGCCTAACCGAATGCCACAAATCCACAAATCCTTCAAATAAAATAAGTGTATTCCAAGATAAAACAATTATACCTTCAAATTCCATAAAAGTAATATACGAACTGAGCACTCAATAAATGTTCATACCTATCTAACCATGCTTTATAAATCATCTTGTTTCAGCTTTCAAATATAATAAATATGTCTTTAACAAACTTTTATAATTCTGTAATTTATTTATATATACGCGTTTTAAGATTCTGTTGATATATTACAATTGAAGGAATATTTTATTAAAATTACTTGGTGCTTTTTTGTTAGACGTTGACTAGAACACTAAAAAAGCACTCTTTTAAAAATTACTTATTGTTTCTATTAGATAATTAAATAAAGGCTGTGGCTTAATGTTCGCCGGCGGTCTTGCACGTAAAAACTGAGAGTTTTCCGGCCGGCGGAATCTTTACGATTGTAGCTACGTGTCCGCCGACAAAGTTTTGTGCAGACAGGGCCGAATGGGCGTATTTGTTTCGATGATTACCGCCGGTCGGCGGCATGTTACTATACTACATGAAAATTTCGCCGTTATCCTAACGGTGATGATCATAACTATAGACCGGACGTACGAGGCCGAAATTACGGCGGACAAAAGAAATAATGTATAACATCACGCAGTTAATGAATAGCACTATTCATATGGTAAACTGCAACATCTCTTGTTGTCGGGAAAACGGCCAGCAAAAAAGACGATTTTACTCTTAAATTTCTTTTTAAAATTTATTCTATTTACCTTATATTTCGTAAGATAAATAAAGTAGTTTCGTTTTTTCACTGCTTTGACTGTTAATTACAACTTCGTAATTTTTGCAATAGTTCCTGTTTAATACCTTTTTATTGAATCTACTTCTCCCAATTATCTTGACGTAAGTGTGCACTGGATTTCGTTAAGTTTCAATAACACACGCATAGATTTTTAGTTATCATTTATTTAGATCTAGAACATTGTTTATGTTACTATGATACGGAAGAACGTCGAGAATGGCATCGTGAAACAATGGCGAGTTGGGTTAAGGGTCATACTGATTGTAAATATGTCCTCCATTGTCAGTGATTCTGAAATTTATTCCAAGTCTATAAAACATCATTACAGAATGCCGAAAAGGCGCACGTACAACGTCACTTAACATCGCTAAAACGTACACAGAAACTGGACCCGTTGGAAGCTGGCAATTTTAACTCTGTGAAGTTTTAATGGCGACTAATATCCTATTAAATAAACTTGACAATCCCACTTTCGAAACATTTCTTCAAAAATATGCTGGTCTAGATGTTCCTGATGAATCCACCTTACGCAAATATTATGTTTCTAAGTGCTTCACGAAATCAGTAGAACGCATTAGAACACATCCTTCAAATTAATACCTATGGATAAGTGCGGAAGAAACTGTCGATATACTAGGACGCTGTATGGTAAATATTGTAGCTGGTGTACTACATCCAACTATTCCATATAACGCATATGTAATAGCATCTAAAGTTATAAATACAGTTGATTCGGAAACAGTCAAAACCATTGACGAGAATTTGCACAAAATGCTTAATTCGGATGACAGGTACAGGGAAAAAATACTTTTATTTGTTAGTGACAGTGCTGAATATATGTTAAAACAGGCAGAGTATTAATGGAAACATATGCTTATATGCTGCATATTACTTGTGTAGCACATCCTCTCCACAGAATCTGTAAATATATCTGAGACATCTATCCGGAAGTTGATAGACTTGTATCCGCTTTTAAAGAAGTTTTCAGAAAAGCACCATTGAGAGTAAATGTTGTAATTGGTAGAACATGAATTAGGATTAGAATACATTTCCAAAAGTTACACTTTTTCTTGTTTTTTATTATCAAATTAAGTGTTGCTGTAATTGATATCAAAATATATTTATTAAAATTTATCTATATAGTGATTTTTATGTAATTTGTAGAAATATAATAATCAATATTTAGTAAGTTATAAGTAGTATTTATTGTTTGTGAAGTAATAAAACTACTATTTCTTAATACACAATAATAGAAAAAGTGCAAATCACATATAATTTATTGTAAAATAATTATATGACGGTATAAAAGTTCGTCATAATTTTACATACAATGAAATTGCGCACTTTCATATATATGAAATTTTGAATTTGAATAAAAGTTATAAAATTAAATTTCTCATATACAATTTTTACAAACGCCAAACCTACGTCCTACTCTTTACTAATAACCTACATAAAGCTTTGACACAATAATAAATAGACTTTTAACCGTGTTAATTATAAAAATACAAGTGTGAAATATTTTTTACTCATATATATAATCATAATTTTGTTGTGTTATCATGATTAACAGACGGACCTATTTATCATATAGTCGTCAATTATGCAAAACATAGCCTGCCCCCTCGTTATACGAACTAATTTGTTCGAGGCACGCAACTCGTTATATGCCCAACAAATGGCAAGTTGTATTTTCATTATTTTAATGGATAAACAACAGCGCATTGAATATAATACTGCAATTATTTATATTTAATTTATCATTTTATGTAAAGTATATTTAGGCAAATGTGTGCGGCGCATGTTGTTATCTTTTCCGAGTAGTATTTGTAACGAAATATAAAATAATAAGGTTTTGTTTGATTTCCAAGGTCATCGCACCAGAGTTCCTTGAAATAGGTATATTGTTTTTTAAATAAAAGTTTTGTGTTTAAATTGGAAAAACAAGTTTAAATATAATAGCAAATGGCATTATAATAAAGACTTTCTTCTTATTATAAATCTGCGGACCAAATTTTGTATACAAAAGCTTTTCGAAACTAAGGGTCCAAAAGCTTTTATACTCTTAACAAAACTGTACGCATTGATATTTTGCGAAATATTTCTAAAAGAAATACTGATTTCATATTTCGTCTACATTGGTTTGTACTCATATCTTTTATGCTTTGCGGTAAAGATTTATAAAATTTTGCACCCCAGTAGTCAACTTCACGCTGTGTGGTACTCAGTCTATGGCGTAAGATAACCAAAGCACTGGTATTGTATTCATTTCGAATGGATTTTGATTTATTTTTGTAGAAAAATTTCAGACACGAATAGATACAAATACCGACCACTGGGAGTATTTTCTCGCCGCCTGAAGCAATGTCAAGACGAGTGACTGTACCTTAACCCACAGAGTATTCTTATTGCCTTTTTCTGCAGGACTAACAGTTCCTTTGCTCTTGTAGGCATGCCTTACATGTGTATACCATATGAGACAATACTATGGAAATTTGGGTAATATGCATTTCTTTCTGCTTGGTGGGAGGATGACTTTTTAATTGTTTTTTATTGTAAATATAGCTGTGTTTAATCTTATTTTTATTGTCTCTATATGATTCTTCCAAGTTAGTTTATTATCCTTACTTAGATCCAAATACATAACTACACCTTTCCCTTCAAGTATCAGCATTCTCAATGGCTCTGTGTTCAATCGATTGTTTTTCATAATTTTTGTTCCCGCGGACTATAATCGATGTGTCATCTGCATATATAATGTGTATGCTATTTAAGATATTAGACGGTAGATCATTTATGTATATAATAAACAGCAAAGGTCCAATAATAGATCCTTGTGGCACACCAGCTTTAACACTTCCCACTTTTGAGTATCCATTCGCCATCATAACATTTGCGTTTCATGTTGTAGATATGGCGCTAATAATTTATGTGTCAACGCCGTCATGCCATAATGCCATTATTTTATCAGAAGGATCTCAAGTGACACACAATCAGAGGCTTTACTTAAATCATATGGAGCTCTTGCAGTACGTTCTTTTCATCCCTTGCTTCACGAATACCTTCAGTCATGTACTTGCAGCTTCCAGCTCTGCCCAATATATGATTCCAAAATAAGATTGCTGTATCGCTTTACAGTAATTGTATCGTGTAAGAACATTGAACCCATTAATATATATACAAAATTGTCTGCGTTTTTCAAAATTTTCCTATAAATTCCATTCTTGATATTTACGCAACACTAGAATTAAGTAAAAATGTAGGTGATCTTTGTGTATAAGTGCATACAAGAGTAACGTTGTTAAGTAATATTTTTTTTCTTGAGACAAACATTTTTTAATTTTTAATGAAGTACATGATAACGAAGGTAAGAAAGAACAACAAAACACACATAAAACGATATCGAGACTAACTGATAAATGACAAAAAACAATTTATACTGCAATAACAACGCGTGGTTATGTGTGATATATTGTTAAATGGTAATCTGTTTGAATCACTCTGTATAAAGATTAAGCATAATAATATATATAAGAATTTAAGATAAAGTTTATTATGATAAATTTCAATATAAACATATTTGAGACATCTAACAAAGAGTACTAATAAAAATGCGTAATTATTTATTATTATTTATCTTCATATTCAATGAAATTAAAAAAAAATCACGTCAGTTATATTACTTATAGGTAAAACCTCCTATATTAAATTATATTGGTATGTTTTTCTCATTTATGTATTTTAACTAACTTTGTTCTCAATTATTCTTAAACACTGGCTGTTAAATATAATTTGTACTAACTCATATTTAGTCTTATGAATGTAATGTAATAAACAAAAGGAAATAAAATTAAAAAGACCGCAAAGCTTCCTCTCTTTTGACCTACAAAAACTCCAGAAGATTATCCCTACTAAAGCTAATTATTTTAGGAATCTTACCTGAGGTTCTTTATGCGTATCCTGTTTTGCCAGTATACAGGTGCTATATATTAATCCAAAAGTCCAGGAAAAACAACTTTGAAGCATGTATTTATATATCTATAGCTATGTTTATACATGTACTTATTCGGATTTTAATTAATATAATGGAAAACGGAGTTTGTGTCTTCATAATACATTTTTTCAAGGATTATAAATAAATCGTCTTCTTTATAGTACAAAAAAAATGAGGTGGGGCAACCACACGAGTTTCTTACACGTATAAATTCGTTCCAAATTATACAAAAATTGTTCTAAATTAAGTTTTAACAGTACAGGGTGTAGCACCTAATGCCGGCTGTACACTCTCGTCGAGGGACGGCGAGGCTGGGCGAGTGCGAGAGTGTACAGGGTACACTCGCCCTGTCTCGCAAAGCCTCGCAATCACTCGTGGGCTCTCCATTCCGAGTCGGTTTTTTGAGCGCGAGTCAAAGGGCCTCGCTTACCCTCGCGAGGCGGCGCGAGTGCATCACTGTACACTCTCGCTAAACGTACCGAATAAACGAGAGTGTACAGGGTCGCGCTCATCCCTCGACCTCTCGACGTTCGCTAAACGGTCCGAATAAACGAGAGTGTACAGGGTCGCGCTCATCCCTCGACCTCTCGCGCGAGAGCTCTCGACGAGACATCGCGAGAGCACTCGCGCGAGAGTGTACAGCCGGCATAAGATGCCTCGGACCGTAGCTCCTCTATCATACAATATTTCGAAAAAAGTCTAAGAGAAAAATTATCCATAAATACAATCACCATTTTCCTAAAATATTTTTGGTCATCAGTGCCGTGCCGTATTCCAGTGGCGTATCAAACCTATGTTTTTTTAAATGGAACAATATATATTTTATGGCTGATTCGGAAAGCCCTCGAAGAGTACTTTTTTTTCTTATGTAACGTCATACCCCTAACTTTAGCGGTTTCGCTGTTATAACGGTTTTTCTTCGCAGTTAGACCGTACTTCGACATTTTTTTTTTGGCAGGAACTAAATTGTACCGGCGTTTCGGTTTCGAATTTAGGGATAGACTAAGACCTCTTTTACCTACTCTTAATTTTTTTTCAAGTGATTTAAGAAAAGAAGATAATTTTTGATAGGGCTTTGCAAATAGTCATTTTTTTCTATAATGTCAAATGGGAACCATATAAAATAATTACATCGTTGGATAATCGAAATTCCAAGTTTTCCATTTATCAAAAAAAAAACGCATTTCATTATTAAATTTAAAAGAAAAAAGAAGTCAATTTGTCGAAAAACGTCCTTTTTCAAAGTCAGCTGTCATGATAAAACAATAGAAGTGCAATTGTCAATGCAAATGGAAAAAATAACAATAAACTGACAGAGGCATTATTGTTATCTGATAAACGTTGCGAAAATGCCTGGAACTCAACAATAAATGGTTGACATAGTGTTTATTCTTGGAGGAAGGTCTTAGGTCAATTTGTCGAAAATTGGTAAACATGATGTTTACTCAGCCTAACCTAAATGTTTAAAATTACGACCTTCCCTTTGGAGGCATAATCGTAATTTCGACTCACAGGCCATAGACACTGCCCTTAGGACTTCCGGTGATACAGCACGGAAAGCCGCGCGAATCCTCTATCGCATATCCTCGACAGTTGTTGGTACCGCCATGTAGACCTCGTTCTTGATGTTACCCCAGAGGAAGAAGTCTAGAGGAGTGAGGTCAATCTGGAAACGTTTCGTCAAGATATTCCCGAACTAACTAATTATGTGCAGGAGCTCCATCGTGTTAGACAACTATCTGTCTGCCAGCGGCTAATGGGACATTTTCCAAAAGTTCAACCAAGTCGTCACGATGGAACCTTAAATAATTGTTGCCATTCAGGTTCCCGTCGAAGAAGTAAGGACGAAGTAGGTGTTCTCCCAGTATGCCACCACAAACATTGATTTTGTTGATTACCCAATTGCAGAAATTGTGCCTGGTTTCAAAATCTTGGGGTTGCAATTCCTGGTGCATTAAAATTTTAAATGGACGGAACTTGTATTTATGAAGACTGCGATGCACAGAACGAATTGAAATATCAGTGTTCCTATTAATTTCACGGACACTGATATCAAGATGTTCAACAGCAGCCTCCAGAACTTTCAACTCGTTTTTTACGGTCAAAACTGGCTTCGTTCTAACTCTCTTTGCTCGTTGAACAGTACCAGTAGTCGTAAATCTATCCAACACCTTCTTAAACGCACGTGGATTTGGACATGTTCTGAGAGGATATCTCTCAGGGTACACTCGTGACGCCAACAAACAATTTTTGAAACATTCTCCAAGAATAAACACAATGTCAACCATTTCTTGTTGAGTTCCAGGCATTTTCGCAACGTTTATGAGATAACAATAATGCTCTGTCAGTTTATTGTTATTTTTCCATTTGCATTGACAATTGCACTTCTATTGTTTTATCAAAAAGGACGTTTTTCGACAAATTGACTTCTTTTTTCTTTTAAATTTTTAATGAAATGCGTTTTTTTTGATAAATGGAAAACTTGGAATTTCGATTATCCAACGATGTAATTATTTTATATGGTTCCCATTTGACATTATAGAAAAAAATGACTATTTGCAAAGCCCAATCAAAAATTATCTTCTTTTCTTAAATCACTTGAAAAAAAATTAAGGGTAGGTAAAAGTGGTCTTAGTCTATCCCTAAATTCGAAATCGAAACGCCGGTACAATTTAGTTCCTGCCAAAAAAAAATGTCGAAGTACGGTCTAACGGCGAAGAAAAATCGTTATAACAGCGAAACCGCTAAAGTTAGGGGTATGACGTTACATAAGAAAAAAAAAGTACTCGTCCAGGGCTTTCCGAATCAGCCATTGAAACATAATTTTCAATATCTTTTGTATAAAAGAAATTTCAAAATTCAGCCCGGAAGTACCACTTTTACTCTTATCGAATAGCGATTTTTTGCAAATATGTCGTAATTTATGCATTCTAGATATATTTATCAAGAGTACAAAAGTATTTAGAACTGGATTTGCAATATTTTTTGTATATGTGAAATTTCAAAATTCGGACCGGAAGTAGTTTACTTTAGCGAGTAGCACTTTTTTTCGAATATCTTGCAAATTATGCATTCTATAGCGATTTATTAAGAGAATAAAAGTACTTAGAATAGGATTTTGAATAAGTTTTTTATAAAAAAATTCTTAAAATTGTATAGTTTGAAACGCTCATACGTATAAGAAAGTCGTGTGGTGGCCACACCTCATTTTTTATTCTAAAACTGGAGGTATTGTTTACCTTTCGGTAAATATTTTTAAACGTGTTTTCTGACTGTGTTAGACGATTTGGATATATCGCCCTATATACTCTTTTTGCTCCTCGTTTAGTTTTGTTATTTTGGGTAAAACAGATAAATATTGGCACTTTTTCATCCTCACTGCAAAGCATTTTGACTATTTTATTAAGGAAATGTCTACTCGAAAACGATTTAGGATACCGGTATCATATGGTGTATTTTTGAAATCAGAAAAAAAATTAATTATATATCATTATAATTAATAATAATTACATTAAAAAAATTACATTAAAAAATATTTTTTATACCGTTGTATATGCACGCCACTGTGTTTTTTATAGCATGCAAATGAAATTCAGTCTCAGCCATACAGTTTTATTTTGTATATGTAATAATCACGATGATAAAGGCTGTGTAATTTATAATGAATAACCTTGTACTTTATTATTCCAACATAAATTAATGGAAGAACGTTAAAGATGAACAATTTGTATATTTCACCGTCTATGTGCGAAACAGAAATGGTGGAAGCTGTGGTAAATAAAAGAGCAATATGTTTTACTTATGATAAGTTTGTGTATTATATCACTTCTGCATCATCAACTATTACCTACTCCAATATGTTTCTTTATTTATTTTAAAGAAATTGTATTAAGATCGAATGTCAGCATTTGAGCCTCATATAATTAATCTCATGACAGGTAGCAACCGAAACACAAGAAACAAATTGATAAAGATGATATTTCTATCTATTTCCGGCCATAAATTCGCTTCGTAGGATAAAATGACATTCTTTGTTTAGCCGCAAAGACAAATAGTTCTCGGAAAAAACTGACACAGCACACGATATAGATATTTAAAAAAAATAATCCAACACGTCCGCCGTGTCATACATCCCATCAGATCTGTGTCAAGAGAATTGTGCTGCATGTTTCATTAAAAATAATTCCCATTGGCCACCTTTGTGAGAAGTAAACACAGGACGTCCTTTTGTACCTATATGTATACACGTATCTTTCTCTTTTTTGGAATTTCATTCTTTACAATTTTATGTTCATTAAAATTATTAAAATGGAATATTGTTATTCTACATGCATAATTGCGCATGATTGTGACACAGCGACTATTAATTACACGTTGAGTAAATTAAACAGTTAGATATATCAAAGAATAAAGTATAACATTACTGTAAGTTGAATATATACAGGGTACCACTTAAAACTCCCAAGTCAAATATCTCGGAAACGAATAAAGATATTTTAATTTCGTAAAAAGCAGTTACTAAAGAATGTGTTTTATTATGTAAATATATAGATGGCGCTGCGATGAAAAGAATTTTTTGATCGCCATAATCGTTATTTCTTTTTTATTTGAAAGAGTTTTAAAATTAATGTAAATTTTATTACTTGTGTTAGTTTCCAAAATTTAACGGCTACATAGATATTTGTGTTAAAAGAAATTAAGAGTAATTTCAATTATTGTGTTTATTTTGATTAATTATTTAAACGGATCAAATATAACTAAGAAAGATATTCAAAATTGTTGCCTTCTTAATTGCTACATAACGTATATCCCCTTATTAGTTTTCTTCCATAAACATTTAACAATGTATTTTCACTAAAACACTTGCATAAATTTTATTACAAAGGTTGCCCATATCTGTTAGCAACCCACATGGGATACTTTTCTTATAAAAGACTGCCATCTGGGGTTTCATTTGCACCGGCACTGTTTCAGCGAACGATGGACCAATTACTAATGGGAATTGAAGGAGTAATTTGCTACTTGGACGATATCTTGATAACAGCACCAAACACCGCGTTACACTTAGACAGGTTACGGCAAGTATTACACAGATTAAAGGCTGCAGGCATTCATACTCAACAATCAAAATGTAAATGGTTACAAGACAGCGTGATATTTTTGGGTCACCGGGTGGACAGTGTAGGGATACACCCAACAAACGAAAGAATTCAAGCATTACAAGGAATGGAACCACCTACAAACCTAACCGAACTAAGGTCAGTTTTGGGCTCCATTAACTACTATAACAGATTCATCGAAAACTTACATATTGTAACGTTTTCGGGTTCCAATAAACAACTCGTGCAATTATTTATTTAAAACAGTCTGTATATTTATATACTTAAAATTATTTAACAATATAAAATATAAAACTAACTTAACACACTTAAACTACTACAATTTAATTATCACAGGTATTTATTTACTACTACTATTATGTCCCTATTTATTTAACATAACAGTTCTATTTATATAAGACGGCACTACTATATTTATTTATTTGGCTACCACTATTTATTTCCACTGTTCCCACGAGACCATTTCTTTATCCCGAACTACTCCGCGATTACTTCTCCGCAATGAATGAATCCCGTAATCAATTGAATCCCGGTGACTCAGTCGCCTTATATACCATGCATGAAGGGGGAAATCTAGACTTTTTTCTTGCTTACGTCGCACATCTGTGAGATGACTCACTGCATTTACGATATTTAACAGCAGCGAGAGAGATGATTTATGGCAGTGTGTAAATAAGAGCGTTTTTATACGTTGCTCGGTCTGTCCCTTTTTTTGCGTGTGACAATTTCGTTTCGTTTCGAGAGATCTGATTCTTTTATTTAATGTAAACACATTTCGTTACATTGCCCCTTTCTTAAAAACTGCGTTTCGTCCCGAAACACACTATTCCATGTTCTTGACGCTGGCGGATGATGAAATCCACACCGGGACCCACGGGTGCACCCAGCCGTCTTGTGGCAATGGCAATCCACCGTCCCATTCTGCACAACGGGCTGATCGGTCCGACAGGCGCACACGACCATTTCCATACCAGCACGCCGAAACACCACCTCCAGTATGTTTCCTGCGATTTTCCATACCAAACGGTCTAATCCGCAGCCCAGCCTCGGAATTGCCAGCCTCCCCACATCCTGCTCGAGTGCACGTCCTCGTAAATCGACAAGGGATTCCCATAAGCTGGCTCTCTAGGTTTTCCAGCAATTTGTCGCACATCCGCCACTTCACCGCCATCACGTCCATGGTATGGGGCAACTGGTTGAAACACACCATCCCTGGCTCACTATGAGGTGTTAGTCTCATGCGATAAACGACGTCATCTATTTGCTCCAGTATTTCGTATGGTCCCTCCCAGTATTGTTGGAGCTTTGGGGACAGGCCTCGGCGACGTTGAGTATTTTACAACCAAACAAGGTTCTCTTCTCGGTAACCATCTCTCTCGGCTTGCACGTGGTAACGATTCTTCGTCCTGTCGCTGACATCCTGAGTGTGATGGCGTACTCGCTCGTGGACATCCTTCAACCTTCGCCAGGATCCACTGACGCAGTCTTCTCCATTTGGGTTCTCCACAACACACTTGAGTAGATCCATCCTCTACTTTCAGAGAGTCCCATTGAGCCCAGTAGGATTCCAGTCCCTGTGAACGAGGAGCCACTTCTTGCCAAGCCGGTCCGCGACCAATTCCCTTCCAAACCATCAATGAGCTAAGGTCTTCATCAGCTTCTTGCCCAATCCGCAAATTGTCAGGATGCCACGGATCGTCAACCACGATTGTTCCGAATGTGTTGGCCGATTTTTCTTCTAGACGGTTGCTATGCCTGCAGCCTCCTGGACGTGGTCTTCTTGCAACAGCATCAGCGTTTTGGTGTTGCACAGCTGCAATTTGCGTTATTGGTTTTGAGGCTCCACGATACTGGATCGACGATTGCCTCTTCTCATCGACCCATTCCATTTTTCGCTGCTCCGCTATGGTTTTCTTGGGCTTCTTCGCGCATTCACTATGCGCATGGCCCATTTCCATCTCCATTTCCATTTCCATCTCCATTTCCAATTCCAGCATCGGAGAGTTCTTCTCTTAGGTTGCACCTGATTCACCAATCGTCGGACTACCTGTCCCAGGTGTGCATGTCCATACTTCATCTCAAGACGCTTGATTGATTTAAGATAGTCTTGACACTCTTCCGGAAGTAAGGTCTGCAGAGCATCACTGGCCTGTCTTCTTAATGACACAATCAGACCAGTATCTTTCTTCGGGGACGTCCACCCATTTGCTCCTGCAGCGGCTTCGAATTGATTCCGGTACGACATCCATGACCTCTTTCCATCGAAGGTGGGAGGTTTTACCTTTACCTTCGCTGTTCGGGCAATCTCCAGGCTTCCGCTTGAGATATCATGGGGACCGCAGTCGTTCATCGCTGGCAACTGAAGCTGAACCCCAAACTCGTCCCCCATTCCGAACACGCGCTCCTCAACTTTCTGTTCCATGGCTTCGATGGCCTCAGAAAATTCCTGCCTCCCATTCGATGAATTCTCTTGAATGTCTTCCTTAAAAGTAGTCTCGAGTTTTGAATTACTTGCAATTTCATTTCTTGAAGCTTTAAAACTATTTGCAATTTCATCATTTAGAGTCTTGAAATGTTCTTTTATAGTCTTCATATCAGTCTCGAATTGTTTTTCAACTGCATCTCCTATAGTCTTGAATTGTTTTTCAACTGCATCTCCTATAGTCTTGAATTGTTTTGCAATTTCATTTTTAATTTCTTTTAGAGTCTTGAATTGTTTTGCCATTTCAGTTAATATCTCATTTTTTAAGATTATTAAGCTTGGATCAGTCTGCATTTGAAACAAATATTTTTCGGGATCCTCACCTTCACTTATTAAAAGGTCACGAAGCCGGTCCTGGAGAATTGTTTTTTTTCCAGGCGCATCTGCGTCCCTTTCTTCCAATTCTGCCCTTAACTCGGAGACCTTTAATTTTTCCAAACGTTTGGTCGCCATTTATTTATTTATTTATTTATTTATTTGCACTTCTGTTTATCCCACTTCTGACACCAATTGTAACGTTTTCGGGTTCCAATAAACAACTCGTGCAATTATTTATTTAAAACAGTCTGTATATTTATATACTTAAAATTATTTAACAATATAAAATATAAAACTAACTTAACACACTTAAACTACTACAATTTAATTATCACAGGTATTTATTTACTACTACTATTATGTCCGTATTTATTTAACATAACAGTTCTATTTATATAAGACGGCACTACTATATTTATTTATTTGGCTACCACTATTTATTTCCACTGTTCCCACGAGACCACTTCTTTATCCCGAACTACTCCGCGATTACTTCTCCGCAATGAATGAATCCCGTAATCAATTGAATCCCGGTGACTCAGTCGCCTCATATACCATGCATGAAATGTTCTCGAACAGTACTAGTATCTTCTGCAATATACCAGGGGAAATCTAGACTTTTTTCTTGCTTACGTCGCACATCTGTGAGATGACTCACTGCATTTACGATATTTACCAGCAGCGAGAGAGATGATTTATGGCAGTGTGTAAATAAGAGCGTTTTTATACGTTGCTCGGTCTGTCCCTTTTCTTGCGTGTGACAATTTCGTATTTATCGCGCCGAGAGATCTGATTCTTTTATTTAATGTAAACACATTTCGTTACAATATAAAATGTACACCTCTGTATAGACACTTAAAAAAGGGATCATCTTTTAACTGGTCAACTGATGATGATGGAATATTTAACGAGTTGAAGAATATTTTGACATCAAGCGATACGTTAGTACATTACGATCCAACACTACCAATTGTCGTTTCCAGTGACGCCTCCGACAAGGGGGCGGGTGCAGTTTTATCACACAAATATTCAGATAATACGCTCCGACCAATTGCGTACGCATCTAGGACTTTTTCGGAGGTAGAAAGAAAGTACTCTACAATCGACAAGGAAGCCTTGGCTTGATATTCGCTGTGACGAAATTTCAGCAATATTTACATGGGCGACGTTTTACATTGTTGACAGACCATAAACCGTTGGAGAGAATTTTTAGCGAAAATCGTGAAACACCCAAGGTTACGACTAATCGGTTGCTGAGATGGGCAATGATTCTGAATACATACAACTATTCCATTAGATACCAACCGGGGAAAGACAACGCCCCAGAAGATGTTTTGTCGAGATTGCCATTAACTGACCAAAGGCCATCAAAAAGAGAAGAGGAAGGACTTCCAGGACGAGGTCATTTACTACGTGTGAGATCTGGTGCGAGAAATGCACCTTCAGGAACTTGTTCCTCTGGCGTCTGTGTTGTTGATATTTCCACGGACGGTCCTGGTGTCTTTGGGGCCGTTTGCGTCTGTTGTGCTAGCTGAGTTTCCAACGTTTTTGCCATCTCATGAGCTATTAGCGGCTCTCTTTTCCGTAGTTGGTCAGCATGTTTCCTTCTCTCTCATTTATGACCTTATTTACGTGTTTTTGTTTGAATATTCGACTAACTGTGGGCGACAAACTCTGAGAAGAAGGAAAATTTGTGGAGATTTTAAAGTCATTGCTCTTTTGCTTGGACTACAGATTGGTTACACAAAATATTGCTGTTTTATTTGTGAATGGGACAGTAGAGACAGAAAAAGTCACTACACAAGGAAAGCATGGCCTAAGCGTGAATCACTTACTCCAGGACATAAGAATTAAAAATGAACCTCTAGTGAACCCTGAAGACATACTTTTACCACCGTTGCATATAAAACTCGGCCTGATGAAAAATTTTGTAAAAGCTATGCATAAAGATGGTAGTGGATTTGCATACCTGAAAGAGAAATTTCCTAAACTCAGCGAGGCAAAAATTAAAGAGGGAATATTAGTTGGTCCACAAATACGGGAACTAATGAAGGATAAGAACTTTGAAGAAAAACTGAATGATCAAGAAAAATTGGCCTGGAAATATTTTGTGAATGTCGTCCACAATTTTCTAGGAAACCATAGATCGGAAAATTACAAACATTTAATTAATGAACTTATAACCTCATACAAAGCTTTGGGTTGTAACATGTCCTTGAAAATACATATGCTGGATTCTCATCTGGATGTCTTTCCCGTAAACTTGGGTGCTGCGAGTGACGAACAAGGCGAGAGATTTCATCAGGACATATCATTAATAGAGAAGCGTTATCAAGGGAAATGGAGTCCAGGAATGCTAGCAGATTACTGTTGGAGACTGAAAAGGGACCTACCAGAAGCCAAACACTCACGAAAATTATAACTATTTATTGTACATTAAGTAATAATTTGTTTAAGTGTAGGTGATTTTTGTACTGTCACAAAGAAACCTGATGTGTCAATTTTTTTTCATTGATATATTACTGTTTTGTGGCCAAAATAGATTCAAAATTTTGTATAAGTTTTCGTGTGACAAAAAAAATTAAATTTTGTAGACCAGGGTTATTTTTGCTTTTTGAAGCTACCGTAATTTCTGAGATTTGCACACAGACATAAATATTTTGTGATCTGGTAAAGGTCTGTTTGGAAAGCGTAGAGCATATAATCGCACTGCTTTAGATGTAACTATAAACTTTAAATTGTGAATATGTTTACTGCTATTTTCCCACAGAAATTAAATATTAAAACAAAATAAAGACAAACATTGAATTACTCTCTTTAAACACGAATATCTATGAAACCCTTAAATTTTGGAAACTAACACAAATAATAATATTTTCATTAATATTAATACTCTTTCAAATAAAAAACAAACTAGAGTCTTTAGAGACTTGTGAGTTTTAAGTGGTACATCTTGTATATATATATATATATATATATATATATATATATATATATATATAGCGATTCAAAAAGGATTGTCTTTTGAGGATCTACTAACAGAAGCTACTAATTGGCAGACTGTTTTCCTGTTTGTGTGCTATTTGTATTATTACTTTTTTTTATTTGTCAATGAAGCCTTTACGTAAAAATGTCGTTTTCGATTAGTTTAATAATAATAATAATAATAATAATAATAATAAATGACTTTATTGCAAAATTAATAACGGTATACATAAAACAGATTAACAGCAAAAAGTATAACATGAGTATATGAAAGAAAAATGAAATAAAACGAATTTACATTAAAGATTAAATTAAAAATGGTAATTAAATGGCTATATTAAAATTTTAATGTTGCCGGACGATGTTGGGTGCCAATAAAATGTTATGGTGTGGATTGAGCTGAAATGATTGAATTAAATGCGAATGAAAATGTACGATGAAAATTAGTATTAAAAATTGGTAATGATTTGATTGTAATTAGATGAAACTGTGTGGATAATAATGACGGTTCTATGTTTAATTGTTTACATTTTCACTTTTACATGTTTCTAGCAAA
This sequence comes from Amphimallon solstitiale, assembly GCA_963170755.1. NCBI lineage: Eukaryota > Metazoa > Arthropoda > Insecta > Coleoptera > Scarabaeidae > Amphimallon > Amphimallon solstitiale. Next base: position 173,457,020 of record OY720676.1, read on the forward strand.
CATTATATCGTGCTAGTCATTGAAACATTTTACAGGTGCAAGTAAGCATTCAGTTCTTCTGTAAGTCATACATGTGTACATATTTACTAAATTATATGATGTGAACATATATTACAGTTAAAGTGAATATTACAACAAAGGGCTTCTATAATTAGAAATAGAAATCTAAGTTTGCGAGTTTGAAACATTACTGTGCACTGGAGTTACTTACTGTAATGACTATAGTTACCCCATGTATAGTTAAATTAAGTGTTTATTTCTCCTGTTCACTTCCACATCTCTTGCATCTGCATACATCATCTGAGTCTTTGAGGCTTTCTGAACATGTCGATGTATTACATTTGAGAATTGCGTTTGTATTGAGAGAAACAAAAATTAAATATTCGCATGATACATTAATATATGTAGGTATGTACGTATGAACATAATATGTACATTGAGAAATTAACTTGCAAGAAGAATACTTGTGTTCTTATATGACATTCACTTACACATATAATTTGATCCTCTTTCTTAAGAATAAAAAAACCTACGGGAACTAACTTCATTAATACATCGTTTACGGTATTTATTGACATACTTAGTCAATTGTATAACTACATAAAACTTTCGTAATATGGCTTTAATATATAGACGAAAATCTGGATAATATCGGCTTTCAGTATTATATGAAGGTTAGGTTATATTAAAAAAACGTTTTAACGTTTCGATACTATTTATAATAGCTTCATCAGAATTAATATAAGTTAAAAATTTTAAAAAAAGAAAAAAAGACCGTTTACATCATGGTTTTTTGGATAATACAATATACGTCATATGGTAATTTATGTAGTTACATTTCTTTTAATATTGAAGGTGAACATCATAACAATTTTACAGTAAATATTCTCCTATTTTTGAGTGTAGCAATTTTCTTTCTTCCTTTTAGTATTTCCTTAAAGATATCATAGGTTGTGTTTCCATAATTTTTTTAAATTTGTTTAAACGATGGCAACTCAAGTGTATACATTTTTCAACCAGGATTGTAATAATATTGTGTGAAGGATTTATTTCTTTTTTCTTCTTTTTAGCCGTTTTTATTGTATAATATATAGACGAAAATCTGGGTAATATCGGCTTTCAGTATTATATGAAGATTAGGTTATATTAAAAAAACGTATATACAGGGTGTCCAGAAACTCTCCTGACAAAGGAAGACCGGAGATTCCTCAGATAATTTTAAGACAATTTAACCCAATTCACCCTAGTCCGAAAATGCTTCCTAAGGGAGCTAGAGCTTTTTGAAGATGGCGCCTTGTAATTATTTTTTTTTAATATCTCCCGAACGTTTCTATTTAGAAAAAAAACTGGTATGCTTATTTATCCTCCAGAGATGAATCGATTCCATCAATTGCGAATTTCTAGTACCGGTCATAGGCGTCCGTTTTGGGTAGGTAAACGGTTATTTTAACGCATAACTTTTTTGTCTTTAACTTTTAAGCATTTGTGACACCAGATTATTAAATTTTCAGGTATTCTAGTACTAAAAGGTACTTTTACTTTAAGTCGGTAGGATACACAGTTTTCTAGAAAAATCGATTTGAAAATTTTTCGTTTTTTCGTCATTAAAATTCAATTTATTATGTACCTACTTATTTTTAGCGACGAAGTTGGCTAGGACTGTCAAGGCATGGATGAAAATTAATTTAATAAATCAACTTTTGTTTCAATAAATGCAGCACACAATTCGTAAAAAAAGTTTGGGAAAAGAAGCAAAAATCAATTTGAAACAAAATTTTAGCTGAAGGTTTTTAAAAACAAAGTATTTATTACAATGGAACGAAACTAACAAAAAAAGAACAACTATCAAAGGTAGATAGTTACAAAAGATGCTCGATGTGATGACCATTAGTCTCTATGCATAAATTTACCCTTTTGCTTAGAGAACGCCGAATTCTTGCAAAAATTCCAAAGTTATTTCTAAATTCGTTGCAAGCATCTTGTATCCTTAGCCAGAGTTGTGCACGATTTTGTATCGGAACGGAATAAACAAATGCTTTTATGTATCCCCAAACACAATAATCGCAAGGATTCAAATCCGGCGACCTTGCTTGCCAAGCAACTGGACCGCCTCCTTCAATCCAATGGTCTTCGTAGTTATTACCTAGAAAGTCTCGTACATTCCTGCTAAAGTGGGCCGGACAGCCGTCCTGTAGAAACCATAAGTTTTGCCGAATATTTAAACGCACCTCATCTAACAAATCAGGTAAAATATTTTGCAGGAAATGTAAGTAATCAACACCATTTAAACGAGCAGGTAATTCCACAGGTCCAAGTAGATAATCCTCAACTACTCCAATCCAGACGTTTATGCTAAACCTATGCTGATGCTTAAATTCTTGAACAACGTGGGGATTGTCACCAACGTACGAATAGTGTGCATTATGTACATTAAAAATTCCATTTTTTGAGAATGAAGCTTCGTCACCAAACAAAATGTACCTGAAAAAATCTTCATCTTGATTTATCTGATTTTGTAACCATCTAGCGAATTCTACACGAGCAGGAAAATCTTCTTCTAGCAGTGCTTGCACCCTTGTAAAATGAAAAGGATATAAATTTTCTTTGTGTAAGATATTTCCTACTGAAGATTTTGAAATTGTGGGGTACATGGCAGATAGTCTTCGAACGCTAATTTCTGGATTTTCCTCAACTTCCATTAAAATAACATCTTCATGTTCTGCTGTTACATCATTATGTCTCCCTGTCTCATTTTTTTTGGGACCACTGAACCTGTTTCTCTTAATCGTTGATGAAGAGCTGTAAATGTTGAGTGAGTGGGATGCTGACGATTGGGAAATTTTTCAGCGTATCTACGTTGCGCTGCTCGAGCGTTACACCTCATTTCGCCATGCATATTGGCGTATTCTTCATTGGTAAAAACCATTTTTTTTTTAAATTGAAATCGTTGTGTTTGAATGCTACAAAGTAAAAAATTAAAAGATAAACTTCGCGAACTGACAACAATTTGACAATTAAAAACGTAGGTTTTATTTCTGTTGGCAGTTCAGAGCGAACTAGTGCAAAAAATAATAAATTAAATTTTAATGACGAAAAAACGAAAAATTTTCAAATCGATTTTTCTAGAAAACGGTGTATCCTACCGACTTAAAGTAAGAGTACCTTTTAGTACTAGAATACCTGAAAATTTAATAATCTAGTGTCACAAATGCTTTAAAGTTAAAGACAAAAAAGTTATGACCGCCTATGGCCGTTACTAGAAATTCGCAATTGATGGAATCGATTCATCTCTGGAGGATAAATAAGCATACCAGTTTTTGTTTTTCTAAATAGAAGCGTTCGGGAGATATTAAAAAAAAATAATTACAAGGCGCCATCTTCAAAGAGCTCTAGCTCTCTTAGGAAGCATTTTCGGACTAGGATGAATTGGGTTAAATTGTCTTAAAATTATCTGAGGAATCTCCGGTCTTCGTTTGTCAGGAGAGTTTCTGGACACCCTGTATATGACGTATATTATATTATCCAAAAAACCATGATGTAAACGGTCTCTTTTTAAAATTTCTAACTTAATTACGCGTTTATGAGTGTAATATTTGCTATATCGTTTTTCAGTCTTATGTACGAAATTCTTCCATTTATTTTCTTAAACTCTAATAAGTTCCTTATCACATGTATACCTCTCATAAATCCTGTTCCATTCTGTATCTAATAAAAGAATCCGAAGAACTTTACTTGCCAGCATTTTATGGATAATTTAGAAAACAATAAATTGCACTTAATTCATGATAACTTAAATTGAAACTGAATAAATATGTTTATAAGTTTGATATGCAGTTAAAATAGTATGTACGAGTATAAAAAGGGGCTCGAAATAATCAATAGCCTAAAGTCCCTAGAAGTCTTAACCCGGCCCTGACTAGAACAATACATATTTCATTCTCTGTAATCTGTAATATACATACTTGTAAAGAACCACCCCTCTGTGTATAGGTATGGGCTGACTCAGTAAGAATATAACTGAAAAACTGAACTCACTATTAAGAGAAACTGTGTTAGAAAATATCAACCTAACAAAAATAAAAGAAAAACACTTGACAGAATTTGAAATTTAAGAGAGTCTAAAATGTGGAATTAAAAGAAAATAGTTGTTCCTACATATAAACTCATACATATCGAAATTGAAACGAAAGTTTGTTAAATAAATAGATATATCCATTTATTTATTTTTCTGAAGGAAAATGTTATTTTGAGCAAATTGATAGGTGTTCTCTTTTTGGGAGGTAGGGTACTTCCTGATAGATTCTACTAAAAGAATCGAAGTAATATCTCGTAAATTGTAAGAGGACATGAAGAACTTTTTACTTTCTCCAAAAATACGTCCTTTATTATATACATATATGTTTCAAATATTTGTCTAACTTTTCCTATTTTTTCAGTTATCTCTTCGGAGTATTCGTCCCTTACTACCTATTACTGTCTCTAAATATTTAAACTGTTTAGTTTATTCTTATTATCTCTACCGTTTCTATATTGATCCAGGATATTCTTTACTTTAGCTAAACATTTTGAGGAGTGTATGATCCCGCAATTTAAACTTTTTAGGTTATGCACACGTTCTCCGATTAACGACATTCAATGATGAGCGCTAATCGGTATTGCAAATACGCAAATTTGTAGGTACTAACCGGTGTTTTAATCAATGTTTACGCTAACCCGTACTTTAATCGGAGTAGGTAAAAGTGGCTCTAAATGTGAAAATCAATGTGATATTCCTTATGCAATACCGATTTGCTGAATTTTATTGTTTTTATGGTTACGTTATGAATGTAAACGTTCTACTGAATACATATAGATGTATTTTCGAGTTGAATGTGTCTTCGCGTTATATAATAATTCGGAACAAATTAAAGTAAGATTTTTTTTTCTATATTTTTCTTTAACGAGCATTCTAACAGGATCAAATTAAATAATATTTTAGCATTGATTAAAATAAGAATATAAGTTCCAAGTTGGCAATTTTATATAGGTAGTATTTCAATCTTAGACCATTTATACATATAGACACGCCGTTTTCCGTCCCGCCTTAAATATGAACCCAAGCAAACATAACACAGGCATGTGACGTCACGGGTGGGCTTGTTTCTGCTGTTGTTGTATGTCTAACGTCCGTTTTAACGTTATAGATACAGTGTTAATATTGATTAAATCGTTCTAATTTTAATTATGGTACAATCCAAAAATTTAATGGCTAAATTATGTATAAGAGTTCTGAGCAGTGTTCATGGCAAAATTTTCAACAATTACAAAGAACACATGTATGACCATGATGTCGACAATAATCATATTGTAAATTTAATTAAAATTATTAGTTTAAATTATTGTAAAATTAGGCTATATCATCAAGGTGAATGCATAAACAGATATACTAATAAATTAAGAAATAAATTAAATAAAACAATTTTGTTTTCTGGACAACAATTGAAAATACAAAATCATTTTTAGAAGTATTAAATAAATCAATTTCTTTTACTTTCTTATAAGTAGTATAAGGAAGTATTGTGATGACGAAAATTTTCGACCACCAGATTTTTGCGTCTAACTTTTGCAGAAGAAAATGTGATTAGTTTAGGCGAATTCCCAAAGTGTTCCTGCAGGAATAACAACTGATTTTTTAAATTTGGGATTTGTGTTAGTTCCTTGCACTCAGAAATACTTCGAGCATGTAACGAAATTTTGTAAACTATCGAAATTCTCTGCATAAAAACTATTTCTGTGTATGTTTTAGCAAAGCTAAGTGACGAACGTGCGGTATTTTGGCATTCTGTAACGATATTTTACAGACTTTGTAATAAATTTCGGAATCACTGACAATTCATTTTCATATCAGAAAAAGTAACATAAGCAACATTCTAGATCTAAATAAATGATAACTAAAAATGTACGCGTATGTTATTGAAACTAAACGAAATCCAGTGCACACTTACGTTTAGATAATTGGGGGAAGTCGATTCAATAAACCGGTATTAAACAGACTATTATAAAAATTACAAAGTACGTAATTAACAGTCAAAACAATGAAAACGCGAAAATAACATAAGTATGAATGAAAATTTTATTTCTCTTGCGAAATATAAGGTAAATATAATAAATTTTAAAAAGCCCCTCACGCTCCTATCTACGCCGATGAAAAAAGGATTTTACTCATAAATTCCTTATTTTATGGGCATTTTTTGCTCTCATTCTCGGGAACTTCTCGTGCGTAAAGATGTTGTAGTTCACTTTCAACGAATTGTTATAGATATTCCCTCCTTATTTTGAGCTCTTCTATAACGCACTTATTTTTTACATCATCCTGTATATATGACAAACTGCTGACTTCGAGTTAAGATTTCAATAAATGTTGCTATAGTTATCAAAATGTCTGTAACGAAATGTAAACACCTTTAATTGAAATTTGTGAGTTATAACGTGTTTAAATGTCGTAACCAGTAACATTAATCACAATTCAAATTGAGATAACGTTTTTACCTAAAGCGCGCGTGTTTCACATTCATATTTAATTTTAGAATGAAATATTGATTTACCTGTACATAAATTAATTAATATTTTTATTCTAAATGCGAATCATTTTGAAAGCAATTAGACGATCAATTCAGCACGACTTTAATAAATAGGACGCAAAGTAAAATCTCATGTAGAAGACGTTTTTACTCACTACTACCGAATGTAAATAAAGTGTGGCGCTACGATCGCTAAATTGGATGTTTTGATTACTACGTTAGTAACGGCGCGTATCCATGTAAATAATGTTTTTACGGCGTCGTAGGTTTTAACATGTTATTTTAGTGCAATGAGACATTATTAATTTCTTCGACTTTTACGCTGAGTTGTTGCGAGGTAAGTTCCTTTCTTAAAAATATACTTTTTGCGGTTATTGTCATTTTGTATTCGAGATTGTATATGTTACATGTGTTAGATTTCCAACTTAGCACGTGGTGATTGTATTTTGCCTAGTCTAATGTTTTTCAGTTATGTACCTAGAGTATTAAAATCTTTTAGAATAAAAATAATGTTATTGTTCAAAGGTATTTGTGTTAAATCTCTAAAGCAAGTTTAAAGTTATAGCACTAATAAATATAAAGAAGTTGCCATAGCTTACATATAGCCTCGTAAAATTCTTCAGAAAGCTTAACTTTTATCTTAGACAACGTAATCTGCAAATATTTTTTATATTTTTAGTTTTAATACTTTTACCATTAATTTTATGCCCTTCCGGCGCTCCATTCAATCTTAACGTATTTACTCTAACAGTTAAATAAATTTCGCATAAACGAAACAAATATCGATAAAACGCAGGCACCTGACTGCAAGCACAAAATAACCAACATTTTTTGAAAAACCTCAGAACGGTTGCTTACTATTTCTTATTTCGCCACTGCAGTTGTCATTTGGAGCGTCTGATTTGGTCTAGCTTCCTGAATCTTTCTCCACCTATTCTTTTCACATCTTCCTATTTTAGCTATTTATTTTCATCTCCTCCAACGTTTTTTCTTTTCTTTCTCCTACCTCTGCAGCATAAAGTTTTTTTTTGTGGCTTTCTCCGTTTTGTTGTACTTCTTTCTATTTTATTCCTTATTATTTTGCTGATTATTGCTTTTTCTCTTGTTGTTTCTATTACAGTTTCATATCTTATTTTATACCTTTATCTTCTCATCTATTTATCTCAGATGTCTCAGATCCACTGGATTTATTTTGCTATTGTATTGTTTTACAATAGCGTTTTTTGACTTTCTGTCGTAGTGTCTTGTTTGATGCGTTGGATAATCTGTTTGGCACTTTGTCACTCTATTTACTTACTAATTCCAGTTCTATTTTTCATAATGCATAAGCAGACTTTCCTTTGTTTAATGCTTCTTTCCAATCGAATTTTTCTGATCTTCCTCCAACTATTTAATCCATTTCCTATGCCTTTCATATGATGAGTTTTTTAGTACTTGCGTTAATTTTGCTGACGTTTCATTTCTTCCAAATATTTTCAAATTATATTCTTTTCTAGTGATTCAAAGACAGCTTTTAGATCAATAAATGTCACTATGATATTCACTTATTTCTATTATATTTCTAAAAATGTAGATATTATTATTTGTGTGTTTTGTCAGGTCTCAAATATGCTTCTTCTTTCCCCATTTCTTTCTCCACAAAATGTATTAATATTCGTCCTATTTTTCGTGTTTCTTTGGAAACATCGAGGATAGGTATACTGGTTGTAGTTCTTGCAATTTACATGCTCTCCCATCTTGTAATTCTTCTATTGATTCTTCTCGACTTCTTTCCTCAATCTGTATATTTTCCTCTTGGTATATTTCGTACTCTTCGCCTATTATTTCATTTTTATTTAGCCGTGTAAAACTTTCTATACTTTCATTATTTCCCTTATGTTTGTTTGATTTCTGCTATATTTTATTGGAATGATTTCCTTCTTTCTTGTTTTCATTACTGTTATTCTCGTTCAAACACTTCTGTTTTTTGTTATGAAAGTACCTTAAAAGTCCTTTCCAAATTCTTCACATATTTTCTCTGTCTATTGTATTCCTCTTTATATTCTTTTGATTTTGTTTGAATATATTTCTACCATACTAGAACATTTAATTTCACATATTTTTGCAGCATCTGCTGTAATTGTCACCTCCAGCACATTTCTTTTGGGTCTTTTAGATTTCTGTTCCTCTAATTAACTTTGTTTTATAAAACCAAGCCAATTCATCTAGTACAGTGTTTCTTAACCGTTTAAGTAAGCCGCACCCCTTTGAATCTGAAAATAGGTCTCCGCACACCATTGAAAAATGCGTTTCGAATTTTTAGTTTAGAAAAATAATTTTTTTTCGAAATTTATTGTTTATTTAAAAAAAATGTACATTTTATATATCAAATACAAAACAATAGTATTTTTATTAATGGCTAGGCTGTTGTTGTTTGTTCATTATAATACTTGTGAAGCGAGGCTCTTTTTTTGAGAGAGACGACACGCGTAAGTCATCACATGCATTTAAGCGATTTATCGCTTTAGTTTTTATATGCAAAAGCAATGAAAACCCCATTTCACACAGGTAGGTGGTGGCAAATGGTAGAAGTGACTGCAATGCTTCTTTCGCCAACTGTGAATAATTCCATTTGAATATCTCCACTCTCTCGCATTTCAATCAGATCGTCTTTTTTAAATCACTATCATCCATCTCTGAGTTTTGGATATATCCATTGAAGGATTCGCTCAATCGTTTCAAATATATTGCAATATAGGCTTTAATTGTATTTTTTTCATTTTCCAAAACTATTGCATCAAGCAAGGGGAAAGTTTGCAAAATTCCCATTTTCAACTCGACGCATCCAAATTTCTAATTTTCCAATAAATGAAGATCACTTTTCAGCATTTCTTTTATTTACTCATACAATTTGGGAAGCTGTGATGAATCCGTTACTAAAATTGTTTACTGCGATTATTTGATGCTTCAACAAGTTTTTTCTTATAAATTATCCAGGTAGTGATTTTTTATTGTTTAATATTATTTTCATCTTCTCTAAACCAGTACAGTAAATGACTTTATTCTTGGTTAAAGAATTTGTTATTAATAGTAGCAGTAGCAATTTTTACGGACTAACGCAGTAACACTTTCTGCGGTGTCGACTTTAACGTTGCTCGTTAGCTCAAATGTTAGTAACAGAGGCTACCCTCTTAAGGTGGGTTTACATTATATGTTTTGTCATATGTGTGTTCGTAAGATATATCATAAGCTCAATATTTGACTGATCACACGATGTGAGTTCTCATAGCCGATTGCTCATAAGTGAACTCATAGCTGAACTCATAAGGAAACATACGTCTGCTGTCAGAATAGACCAGCACCTATTTGCGATGAGAAAACATAAGCATGAACGCGGGCTTTTTCGTATAGTTTGGGGAATTTCTGTGTTAGGAACATTGTAACACACCTGGTAACACACGCCGACACGCGACGAAAGACCTCTTGTTAAGGTTATGTTTCTGATTGGTGCATGAACGTTTGGTGTTTGGTCACAGAACGGAATATTTGGTTTTAAGAACGACTATTATTTTAACATATAAACAGTAGCAATGGAAAAGGTAAGTCGATCAGAAAATTTACGCTACATAAGTATGTACCTATGTAGGTATAATGAAACTTTGATTGTTATTAGACTGAATGGCCCGTGAAGCTAACGAACAAACTGATTGAGGAATACGAAACGCACCCCTGTTTATTTGATACAACGCATAAATTTTATGCAAATAAACACGCGAGGAAGGACGCAATTTTCAACATATGTGAACAATTAAAGGTTGATAACCCCAATTTAACAGTGGAGGACATCAAGAGGAAAGTGACGAATTTACGTTCACAATTCACACATGAACGAACAAAAGTGAACGCTAGTCGCCACAGCGGAGCTGGTGCCGATGAGGTCTATGAACCAAAAGTTTGGTGGTACGAAAAATTAAAGTTTCTGACACCACATATCAGAGCCAGGAAGGGTAAAAGTTCCTTGGAGTTGAAGGTAATGTATGTAAAGTTCTCACTTATAGTTGTTCTATTAAATCCCATACATTTAGAGTCAAGATGATGTGCACAGCCAAGAGATGCAGAGCCAGGAACCAGATATGGACTCGGATGGAGAACTCCAAGCACAAACACAATCTGGGGTATCTGTTCGATATCACTTAAGTGACAGTGGAAGTGAGAATGAAAACAGGGACCCTGTGCCAACGCCTTCAACCTCCTCCTCATCTGCCACTCTCAAGAGGAAGCGACAAGAACCAAAGTACGCCAAACTAGATGATCCCAATACAGATCAGTTGATCACAGCAACTATGCAAACGTTGACGAAGTTAACCAGCCAGAAGCAACTGCCACGAAGAGGTCCGTTGGCAGAGGAACATCAAGTGTTTGGAGAATTTGTAGCTTCAGAACTCTCCAAAATTGATGATGTGGAAATCCTAAACGATGCAAAGTTTGAGATAAACACCATTTTATACAATGCAAATAAGAAGTTTATTGCAGCAACCAAAGCTGGCATACAAATAGATGTAGAATAAGAGATAATATAGCAACATCATGTTTCATTCATTAATAAACAACCTTAGAAAGTACCAGAATTTCCACTTCACTACAGCGTTAAAAATTGAATTTTTTGATAGCTTCCCATTGCCAAGGTACAAATCCATGAGTATTAAAATAGTGCATAAAGTGATTTCTGATTTCCAAGGGCTGATTTGAACTTCTATTAACTCTACATCTTTCTAAATTTGTCATGTAAACATTTTGTCTCCACTCCCCTTGCGTCAAAGATACATTTTCTGTATTTTCATTATCCACTCCAAATAAGTAGTTTCTTCCATCTTTCTTTTTTATATAATTATGCAATGCACAACAGGCCAATGTGAGTTTCTCTACTTTATCTACTTCTAAATTTATGTCTCGTTGTAAGACCTGAAACCTATTAGCTAGAATGCCGAATGCATTTTCGACTACTCGTCTGGCACGACTCAAGCGGTAGTTAAAAATCTTTTCTTCTTTAGTTGACCGTTGTCCAAAAGGTTTAATAATTCTCGTTGATAAACGGAAAGCATCATCAGCAACGATCAGATATGGTACCTTAATTTGAGAATTTGGCAGATAACTATCTTCAGGGAAATCCAACAGATTCTGTTCAACTGCAGTGCTTAAGTTACAATTACTATATACTCCGCCATCACTGACTCTACCATTACATCCAACATCAACATAAATAAAGTTATAGTCAGCATCCACAAGTGCCATTAACACAATACTATGAAAGCCTTTGTAATTGTAATAGAAAGACCCATCTGATTTTTTAGCTCTAAATGCTATATGCTTTCCGTCTAACGCTCCTAAACAATTGGGAAAGTTCCAAGCTGTAAAAAATCCTTTAGCGATTTCTAACCATTGCTCTTTTGTAGTGGGAGTAGTCAAATAGTCGTCCTTTATTACTTGATGAATACTTTCCACTACTTCCGGAATCATATTTGATAGTGAAGGCACAGATATCCTGAAGCTGTAGGATAAGTTTTTAAAAGTTTCTCCTGTGGCTAGGTATCGCAAGGTGACTAGCAATCTAGAATAAATTTTATTTGCAATTATTGCAATCTAAAAGTGTTACCCAAATACCTGGTCCTTGCTGATATACATTCCCTAAAACATGTGTCTTTTCGTTCTATAAAAGGCGTAACTCTTGACAATAAATCTTCAAAAGTGTTTACAGACATCCTGGTAAAATTTTTAAAACTTTTAGGGTCTTCCACTGCTATTTCATTAAAAACTAGATTTGCCATTCCTCGGCCACAATCTCTTCTACATAGCCATTGTCTTGTCCAGGTTGTTCGTCGTTTTCTTATTATTCCTGCCCTCTTATCCCTATTATTACTAAACTTCTTCTTTCGCAATAATAATAGTAATAACAAAGTAGTGCACGTTATTTGTAATACAGTGTTATGATCCATTTGCACTGATGAAGTAAACGGTAACAATAATCACAGTAAAAATGTAACGATGTATAAGTAAGGTTATGTTGTTTCACTTGTCATTTACAAAACTCTTAACATTCTCCTAGCCAAACTCTTGTAGATGTAAACGGCTGAACACAAATCTTTTAAAAGTCATGTGACTTAACAAATCTCATATGATTTGTCTTTAGGAACACATATATGAGAAAACATATAATGTAAACCCAACTTTATTCTTCCATTTATAGTTGACCAGCTTGTCTAGTATATTCATCCGCAGGTAGACCGCGTGCACACTGTATAACTAAAGTGTATTAAGTATTCAATTTTGTAATAAGATATAGTAAATTGCTTGTTAAAATAGACGATGCCTTTGCCCATTCAAGCGTGGAATAAAAACGCAATCTTAGTCATATAAAGACTATAGTTTATTAGTCTTCACAAACAACATCGTTTTCTTGTCAATAATCAGCGTAAATAAAATACAGGGTGCTAATTTTTTCAACTTTTAATAATCGACAAGGCCGCGTAGGAATAAAGAAGTAAGTGAATATAACCACGCATAAGTGCATCATTACATATTTTATTTTCGAGATGCAAATGTTCGGATTTCCATTACTCTAGCAAATCTAATAACATCTCCTGTGTATCTCTCATGTGCGCGTCTTTTTAAAATGAAATGCACAATAGGGCTGCTTTGAGTTTATTGTACAGTGAAAATTCAAAAGTGGTGTAATATCGTTTGTTAAATACGTGTCGTGAGTTGCTTTATTGCCGTATTTTTTCTTCTCTTTCGGGTACTCTTACTGCTTCACTTTGCAAGACAAAAAGAGACTTTTATGCGCTGGATGCTATTATCGATGGAATTTTATTACCGTAAATGCATGTCACTTCTACCTCAATATTATTTTAATTGTCTTGTTTTACAAGAAAATTGAATTCTTATAAACGTAAGGGCATGTAATTTTTATGTAACTCTTCTAAATTTCACACTTCTACCTAAAAATTATTGTAATTGCCTGTAAATGATAACATTATCGCTATGACATCACTATTTATGAAACGAAATTTCATATTTTCTTTCGTATTAAACATTTTTTAATCATATTAAACAATGTTTTCTAATAACAATTTTATGAAAAGATTTTTCGAAATTCTTGCCTGAGGTAGGTCTTTCATTCTTATGGAAAAACTGTTCTTTGCATATGCATACATATTTCCAAGTTGTGCCTTATATCTTATTGATATACAGCATGTGTCAAATATCATTAGGCACAGGGGTTCAATGTTTACTTGCGATATATGCGTATGTATCAACACCCCCTACTGTCCGTCACCAGTGCCGGCGACAACCGACACCACAACAATTTTCTCTGATCCCGATTATCCCCACCTAGATTTTATATTCAATGTTTAGCTGCGGACACGTTCCGGTGTGCAATAAAAGCATTCAGTAAAATTAATTTTGAATGAGTCTGTATACACCCGCTGAAAAGCTTCAGATAGTAAAATGGTTTTATGGTAATAACTCTGCAATAAAGTGCATAAATGTGTTTGCGCTGACTTTTGCAGACCGTCCTGTACCTTGCAGACAAACAATATGTAATATTATTAATACATTCGGAAAATGTTTCTGTCTCAATAACTGCACGAAATGCAAACCAAGAGAGATATCCGCACAAAAAATTGACGAAAGTGAACGGCGGGATGTATTAGTTCATAGCATTGTGGAAATGGACGACACGATATCAACTAGTAGTGCTGACGAGCATTTGGGTACAAGTACAAAAATGTTTCACGTATTTGGAAACGTAATGGTTTGAAATGTTTTAAGTATTCGAAAACCCAAGAATTATTTCCGTAGGACCATTTTGGAAGAATGGAGTTTTGTCAATCCGTTATGGATAAGATACATCGAGACGACAATTTCGTTAGAAGTATTTGCTTCACCGATGAGTCAACTTTTCCATTGCACGGAAAGGACAATCCCTCTGTTCTTCGATATTGGGCTACGGAAAATGAACACCGGCATTTTGCAAACCGCACCCAATATCCTCAAAAAGTAAACTTTGGGGCAGGTCTTTTAGGTGATATATGATAGGACCGTTCTTTATTGATGGTATATTAAATGACGATAAGTACCTCGAATTATTGCAAAATCAAATACTTCTCGCCATTCAAAACACTGGAATAAATCAGGAAATCGTTTGGTTTCAACATGTAGGTTGTCCAGCACATAATGCAGTCAGGGTAAAGGAATTTCTAGATCTCCTGATCTATCTCCAAATGGTTTTTTTTTTGTGGGGATATCTAAAAAATATTGTTTATACCCATGAAGCTGGTAGAGCAGAAAACATAGTTGCCTTGAGAGAAAAAATAATTGAGGCTGCTAATTCAGTAACGTGTGAGTAAATTTCTACGACCGCCTAGGGCAATGTCTTGCTGTGCAGGGAGGAATTTTTGAGCCCCTTGTATAGTTTATTATTATTTTCATAATCCTTTTTTATTAATTTTATCAGGGTTATTTTTTTTTTATTTTATTATGGTTATTTTTTAATTTTATTAGAATTACGCTTTTGTTTGTAAAGCTGCGTAAACGCAGCTTAAGAATTTTAGCATCTGCTGAAAGGGAAAAGAAAAAAAATCATTGCAACTCGTAAATATTATTTCTGAACGCATTACAAACACCCAAGTCGGTGGTCCAATGGTTACTGCTAACTTGTATTTGCGAGATAATTGTTGTGGTATCGGTCGTCGCCGGCATTGGGACGGGCAGTAGGGTTACCACGTTGCCACGTATTACATGCATTGATCCCCTATGCCTAATGATATTTGACACATACGGTATTTATTAAAAATATAAAAGTATTTGCAGACTGATTTCAAAGAATTTCTGTTTAAAAAAATATCAAAATTCGAACCGGAAGTAACACTTTTACTCTTATCTGAAAGCAGCTTTTTGCAAATATTTATCAATAAGATAAAAGGATAAAAGTTATTTTTTTCAAATAGAGCAGCCTGTATATCGGTTCATTTTTTAATTGCTTACTAAATTTCGCACCAAAAACCTGTAAGATGTTATTACTATAAAAATGACCATTACTGAAGTATTGTCATTTTTTTAATATAATTTTGCTAATCTATTTATTAGCACAGAGAGCTTAGCAGCAGCGTTACCCTAGCAGAAGACAGAACAAATACCTTTAAAGTACTTGTAGGACTTGTGGATTTTCTGTTGTTGCCATAAGAGTTGGCAATTGATTTTCATCATTTGTCATATTTTGGTTTCAGTGATTTTCAATAGGCAATACTACCAGTAGTAATGAAACCATCCATTACTACTGGTAGTATTGCCTATTGAAAATCACTGAAACCAAAATATGACAAATGATGAAAATCAATTGCCAACTCTTATGGCAACAACAGAAAATCCACAAGTCAGTACCCGTAATATGAAATAAACGTCATAAAGGCATGTGGAGTCATTCTTGGTGATCGGATTATAGGCCCGCATTATTTTTAAAGGTAGTATTAACGGGCAAGCTTATAAGCAATGTCTGTCAAGCAATTTAGTAGAGTTAATGGAAAAGTTCCTCTAAATTTACGAAGAGAGATGTGGATGCAACAAGATGGTGAACTGCTACATTCTATGCTACAGGCACGAAATATTTGAAATGAAATGTATCCAGGGAAGTTGTTAGCTAGTCCGTGAAGGTCCTATTCACTAGCCTGCTAGGTCTCCGGACATCACAGAATTAGTTTCTGTTTTTGATAGGAATACGTAAAAGAGCAAATATACAGTATCCCTGTAACCACAAAAGAAGCTTTGCGGGAATATATTCGACAAATATTTAGAAATATAAGCATTCATTTCCTTATTAATGTCGCTTTATCATTTCGGAAGCGTGTTCAGGCATGTTTATAAGTGAATAAAGTTTGATTTGAACACTTGTTAAAATAATTTTTACCTATTTTAATGTTCATATTTATTGTTATTTTATAATTTGCCTTCCACTAATTACTCGTCCATTCACGTAACAGCTCCTGTTTCTATATGTACTAAAATCAAGTTAATAACTTGTTTGGGTTTAAAATTTGTTATGCCATATTCTACATATTTTGTGATATATGTTACTTGTATAGGATGTACTGTACTAAGATATATCCAATTTTTTTGTCTTGGCTCGTCTCCCTCTTACTCTTTTTGCTGGTATCCTTGACTCCCATCTTCTCTTGATTGGTCTGTCGCTATCCATTCGTAAATACTCATATCATCCAGCTGGTTCCTCTTGTAATGGTACATACCAGTTCGTTTACGAATTGGTAATTTTTTATATTTTAGAAGTTAATTAAGTACATTTCATTATTAATATTTTAAAGAAAAATAAGAATTAAAATCAATGAATATGTTATGGTATTATTAGGTAAATATTAGTCATAAGATAAGTTTAGTTCTAAGAATTGTGGCGCCGAATGTTTACAACAGTGAAATAAACGCTACAGTTGTGATAAACATTCGCCGACGTAAAAGGGTGTGTGTGAGAAACTTAAGTGGGAACAACCTAACTATATGGAAAGCGGGGAACCACCGGCGGTTCAACATAAAAATGCAAACACGCACTGGGAACGAGAGAGTCG
Organism: Amphimallon solstitiale; assembly: GCA_963170755.1. Lineage (NCBI taxonomy): Eukaryota > Metazoa > Arthropoda > Insecta > Coleoptera > Scarabaeidae > Amphimallon > Amphimallon solstitiale. The sequence goes on from OY720676.1 coordinate 173,474,193, forward strand.
ACAGCTAGACCTAGAGTCGAATGGTTAACTTCAAAGTCGGGAAGGTTTCGACTGACTGATTTCATAAAGAAATCGTCGAACCCCGACTAGAAAACACTTAAGTAATATTTGTTAAATGTTATATGAAAATAAAGGAGAACCTCCACTCCTATAACAAATTGGATAACAATAATAAGAATTGTTATTACAATAATAGTGATTTAAGTAGCACGTAAAGAGTAAATGTGCACGGTGTTAAAAGTTTAGTCAAAGAATATATTGTGCTCCTGTAAATAAAGCAAGGGGATTCGTCACCATAGGATCGTGACCACTGATGCCGATGAAAACATCGAAAGAAAAAGAAGATTTTATGGAAAATAGACATCATTGAAGAGAGAAGAAAGAAGCTTTGTTATAAGGTATTTTATAAAGATTATAAAATAACTGTTAAATTGATGTTAATATAATAAAGTTATCAAATAACTATCATCTCCGTTCTAATAAGGAGAATGTAATTTAATCTGTATTAGCCACATTGTATGTTTATATAATGATACACAAAACGTGTATAAAGCATACGTAGTAAATGCTAGCATTCGTTGTTTTGTTTGACTATATGGAAAAATATATATAAAGAATTGTATCTGTTTGGTATTTATAAAATTGTATTCAAATTGTCTTTTAAATAAATTTGATCTCTTTCATGTTCATATGAGATTGTTTCGTTATCTATTAAAATTATATGTGTGATTCATTGATTTTAATATAAGTATTATTTAAAGTTTCAATAGTGTTTTTCTTTTTATCAATTTTAATTAATGTTTAGGAACCCTCTTTATTAAGCATTTCTGATAAACCCAAACCGCCCTGAGAGAAATTGAGTTATAGTCGGTAGTAAAGTAGGGGTTCCGTTGCACTCTCCATTTTTGTAGCAATTGGTTTTACTTCTAATTGCTCTTTTATTGTCGAGTTTCCTATCCTGTATGTCTTCGTTACTCCTAGGGCTCCTCTCAGGTACTTCACTTTCATACTTTGCACTCAGATCTTCATTCTCTTAGTAGGTACTCAGCTTTTGCATCCGTAGGTCAGGACTGGATTGAACACTACTACGTATACACTATAAATAACGTTTGTATACAAAATTCGGACCACGAATACCTAAATAATAAAAAGTCGTGTGCTGGCCACACCTCATTTTTAAATTTACAATGTTTTAAAGATTTAGGACTTCTTGTTTATTTGGATACTGTTCAGTCAACAGTTTTTAATTTAATAAATAGAAAATAATTTAATAAGCATTTCTATTTCTCTCAGTGTATATATGTCCAACTTTGATTAAATCTGGCGGCACAAGGAACCTGAGGAGCTAAAAACTCTCTTGTAAATGAGCATTTTTAGTTTACTGGGTGTAAGGCAAAAAAGAAATTGCACTAACACTATATATCTTTCGTTGTGCAAACTAACAAACTGTATATATGTATAGATTTATCCTTAACTCTAGTGGTAGTAACATATACAGTACTCAAATTAAGTACAGCTATCTGTCAACTACGAGTGGAAACAATAAATATGGATATGACGACTAGTGGAGTTATTGTTCGAAGTATTTTACAATCATAAACAACAGCATTTTTATGAGGAACTGTACGTTACGTTGCAAGGAGATTTTTTAAAATTCAAAAGCAACGCATGGGAACAATGGCAGGTGTACGTGGTTGACGACATTGTAAATCTTTCTTTAGAAGATTCCGCATCGCGTGGTGTCTTTCTTGTTTTATTTTTTTCTTCAGGAAAAGAAGATATAAAGCAGCAGCCACAAAATGAAACTGCAGTTTAACATTCAGATTAAAAAATGAAAATAATCTCTTGTACTTACGGGTTATGGTTTTTAAGTACAGTATGTATGGTACATATCAATCAGTATTTTAACTACTTGTTATAAATTGTATGAAATTTTCATGAATAAACGACTAATTCCATCTTCCAATTATTGGTAAAGTCCTTGACTCCATCATGGCTGATAATATACTATCCACGTATCTATCTGTCATAATATCAGAGTAACACGTACTTTTACCTGGTCGTAACACTGAAACTAACCTCATGCTCTACCATAACTTTATATGCGAATTTCTGGAAGACGGTTTTCAACTCTATTTTATCTACACTGAGTTTAGCCTTCGACAACTTAGTTCACAATCTCTTACTAAGTTAATTTAAGCGAAGATCTATTTATTCTGAGTGATTAGTTTAGAAAATGGAGGTTATGCCCTAACCCAACTAAGTCAGAAGTTTCTTGTTTCCATCTTAAGAATAATGAAAAACATAAAAAAAACTTGTAGTATCTTTTAATGGTACTGTTCTAAGACATAATTTTAATCCAACTTACCTAAGAGTTACTTTGGATATATCATGAACATATAAACAACATATTGATAAATTGCGTATGAAGATTAAAACAATAAATAATATCTTACAGAAGTTGGCTGGTTCAAATTGGGGAGCTCATGCAGACATTTTACGTACGTCCGTTGTTGCATTGGTGTATTCTGCTGCTGAATATTGTAGTGCAGTTTGGATGAATAGCGTACATGTTGGTAAAGTAGATATTCAGTTAAATTGTACACTTCGAATTATTATGGGCTCAACGTCTTGGCTAACATTTATCCTGATCAGTTAAGAAGAAAATTGGCTTTAAAACGTTGTTGGGATAAATATCAAAATTTTCCTAATTTATATATAATTACTCAAGATCTTCAGAACTTACCACCTTATAGATTGAAATCACGTAGTCCAATTTAGAAGGAAGATTTCCTAAATCAACAAGTTTCGATTAATGACCTTTGGAAATCAATTTGGTTAGAATGTGAAGTGTTTAATAAACAATTAATAGATGATCTTTTGATAAAAGTGTCTGACTTTACATAGCCAAGAAAAGTTTGGTGTAAGTTGAATCGTCTTAGGACGGCTCATGGAAGATACAATAGTATGTTATTCAAATGGAATGCGGAACTCTAGTTAAGTTTGAATTTGGATACACAGATTTACATAATTTAACTCCAGAGGCTGTTGATTGGATCTTAACAACCAAAGACCTTTAGTTTCGTGATGCTGTGATGGAGTTTTTTTTTATTCTGCAGGTTTTTTCATACATCCTTGACGAAATGGTGCAGTATTTTAAAGGGATAAACGGTAGCATCCTAACATGGCCCCCTTCTTATGGCATCAGTCGTATGCAAGGGTATCAGTAAATAGTCATAAATCTAAAGTAATAAATGTTACGTCGGGTATTCCACAGGACAGCCACTTGGGGCCTCTTTTGTTTAGTCTTTTTGTCAACGACACCCATCATTCTATAAAATACTGTAAGCTCTTATTATATGCTGACGACCTCAAGATTTTCTCTTCTATTACTGCTAATACTGATTGTGTTAAATTTGAAACGGACATAAATTCAGTGTGTACATGGTGTAAACAGAACAATATGGAGATAAATATTAACAAATGCCAAGATATAACTTTCTCTTACGTGACGAGCAAAACGATAAGCCGAATAACTTTAATTTTACAGTACTTCATCAAAACGTACAGTCTTATAAATAAGATAAACGAAATAAATGTGTTGCGTAAATGAAAGGACACACTATAATGACGGAGTACCACACCAGGGCTCTATACTAGGTCCAATACTCTTCGTTATTTATATTACTGGCTTTCCAACAATGCTTAATGAAACGATTTACTAAGCTTTCTTTGCAGATTTCAATTTACTTGTTCAATGGATGGATATCAATAAACTGAAAATTAATTTTAGTAAAACAGAGTGGATTATAAAATAGCTAGCCATTACTACTTATTCCCTCTATTGGCATATCATATAAGTTTAGCGTCTAAAAGTGGGGGTGTGGTAAATATGTTGACTGTCTCAAATTTTTTTGTTCAACTTTAAGATTAGAAAAGTATTTAGTAGAATAATAAGAAAAAAGTTTGCAAAATATGTTCCTTTATATGTCATTAAATCATTTGATAGTAATTATTATAGACCGGACCTGTGAGGCCGAAATTACGACGGACAAAAGTAATAATGTATACCATCACGCAGTTACTGAATAGCACTATTCATATGGTGAACTGCAACATCTGTTTTCATCGAGAAAACGGAGAGCAAAAAAGTGGATTTTACTGTTAAATTCCTTTCTGCATGGGTGTAGGTAGAAGCGTGAGGAGTTTTTAAAATTTATTCTATTTACCTTATATTTAGTAAGATAAATAAAGTACGGAGAGTTTACTCGATTTGAACTACAGAATGAACAAATAATAATGTATTTAGTATTTTATAGATCACCACCCACTTGTTATCCAATTATATAAATAAAATTAAAAACTCTAAGAATACAAAATTTCATGAGTCATCGGCCGCTCTTATCCGGTCTTTGGTAATTATGAATAGTAAGGTGTAAAATACAATTTTATTAGTTAATTATAATAAGACGTAAATTTTGAATCTCTACCTTAAAATAATTGTTCAATCTAAGTAAAACTTTTTAAGCTTGCCATTATATGGATATTTCATCTTATTATATAACATATTTGAGTGTTCTCGGTATATTTCTGATATTTTACATAAAATTTATTCATAAAATTTGACGGTTCTGTGCTCATAAATCACCTTCTGCCTGAACGTTCGATCAACCCGCATGTATTTGTTCGAATTTAAAATTGCCCACTACGTTTATGTTGCATTTAGTCAATGAAGTGGTTAAATCCAGCGGAATTACAATCACCTTTTATTACCATTAGTTTAAGAGCAATAACGTTTGAATTATTGTGAAATGTGGCATAATCTTCATCTGATTGCGTATATTTTTTAGAATAAATGCAAAAAAAACTTTTAGTGGAAGTGGAATTAAATATTATTGGCTACGGGCGTATTTTTATGTTATCTACCTAGCCATGAAAAAAGCACATAAGAGAACAAAAAAAAATATTTTTATATAACTCCCTTCAACACTAATACACTTATTCCATCTTTTTTCCAGTTGCCCCATACCCTCAGAAAAAAATTGCTTCGGTAACCCCGCAAAATATTCTTCAACAGCTTCTTTGAGTTTTTCATCAGAAGCAAAACATTTTCCTCTGAGATGCTTTTTTAAATTTTTGAATAAGAAGAAGTCTGACGGAGCTAGGTCGGGTCTATAAGGTGGATGGAAGTTTTTTTGTGGATAAGAATGCGGGCGTTTTTCCTCCAGAGCAGTTTTTAAATTTTTAATTGTGTTTCCGTAGGCCTCTCCATTTATGGTAGATCCTCTCGGCATATATTCAATAAGCAAAACTCCTTCAACATCCCAGAAAACAGTTGCCATCAGTTTTTTCCAGAAAATTGTTTCTTGACCTTTTTTGGTGGTGGAGAGCCCTTACGAACCCACTGCATGGATTATTGTTTAGTAGGAGGGTCCCAGTAATATACCCAAGTCTCATCCCCGGTAATAATTCGAGATAAAAATGTTTTGTCCCTCTCCAACTTGACCAACTTTTCTTGAGAAACTTCTTTTCTGCACAGTTTTTGTTCAGGTGTAAGCAATCTGGATATCCACCGTGCAGACACCTTCTTCATACCCAAATCGTCATGCAAAATTTTGAGAACACTTGTTTCGGATATACAGACTTCATTGGCAATGACAGAGATCTTTACACGCCGATCTTTCAGTACCAAATTTTCGACTTTTCCCACAATGTTTTCAGTTAGAGCTTCAACGGGTCGTCCGGACTTTGGGGCATCATTGATTGACTCTCGGCTCCATCGAAAGAGTTTAGACTAATATTTTACTTGGAAATAAGATGGTGTATCTTCCCCATATACAGCAACCATTCTTTCATGAATTGCTTTTGGACCATTGCCTTCCTTTGTTAGGAACTTTATTACGCTGCGATGTTCAACTTTAGTTTCACTCATTTTATCGAGAAATGGACCGTCTCAAATCTCTATACACAGCATAAACTAACAACTTAGCACATGTACTTCTAACAGTGACAGCAATTTTTCAATAATTTGTTTGACATCGTCACTCTTTTGTTTCATGGCTAGGTAGATAACATAAAAATACGCCCTCGTATTTAATTTAAGTATGTACTATTTTTTGTCCTTTTTCTTATTGCATATCGATTTCATATTGATTTTCTTTAAATTTTAACAGCTTAAGTCTCTTTATTAAAGCGTGTACTAACAATGAAATAGACTTCATTGTCCTTCAAATTAATCTCGAGCATGATTTTCATATATGTTTAGTGTCACTATTCACACCAAGAAGAATCAAACCTGAATTCCTGGTTCAACGATGAAGCACAGCGTTAGGGTGAACACTGCAAATGCAATTGCTAATAATATTGCTGTTCACCTTAAGCCTGATTTTGGCAGGACTCCGTTGTGCAGATAATGACTTCGCATCGGGTTCTTTGATAAATTCTTTGTAATCGGGGTTTCCCAGTACAGGACAAAATACCAGCGCCTATAATTAAGGACTGTAAACACGTTTTGCAGGTACACCTCTTATACATCTGCAATATAATTCAGAGAATAGTTTTTCTGATTGGTGAAAAGTAACTAAAATAACTACTAAGGAAATCAGGAATTAAGATTGACCCTCCTAACTGTCGATCAACAACTAATTTATAATTGTCCCAAGGCTATTGAGTTGATGTTACTTAAGCTTTTTTATCGTTATGTAGCAAATAAATTGTCATCTGAAAAGCATGGGTTTCCTAAAGGAACTAGTAGGAACTAATTTATATTTACTTGTGGGGTATGTAGCCGAAGCCCTGGATGACTGGATGACCATGTTGATTCTATTTATATCGAAGGCTCTTGATCAGGTGCAACATGCGATGTTTCTGGACGAGTTGTGTTGGTTTGGTCCAACAATCTATTTGAAATCTTTGAATCATAATAATACTAAACAGACAAACAATTTATATTCTATTAATTGAGTTAGCAGACGGTTCTTGGTGGAACATTTTATTAATAACTATTTTAAATAAAAATAAAATAAAACTCTTAGTCAATAACAAGGAAAGAACTAAACTTACCGACAAATCAGGTGTATACAAAATTAGTTGCACAGACTGTAAAGCTATCTATATCGGACAAAGTGGCAGAAAGATCGAAACTAGATTAAAAGAACATAAAAGATCAATATTGCATAATATTAGAAATACAGGCCTTGCCGAACATTGTATAGATAATCTCCATTTTCCCGATATAGATAGTTGTAAACTTATACATAATGTAAACAAAGGACCGAAATTAAATCTGTTAGAAATATTAGAAATTAAAAAATCAATTCAAAGAAAAGAGAAAGTAACGAACACACACAGAGATTTTTTAAACACACACACCCTATATTAGACACTTATGTACAAAGAGGCAATAAATACAACGACATATATAACAACCCTACACAAACTGACCTGTTAGTTTCGGCTCGATAATGGTATGAACAATACCGAAACATATGTCGCAAAGACTAAATAAAAATTGTGGAAAGTTTTCAAGAGTTTTATTTTATTTTTATTTAAAATAGTTATAAACAATTTATATATGCATTTAGTTATCAATAATTTTTTTAGCTTTAATTTAAATTTCTCGAACGGTAGATTTTTGATACTTTCAGAGATTCTATTGAATGCACATATCACCAAATACTGTGGACTTTTTTTTTATAAATCGATAATCCTTATCTGGACACCTCCGAAGCGTCCTAGAATATTCATCGTGATTACCAACTTTACTACTGCTACTAATTAAAGTAGATTTTGCTTGACGTAGGCTAATAGTTGGTAGATAACAGTACACGGAACCTTCATAATATTTAGCCGAATGAAGTAATCACCACATGATATTCTATTTTCTGTTCTTTTCTATAATCTAAAGCAGTGGTCTTAAATATGCTGCTCGCAGAGACATCCTCTGCGACCCACAACGGCTTAGCCAAAATGTACTGTATTTGTAATCTAGCAACGAAAAGCACTACTGAAGTTGTATATCTTCTTAATTTGTACTTCGTAATTTAAACTCTGTTTGCTCGCCCATTCAGTGTTTTTGTCGAAGATGTTCCTGACGACATCCAGGGGGAATTGATAGAGCTGCAGTGCAACGCTGCTTTAAAAGACAAGCTTACTGTAGGGCTGGCTGGTTGAATTTTTTTCGAAATATATCTGCATTGCAGAATTTCCTAAAATCAGTGGATGACTTCACTTTTCGGCACCAAATATATATGTTAGCAACTGTTTTCTGGAATGAAAAACGTCAAATCCACAGCGAGGGCAAGAATAACTGATGCTCATCTTGAAAACAGTTTGAGAATCGCAACTACCAATCTCAGACTATACATAGATAACTTAATTAAGAGTAAACAATGATAAATTTCATATTAACACTTAACATTTGTTTATTTTATCATAATTAAAACTTTTGAAATTAATAGTTATTTAAAGTAAAGGAAATTTGGCCCGCAGACTGAAAAAGGCTGAATACCACTTATCTAAAGACTCTCTCACTCTCAGTTGAGGAACCTCATGCTAACGTAGCGTACGATATTAAGAAATAAAAACTTTCGTAGTAGTAATTCAATGATTGTTTTAATTGTTATCTGTTATATCTATCGGATAGAATAAATTATCTAGTACAGAGATTATTTCCTTTATTTAAGTATTTGTTGACTAATGGAATACTTCATGGATCTATTTTAGGACCTTTATTATTTCTTATATTCATTGATGATGTGGTAAAATCACTGTTCTCCATACTTTATGTATTGTGTTAATTTGAGGATTTACCAAAAGATAGTATCTTTTAGATGACCAATTGGTGTTACATAGGGATTTAGAATCAGTGTGCAAACTGAATCGTATTTGCATGAATATTGACAAGTGTCGTGTTATATCCTTTGGCAGAAAAAGCACAGTGATTTGAGAAATTGGATAATGCCTGTTATGCAATACGAAACAGATTGGTTTCCATATGGTAGTAGTTATTTTCAGTTTAGTAGTGTCTTTTGTAGATTAAGAATCTGCAATAATCATTAGCCGACAATTTTAATTTTTTTGGTTATCTTCTCTAATGAGAAACTAGCATCGAACTAGCATCATGACGGGATTCCACCTACCTTGATATCACTTCTCCATTTTTGCAACCTTTCCCCCTGTTCATCACTTGTCTATCCCAAATTAACAGGAAATAAATACAAATGTGAATGCAATAAATTAACTTTGAGCGACATTCGGCATCTAAATTTTTATAGTTTTCTAGTTAATTAGCCACGATATCTAGTTTTTACTCTTTTGATTTCCCAGAAAATATTTACAAACATTTTAAAAAGAAGTCCATGCTGCCTGCTCTAAATCATTCATTGTACGTTCAAGATTTTCATCTTTGAACAGCTTCCTGGCTTGTGGACCAACAAATATTCCTTCGCGAACTTTCGCATCAGATAGCTTTGGAAACTTATCTCTTAAGTATTTAAAACAATTGCCTTCTTTTTCTAGTGCTGTGACAAACTGTTTAATCAATCCTAATTTAATGTGTAGAGGGGATAGAATCACCAAATTAGAATCCACTAATGGCTCAAATTTTATATTAAATTCTCCAGGAACAATGCTGGTTCGCCGCCCTTCGCGGTACAGCTGCGAACATGCTCAAGCTTGTTACATTACTTTTTTAATTTTAAATTTTACGTTAATCTTAGTGAAAACAGATAAAATTTTTATTTTGAAAATGTGATGTGATACCCTATGTTAGAATGCAGTTTTTATGTTTGAAGAGTGTTACGTCAGTTATAAAAGTTGTGTCAATTAGTATTATAGTATTTTTCTCGAAAAATTTTTATCGCCATGTATCTTCAAAACAAAACTTTTTTTTTAATATTCAAGAGCAGAATCTCTTAGAATAGCCCAAAAGAATAATCCCCTGAATTTCCGGCACAGGTTTACAAACACTCTGTATACTTTTTCTTTCTTCGTTTGCATACTAAATAATCTTAGATGATATTATCCATGGTCTTAGTAGTCATTTTTGTAATATTCTGCTGTTGGGTAATAAACTATCATTATTATTATTAAGACATAGTTTATAAATTTAAATTATACAGGGTGTAACAAAATAAGTGTAAAACATTTCAGGAGATGATTCCTTAGCGAAAAAGAGATAGGGTCTTTCATATAAAAAAAAAACCCATAAAGGGGGTACATAAAATTTGTTTAACAATTTTTCTCACAAACCCTAAAAATGTAATTTATTTCCAATGTAACTTTTTGTCTGATTATTTGTTTACCATTTAAAAATTTATTCCCAATAGCTTGTTTCATTCGAAACAAAAAATGTCTCTTGAATTTTTTGCCCAAAAGTAATCAGTTCGCAGCAAAAAATTATTTTACGAACTACAGAGATACATCGTCATAAAACGAAAATGTAAAACTAATTTATTTAGTAGGCCGCTAGTAGTGGTATCACGCTGTCAGTTTGTAAATTTTTGAAATTGAATTAATACTTAATTGTGTGTCGTTGTTATGTTCGTAATTTGTTAGTTTAATAATTCACTTGTTATTAAAATGGCATACACAAATGAGGAAATGGCTGATATGCATTACGTTTACGGTCTGTCGCAGGGGAATGGGTTAGAAGCTTCTAGAAGATATGCTGAAATGTATCCTCAACGGCAGCTTCCTTCGCATAGAATATTTGTCCGACTTCATCAACGATTACGAGAATATGGTTCATTCGACAATGTGTAATGACTGAAGGTGGACATATTGAACATTTACTATGATTTCTACATGTTTTATGTTTTGTTATTAATAAATTAGTTTTGTTTATTCATCTTTAATCATATGTATTTTGATGCAGGTAGTAACTACAAAATAACAATACTAATCCAGTTCGCATTTATGACGATGTATCTCTGTAGTTGTTCGTAAAATAATTTTTTGCTGCGAACTGATTACTTTTGGGCAAAAAATTCAAGAGACATTTTTTGTGTCGAATGAAACAAGGTATTGGAAATAGATTTTTAAATGGTAAACAAATAATCAGACAAAAAGTTACATTGGAAATAAATTACATTTTTAGTGTTTGTGAGAAAAATTGTAAAACAAATTTTATGTACCCCCTTTATGGGGCTGTATCTTAACAAGGGATGCTCCATTGAAGTTTTTTTATATGAAAGACCCTATCTCTTTTTCGCTAAGGAATCACCCCCTGAAATGTTTTACACTTATTTTGTTACACCCTGTATACTGTGTGTGTTAGCTTTTCATTCACTTATTTAGAAATCGGAGATTTTTGAAGAACTCAACTTAGCGTATCCTGATAGCGAGTGTAACAAAAATGTGCTTTTAATAACCCAAATAATTACACGTATAGGCAGACGTGTGATGATCACAATAGTTTCCTCTATATGTTAAATTTCATTGCCATGCCCGAAATGATCTCGAATAAAATTTTCAATTGTATATGATAATGTTTCTATTTATAGTTTCCCCGATTTTACAGTTTACTGGTACGTTGACCGATAACTGTAATTTACGTCGTAAAAACTGTGTTGTGTTTTTACTGTACTATGGACACTAACAATAGGCGTAACTAGAAATGGAGTTAACAGGTAGTTTGGCAATTTTTATTAACGTGGTAATTCTAAGAACACTGCAGTTTTTATGTTTACTGTTTGCGAAAGCAGTTCTTTAACGGTTTTAAAGAAATAAAGATAAAATTGAACATATAAGCATAACTATAACCGGAAACATACATGTATACACCATGTCCAAAGTTATCGGTGCGCTACTATTGCTATCTTCGTTATTTTTGGAGTTACGATTTTGGTCAAGGTAGCAAATTATTAGTGTTTTTAACGCTGATTAGTATGCAGATCATAAAAAAAAACAATTGAATTACGTATTTCCGAGAAATTTCAAAATTTATCATTTTTTTTTAAGTAGAATATTTGCACGTATTTTGAAAGAGCATAATATTTTGAACAAAAAATATCAAATACATAACTATCTTTAACTGAAAAATAAACAAATGGGAAGCGTTTGAAGCTTAAGAAATTTGTTAACATTTGATTCTATATCGGTCAGGGAAAATAATAACAAAATATAATGTAACGGTACAAATAAGTACAATAATCAAATACGAGGGCGTATTTTTATGTTATTTACCTAGCCATGAAACAAAAGAGTGACGATGTCAAACAAATGATTGAAAAATTGTTGTCACTGTTTGAAGTACATGTGCTAAGTTGTGTTTAGTTTATGCTGTGTATAGAGATTTGAGACGGTCCATTTCTCGATAAAATGTGTGAAACTAAAGTTGAACATCGCAGCGTAATAAAGTTAGTGACAAAGGAAGACATTGTTCCAAAAGCAATTCATGAAAGAATGGTTGCTGTATATGGGGAAGATACACCATATTATTTCCAAGTATAATATTGGTCTAAACTCTTTCGATGGGGCCGAGAGTCAATCAATGATGACCCAAAGTCCGGACAACCCGTTGAAGCTCGAACTGAAAACATTGTGCGAAAAGTCGAAAATTTGGTACTGAAAGATAGGCGTGTAAAGATCTCTGTCATTGCCAATGAAGTCTGTATATCCGAAACAAGTGTTCTCAAAATTTTGCATGACGATTTAGGTATGAAGAAGGTGTCTGCACGGTGGATACCCAGATTGCTTACACCTGAACAAAAACTGTGCAGGAAAGAAGTTTCTCAAGAAAATTTGGTCAAGTTGGAGAGGAACAAAACATTTTTATCTCGAATTGTTACCGGGGATGAGACTTAAGTATATTACTGGGACCCTCCTACTAAACAAGAATCCATGCAGTGGGTTCATAAGGGCTCTTCACCACCAAAAAGGCCAAGACACAATTTTCTGGAAAAAAAAAACTGATGGCAACTGTTTTCAGGGATGCTGAAGGAGTTTTGCTTATTGAATATATGCCGAGAGGGTCTATCATAAATGGAGAGGCCTACGGAAACACAATTAAAAATGTAGAAACTGCTCTGGAGGAAAAACGCCCGCATTCTTATCCACAAAAAAACTTGTTGCTGCACGATAATTGTCGGGTTCATAAGGCAAACAAAGTTCAGCAGATAATCAATGACTGTGGGTTTATAGAGCTAAGGCATCCACCTTATAACCCCGACCTAGCTCCGTCAGACTTCTTCATATTCAAAAATTTAAAAAAACATCTGAGAGGAAAGCGTTTTGCTTTTGATGAAGAACTCAAAGAAGCTGTTGAAGAATATTTTGCGGGGTTACCGAAGCAATTTTTTTCTGAGGGTATGGGGCAACTGGAAAAAAGATTAGTGTTGCAGGGAGTAGGTAGATAACATAAAAATACGCCCTCGTAAGTTAAATTTTTTATTACCTATTCAATATTTTGCCTATCTTAATAAATGTTCAAGGACATTGCCTTGCTATTCAATGCATTTTTCGGCTCCCACGATAATGTTTTCTGTAGCTCGACCAGAAATATTATAAAGTGTTTGTCTAATACTAGTTTCGAGTTCCATAACATTTCGATATTGCTGCGTGTATAGGTACTTCATCCTTTACAAAACCTCAAAGATGAAAATGTAGAGGTGTCAAGTCACGAGAACGTGCAGGCCAACTAATGGGCGCGTTGGTTCCTATCCATTTTTGATTAAACCTTTCGTTTAACAAATTGAAAGTGTTATCGTATTTATGAGGAGGTGCCCCATCCTGTTGAAAATAAATACGAAGCCTATCACGCATTGGCATATCATCTAAAAGACCAACCAGAATTCCTGTTAATAACCATGCATAGCGGTCTCCATTTAAGGTACCTTGATAGAAAACAGGACTAACAATTCTGTTGCCCATTAATCCATACCACTCATTTAAACTAAACCGATGCTGGGGATTGCGCGGAAAAACTCTCAGATGATTTTCTCTACTCCAATAATGCTGATGTGCACTGACTATTTTTCAAATCTAATTCTCTGCTACGATTTCGAATGGATTTTACTGGATTGATTTCAAATTAAGCCAACACATTTACTTCCGTTTCTTCGTCTATCAGAAAATCCCTTTTTCTTCTTCGTATCTTAAATGTTTTTCGTTACTTCTAAATTTTCTATACAATCTTAGAAAATAAAACTGATTTGGTGATTGACGATTCACATATGTGTTTTGATAGCAACGAAGCGCACTTCTTGCATTTATTCTACAAATCAGGTTTGCGTCTAGCATATCACACTTTTCTAAATGCGTAAACGGCATTATTTTTAATAGATATGGAAGAATAAATGATTATAACAAATTATTAGATTCTAAAACTTTCTAGCAATAAGTTGTTTAATAAAAAAAGAACTGAAGAACACAACACAAATTCAAATAAATAACTTATCATGCGAAAGAGAATCAGACACAGTACGTTATTGACAATTTCAATGAGCATACTTTGAAGTGACAGAATAATGTTTCTTTGACATTAACTAAAATCCGACACATCTACTTTACTATTCGTTTAAGGACAATTGTGTATTGAAGCTTTTATATCAGAAATCGTAGCTCAAGAAATAACGAAGACAGCAATAGTGCACCGATAACGTTGGACACGGTGTATATGTACGTAGGTGATGTGCACAGAGTTCTAGTTAAACTAAGAATGCTTTAAATATTTGCGCAATTTGTTGCCCTTTCAGTCAATAATTTCTATAAACAAACAGTTACTAAATAATAAAGTTAAATTTGAATAATTCATGCCTTTTGGAATTAAACAAGAAAAATGAGTGTGCTTAAAACCACACGGCAGAAGTGAAATCTTCATCAAGGCTCTCCCATGTAACGGCCGCCAAAAGAATCGCCAAATTGAAGACGTAATAAGCGACCACAAACACCCCCGTATCCAAAATTTTACAAACATTCATCAATTTTCAAAAAACTCTTTCGCCATTTTTTTTGTCATTTTAACTTTGGATTCGTGATCGGCGACCTCAACCACCACCGTATCTAAAATTTCACATTCATACGTCAATTTTCAAAAAATTCTTCCGCCATTTTTTTTTTGACATTTTGACTTTGGATTCGTGATCGGCGATCTAAGATAACCCCGCATCTAAAATTTCGCATTCATACGTCAATTTTCAAAAATCTCGTCCGCCATTTTGTTTTTTTTGACATTTTGACTTTGGATTCGTGATCGGCGACCTAAGACACCCCCGTATCTAAAATTTTACATTTTTTTGTCATTTTAACTTTGGATTCGTGATCGGCGATCTCAACCACTCCCATCTAAAATTTCACATTCATACTCCAAAAAATTCTTCCGCCATTTTGTTTTTTTTGACATTTTGACTATGGATTCGTGATCGGCGATCTAAGACAACCCCGTATCTAAAATTTCACTTTCATACGTCAATTTTCAAAAAATCCTTCGGCCATTTTGTTCTATTTCGACATTTGAATTAATTAAATTAATTAATTTTAATCGGAAGAGAGAGAAATTGATTTCAGCCGGCTCCGCCCACTGTGCACGTTTGCGTAATCGTTTAAATAAAATTATTTCGTAGTAGAGGCACATAAATGTCGAAAGCAATCCTCCTTTTCCCCTTTAAAGAAATACACACGTTCTGGAATTATCGTATTTTAATTCAAATCATTATTAAAATATTAATCGAACCCTGTACAGATAAAAATATCAAGTCATGTGGGAGACCGTTATGTATTGTGTGGAGATGCAATTCGCCGGACCGTAATACATTGATCGCCAGTGCATATGAGAATCTGATATTTATTTTTCGCCCGTCCGGAGTACATTGATATCAGTGCACATTTAAACGGCCATTTTTCTTACCAAATCCTTCTGCAAACGACCTTTAAATTGCCGGTACCTTCGATTGCGTGCGACTGCCGACTCGAATTAAGCATACAAAAGGTCCCAAAAGTCCGGTTCTTTAAGACCCCGAGTCTTGATGAGCCCTCGCAACCTTCAAAATTTCGTATTTCACGCTTAAAAGTGAATCTGTGGTGCAACTCAGTTCGCCTGTCAGTTTGACGTTTCTCGGGATTTTTTGATTGTCACGTGAATCGTCATGACGTAAGCTATTTTGCTGTTAAAACATCGAGTGCACGCTCTTCTTTAAAAGCCCATATCTTTACAACCGCTCCACTTAGGAAGAAAATCTCTCCGTCGACCGGAAATTCAATGTCGCCCGTACACCAATGCCAAAGGGCAGCTTTCAATTTCGCGTATCCAGAGAGGAGTTCTTTGCACAGTTTTGCCGATTTTTGTCGAATTTACGGTTCGTTTGGTAACCATGGCGACGCGAGCGTTAAATAGCCGAGCGTGACGGCTCAATCTCTTTCAGTGCCCACAATCAACGCGCCCATAGAAGTTTACACTTCAAAAATATGGTTTGGACACCACACTACATTCTTATGTGCATTCCCAATTTCTTATAGAAAAGTTGTTCTAAATTGAGCTTTATATACTTTTATTCTCTGAGTAAAAAGTGTTACTTCCGGTTCGAATTTTGAAACTTTTTTTGTATAACAATTATTTCATATTCATCCCTAAATAATTTTATACTTTTAATAAATCTGGATAAAATGCATAAGATATTTGCAAAAGACTGCTATTATGTAAGTGCTGTTGTTACGTTCAGTTTGAATTTTCAATTTTCTTTATACAAAAATTATTCAAAATCAAGCTTTAAAAGTACCCAAAAAAGAATTAAGACGGATATATATAAAACAAGAAATAGAAGTATATCGGGTAAATTCCGCTGTAGAGCAACCGTAGACACGTGTTTATGATTCACTGGTCATCATCAGTACGGTATAGCCAAGGAATAAGGTGGTATAACCTTGGAGATATAAACATACACGAAAGACCATGAAATGACAGAACGGAATTTTTAGCTTCAGTTAGAAGGTCCTCGGTTTTGAGGACAACAACCAACAGCGCCATGAGGAAAACATTGACGACCTGCGTGCCATCCGAACCCAGGAAAGATAATCAAAAAGAAATTATCGCGAATACATAAAACACGAAAAGTAGAAGGATATCGGGTAAATTCCGCTGTATAGCAAATGTAGACACGTGATTCTGACTCATCAGTACGGTATAGCTAAGGATTGTGGTGGGATAACAAATGGCGGTTTACCACCTGATGGTCATCCGTGTATGCTTACATCTCCAAGGTTATCCCACCTTATTCTTTGGCTATACCGGACTGATGATGACCAGTGAATCAGAAACACGTGTCTACGGTTGCTCTATAGCGGAATTTACCCGATATCCTTCAGTTTCTTGTTTTTTAAAATTACCTTTCTACTAATTATCCTGTTTAGAATGCATGGAGATATTCGGAAAAATACTGTTTTTCGATAAGACTGGTAAGTTATTTCCGGTAGGAATTTTGAAAAACCTTTTTAATAAAAAAAAATATAAATTCACTTTTTAGTATTTTTGTTATGCCTATGAATTTGATATGAACTTCCGCAAAAATCTCAAGGTCGAAAATTTTCATCATCGCAATACTTCTGTGTACTACCTATAAGAAAGTAAAAGTAGAAAGTTTGGACTTTCATGTAGATATTTATTTAAAAAAGACGCCTCGTATGTTAGTAACAAAATTAATATTAATTACGAATGATTTTTCTTCAATAAATAAATATCAGATCGGTGTGAGGTAGACTTCCTTGCTTGTGTTTGTCTGCTGTGGGTTTAATTTAAGCACGCACGTGCTAATGAGATAAAAAATTTAGCCAGGTTATTGGCTTGCAAATATCTAAATGACAAATCGGTAGATAATCAATTTTATACACCCACATACTTATTCATTTACCGGTACGACCGAACAACAGTAAACAATCGGGGGATTGTAATTTTTCTTCCCACTGTCCAAGTAATTTCTAGTGTTTTTGCAGGCTTGATTATGTCTGGTTATTAAGCAATTCATATGACATGTCATATGACCCAAAAACATCTTTACTAATATATAGGTATGAGTTAGATATGTAATTGAAATGCGAGCTTTTGCCTGAAGCTTTATATAAATTAAATACACCTACTAACTATAATAGAACAAGAAACTCCAGATAATTTGCGTTCTGAAACTGGCAATAGAAGCGTCTAAATAGTTTCATTTAATCTTAAAATATCTGAACACGAATTAATACTTAGAAACAGATATATAGGATTATAATATACCACTTAAAACTCCCAGGTCAAATATCTCGGAAACGGATAAAGATATTTGAATTTTGTAAAAAGTAGTTACTAAAGAATGTGACCTACTCTAGTTTGTACTCACAATTGTGTTTTATTATGTGAAGATATAGATGGCGCTGTGACAAAAAGAATTTTTTTGATCGCCACAATCTTCATTAGTTTTTTATTTGAAAGAGTATTAAAATTAATGTAAATTTTATTATTTGTGTTAGTTTCCAAAATTTAAGGGTTTCATAGATATTCGTGTTTAAGGAAAGTAAGAGTAATTTTAAAATTTTGTGTTTATTTTGTTTAAAAACTTAAAAGGATCAAATATAACTAACAAAGATGTTCAAAATTGTTGCCTTCTTGATTGCTACATAACGTATATCGCCTTATTAGTTCTCTTCCCCAAACATTTAACAATGTATTTCTACGAATTTTTTGAACATAAATTTTGAGCATAAATTTTATTATAAAGGTCGCCCATATCGGTTATGGGTTCCTTGTAAATGTCAGCTTTCAAGTAACCCCACAAGAAAAAATCTATCGGTGTTAGATCCGGCGAACGAGCCGGCCACCTAAGGACGCCATTAGTACCAATCCAACGACGCCGACGTGGGAACGTTTAATAGTCAGTAAGTATGTTAGCATTATGAGCAGGTGGCCCCGTCTTGATGTCACCACATATTATTTCGCAGCTCTATAGGTACATCTTCCAAAAGTAGTGGTAACTCATTTTGCAGGAAATGTAAGTAGCGCACACCAGTTAATGTTTCATGATAAAAGTGGGGGCCTAAGATATATCCGTTTAAAATTCCACACCAAACGTTAACCCCAAAAACTGTTTGATTTCTTGTTTGCCTTATTCACCTAGGATTATCTTCTGACCAATATCGAGAATTATGGTTAATTAAAGTACCATTGTTGTGAAAACAACATTCGTCACTCCACATGATCTGATTCATAAAGTTGTTGCTTTCCGCTAACATTACAGAAAATTCTTCCAGAAAATCGAGTCTGCGTTGACTATCTCCTATTCATAAATGGTGCACTAAATGAACTTTATACGGAAAGTATTTATTTTCTTTTAGAATCCTACGGCAAGAGGTTACAGATAGATCATGCTGTTCTTTTAATTGCCGTAATGATATATGTGGATTATTATTAACCGCTGTCGTAACTTCATCATCTCTTACTCTTTTCTGCCTTAATTGTTTTTGTTTTTTGAAGCTACCGTAATTTCTGAGATTTGTACACAGACTTATAAATGTTTTGTGATCTGGTAAAAGCCTGTTTGGAAAGCGTAGAGCATATAATCGCATTGCTTCAGATGCATTTCTACGGGATTCTCCATAAATTAAAAGCATATTCAGTTTGTCTTCATTTGTGTGTAAAACCATATTTTTAATACAATCTCAACGCAAAGTGAGTAAATGTTTGAGTGAATCTAATTATAAAGACAATTAATAATCAAGCAAATGTCACTAATGTGTGCTAATGTCAATATATTTCCTAAATAATCAAAGCAAAACCGTACATACATATAACACAGATATGAATGCTTTTCCGCCTACATGCCTATGGGTGCCTATGAAGTGGAATTTATAGAAAGGAACTAACTATAAAATTTAAATTGTGAAGTAACTGTAATAGCAAGAATTGTGAATATGTTTACTGCTATTTTTCCCTGCAAATTAAATATTTAAACAAAATGAAATTTTAGATGGGAGGGTGTCTTAGGTCGCCGATCACGAATCCAAAGTCAAAATGTCAAAAGAAAAATAAAATGCCGGAAGATTTTTTTGAAAATTGACGTATGAATGTGAAATTTTGGATACGGGGTGCCTTAGGTCGCCGATCACGAATCCATACTCAAAATGTCAAAAAAAACAAAATGGCGGAAGAATTTTTTGAAAATTGACGTATAAATGTGAAATTTTAGGTACGGGGGTGTCTTAGATCGCCAATCACGAATCCATAGTCAAAATGTCAAAAAAAAATGGAGGAAGAGTTTTTTGAAAATTAATGAATGTTTGTGAAATTTTGGATACCGGGGTGTTTGTGGTCGCTTATTACGTCTTCAATTTGACGATTCTTCGAAACTTGATTGAACAGGGTTTAGATTTAATACTTCATTTTTTCTTAACGATAGTAAATTCGAAAGCATCAGAATAGTATTGTACACTGTCTCGATGAAAATGTTGCGCTCATTCAGCTCATTGTTTCTTTCGATACTTTAACATGACTTATGTTTAACATTAAATTACCTTTCTCGCTCTTGAGTGTGTACCAGTTTGTGTAAAAAACAGTTCGAGAAGAATTTTAAATAAAATATACCATTGGCTTAACAAAATATATGTAGGGGTGCTTCAAAAGTTTATAAAAGTGGACATTCTAAAAAGCGTCATGCCAGTGATCGCTTTTTACAGGAAAGGCGCTTCAATTTAAAACTTGGCCTTTTTACTTTTATTATTATTTTGTGCTCCTTTATTAACGATAGTCGATTTCGAAAAGGTTGACAGGCTTTTACACTTTCACATCAAAATAGTATTGTACACTGTCTTAATAAAAATGTTGCGCTTTTTGATCTCATTGTGTCTTTGCATACTTTAACACGACTTATGTTTAACATTAAATTACCTTTCTCGCTCTTGAGTGTGTACCGGTTTGTGTTAAAAACAATTCGAGAAGAATTTTAAATAAAATATCCTATTGGCTTAACAAAATATATGTATATATAGGGGTGCTTCAAAAATTTATAAAAATGGACATTCTAGAAAGCGCTGTTTACAAGAAAGGCGCTTCAAAAGGGCTTAAATTTAAAACTTGGGTTTTTTACTTTTATTATTATTTTGTTCTCCTTTATTAATGATAGTGGATTTCAAAAAGGTCACACTTTACATCAAAATAGTATTGTAAACTGTGTTAATAAAAATGTTGCGCTTTTTGAGCTCATTGTGTCTTTGGATACTTTAACATGGCTTATGATTAACATTAAATTACCTTTCTCGCTCTTGAGTGTGTACCGATTTCTGTCAAAAACAGATCGAGAATAATTTTAAATAAAATATACTCTGCTCTTTTATTAACGATAGTGGACTTCGAAAAGGTAGTAACGAAAGTAATATGCTTTATAAATTAAATTGGTTTACCCATTCACATACATATGTTTGCGAGCTATATGTTTGAAGTTCATCAGCATTCATTAGCATTCTATAAGAATGTTTGAAAGCGACGCCCATTTACCAAACAAAATTTGTTGTAAACATGTTAAACACTATGGAGATACTACGTATATTTGAGCATGTCAATTAAAATGACGAGCCCCCGATAGCGGGCGCGTAGTATAATGTAATTCATTGAAAATTTAAAATGTTCTTCAATACAAGTCCTTCATTTTTAATTGACGTGCGAACTAATTTTGAGTATGTGACAAACGAATATTTCAATTATGCTGACCAAAATTTCATTATGAAAGCGCTGTTCCAATTCAAATAATTTGGGTGAAAATATCTCAGTGTCAAACTGATTATTAGGTTCTTTTTTATTAATATTGTGCATGCCTATCTTAAATTGTTTCTGAGCAATTGACATACTTTTTGTTAATATACTAAATTTTTCCACTGTTATTTCAATAGCGTATTATCCCGATTGTCTCAATGAAAATGATGCACTTCATCATTTGAGCATATTGTTACTTCGGATACTTTAACATCATTCTTATGTTTAACATTAAATTATCTTTCTCGCTCTTCATTGTGTAACAGTTTGTGTAAAAAAAATTCTAGAAGAATTCTAAATGAAATATACAATCGGCTTTACAAAATATATGTATATACCACGAAAGTGATCGCCTTTTACAGGAAACTGTAAAAAGCTGTAAGCGGGCACGAAAAAGGCGAATTCAAGCTCGAAAAGATGAAGCATTAGCTCACAAACATTCAACACAATAAATATTGCAATATATAATAATTGGCCCAATGATAATAGTGTATAGGTAAGAAATTTATAAATTCGATTCCTTATTTGTTTATAAATACTTTCTACTCATTTTTAGCAATTATCATTACATGCCTGGAGTCATTTCGTCCATGAATTAAGTTGTAAAAATACTTCAATATTATAAGATATTGTAAATAGAAAAAAGAAACTAAAATATATTCCTACCAGATTAAACAAGCACTTAATCATGTTGTTACTGTGCCAGGCAAATTGAGAAGTAATATCATACGTATTCAAAAAAGATTGTTTAATTATCATTGGTGAAAATGAACTTCCCGCGACATCGTCAATTACAATAACTCAAAATAGAAATTCTATAAGGATGTTTTACAGTATTTTCGAATATAAAAATAAGTAATCAATATTACCATAATACATATATTATATCTATATATTCCTTAAATTGTAGGTGTACAATGCAAAAGAAAATAATTATGTATAGTGTGAACAAGGCTTTACCAACATTATTAAGCATCATACATAACTGACAGTTGTAATACAATTTACCACAAAGAAACACTGCAAATTATAAAAGTATAGGAATGGAAATCATTATAAAAAATGCCAATGAAATAAATATTATTTGTTATAGAACAATGAGTAAATGAATTATTTAAAAGTATAAATTCGCGTCAACAAAACATAATTCTAATAAAGCTATCTACAAGTTTGTATAAAATAAAATGTTTTTTTTAAATTCTAATGAATTTTCATTTAAACCAAAAAGACCAATGGAATCGACATATTGCTGTGACATATAAATATTTATTTTAAATAACAATATTGCCATATAATTTATATGCTGTAACAACATACTTTTGTGTGTATTACCACACGTAGGGTATAGTCTTTTGTACACCTTATACTCTTTAAATTATTCTTTACACACCAAGAACTTATAATTGGTTTTGTGTTTTATCTTACATTGTTTTGTCGTGTACCTTATAACTATTGTGGGTCCTGGCAATGTTTGTGATTCCTTCTTATTTGCTGATGATTTTTCTCTTGTTCATTATAGGGAAAAAGGTAATAGTTTTGTTCAAAGAAAAAAAACTGTATGTCTATTCAACATAATCATGTATTTTTTTATTTTGTAATTTATGGATTCAAAAATATAGTTTCCTTTATATGCACACCTTTATGCTCTACACAAGATACATAATTGAAAAATGCTCATATCATTTATACCTAATGCCGGTTGTAATGTATGTAAATCTTTTGTTTATTTATTTATTCTATCAAACAAAAATAAATATTTATCCTGCAAATGAACAAATGTAAAATTTTATTGTACATTTATGAATATACTCATCGACGTTATAATATTTATGGATAGGCTTCAATTAATTGCTTTAGACAACCATTTGCACGTGTTGTATCGAGCTCTTAATCTATGCCTTGTGAAATTCTAATTTATTATTCGCTTAATTTGAAAGAAATTAATGATGTCTAGACAATACGATGAAGAAAATGCTCATTTTCACGTAACATCTCTCCAACTGACCAACACCATTAATCCTGTTTAGTTGTAATTCCAACTATATAAATTTTAAAATAAATCTTACAGGATAAATTATTTACTTGTCTATTTTTTGTCCAACAATACATTGATTAATCATTCGCACGTAAAAATCAATGTCTGTCCAACAACTCGTATAACTTCATTTTCAAAAGAAATAATAAACTTACTTGTTATCAATAAATCTATTTTGAATGTCCATTATGAACGCTTCAAATGAATTCAAATGTATTAAATAAAATAAATTCCTGTGACTATATGTGTTAAAGAAATAATGAAAACTACAGTATAACAATAAAAAAAAACTATTCTTTAAGAGATCTTCCTTTTGTAAGTGTTTTGAGAAGTTCACCTCTCGGAGGTGTTATCAGAAAGTCCCTTCCTCTCGGAAGTGTTATCAGAAAGTCCCTTCCTCTCGGAAGTGTTATCAGAAAGTCCCTTCCTCTCGGAAGTGTTATCAGAAAGTCCCTTCCTCTCGGAAGTGTTATCAGAAAGTCCGTCTTGTCGAATCTTGTCTTCCTTTTTATAGCGGCAAAAATAAACTATGTTGACCATTGCGCCCTCTAGTCCATGTTTAGGTTGGTACTGGAATACACTTTTCCCGTGAAATCGCTGCCCATATGTTGCCGCCTTGATTCACGCACACATACACATTTTGTTCTGACAGTTCACAATTCACTTAAACGTCAACATAACCTTCCAATTCAAAGGTCCCCTCTGCTTTGCACATGATTCCCAATGGTAGGTTTATTCTTGTTACTAATACCATCCTTCCTTGTACTCGTCAATGAACCTATTACCTTGTTCATTGTTCGACACATACTTTTTCTTTCCATTTATTAATGTTAGTTTTACTTTTCTTTTAGCCGAATTGTGCCTTGGCAAAATGGGAAACACGTCGAAGATAACCATTATTCCGCACTGCCTTGTCCTTGTAGAATACGTCCGCCTCTAGTCCCTGAAGTATTGTGTTACGAACAAACCATGAACACAGATACCTTTTTATTTGTGATATCAGCTTTTAAATACAAAAAATATGTCACTGCTGATTGCTTCTATGCTTAACATATTTTTATATCCTTTTTTATTAATCTAGTATTAAGCTAAGGTAAATTTTATTCTTTAATACTATCTATTTCATAAACTCTCATAACATTTTATTGCCTTATGCATATAAATTTCATTTCTTTTCATGATTTATAACCCATGCTTTTTGTGTATCTTTTCTACAAAAGAAATATATTACTTATATTTATTTTGTCTTTATTTTATATATTTCTTTATTTAATAAATTTTTATTCTACATCTTTTGTTTATATATTTATTTAATAAATTTTCTCTTGCATATTTCATCATTTACTGTTATAATAAAAATTTGACTATAAGTATGCAACTTTGTATACCTTCATGTAAGTTTTGTTGCATCGTTTTACTCAATAATATTTAAATAGGACTTTTTGTTGTTTTTATTTTTATTTCTAAGCTTAAACTAATTCTTAAATCAATCTCTAAAACTATTCTTATTTTACAAATTATGCGAGTTCACGGCATATCCCTTGGTTATTATATTTTGTCGTGAATCGTCAACAAAGATTATTATAGCATGAACGACACATATAATAACCATTGTGACAACTCGCACAAATGATTATTAATTTTCTACGTCTATATAATCATAGAGCATAGATATGTGATTAACGATACTTAATGCTAAATTTCTTATAGCTATTGCATTATTTGATGCGTCGCATCTTAAAACAAATTCTTCATTAATATCGGGTAAATTTTCTATTAATGCTTTGCAAAAATTTTCTTTCACTTCTTCAAATGCTTTGAGAGTTTCAGGAGTCCATTTAAATTTCACTCCCTTCTTTATTATTGCAATTAATGTAAGCATGAAGGCAAAATATTTCCTTTCATCCTTTTGTACTTTGCTTCTTTCATGAGTCTTTTTAAACTTGACTCCTTTCTTTCTAATTACAAATAACATTACTAAGAATGAACAATCATTTATTGAATCATTACGTATTGTTGCCAGCCAAAAAGTACGCCTCCGATCGGTCCTTTTGAACTGTTCGATATTTACACACATTGTTAATAAAAATGTAACGCTCTGTTGAGCTTCAAAATAAGGTGAGTTTCTAGAATTTAAATATTTTGGTAGTATAGTGTCCCTTTGATCACTTATACCCCTTTTGTTTATTTCGACTACAGGATTGCTAAATGTTGATTCTGTTTTTTCTATATTTTTATCTTTTAACATTTCTTTAATTTCTAATTTGACTTGTTCTTTGTATTTATTGGGGACAGGATAATTTTTAACTTTAAAAGGTTGTGTTTCATCTACTTTTAGCCTGTGTTCATAGCCTTTTGCTAAACCAGGTTTATTATCAAATAACTCTTTATACTTGCTGACAAGATTGCTCACATGGCTTATGTATTGTTTATCGCAATTTAAATTCGTACCATCCCTATATTGCGTGAAGTCCTCACTTTGACGATGCTTCACAGGATGTGCACACTTATTGTCTAATAAACTACTATCCATTTTATTTGTGAGATTTTGTTCAGCATTATTTATATATAAATTATTAATTAATATCTCATCTTCCTGTGTTTCCTTACACCAGGAGATTATTGAATTTTTAATATGAAATGTTTTGTTTTCCATATTTATTTTTGTACCATATTGACTTAAAAAGTCTATCCCCAAAATACAATTGCTGTTCAAATTAGGCACTATCATGAATTCTGTTAATAAATTTAAACTACCTATTCTAACATTTATCCAAAAAACTTTATCTACAGTAATGATGCGTTTCTTATTTGCATTTATTAAATTTACTTTTCTTATAGGCATACAATATCCTAATTTTTCTATATCTTTATCTATAATACTACTATCTAATAAGGATAATTGCGCTCCTGTGTCTAATAATGCTTCTATCTCTTCGTTCCCTATTTTTACTGTTATGTGTGGTAATTCCGTCGTGATTTTCTTTAGATCGTCAAAGTTATATACGTTTTGTACCTTCTTTTTCTTTTTGACTGGCCTTTCTAAAAATCCAACGAAGTCGCATTTGAGTATGTAGAATTTACCCATTCTTTATTTGTCGATAATTGTCTTGAATCCTTGGGTATTGCACCTTTTGATTCTGTTTTTTCCTTAGTACTGATTTCTTTTTTCTCTTCACTTATTTGAACATTGTTCACTCTTCTTTCCCTCTCAGGGTTTCTTTCTTTCTTCTCATTATTCTGTTCTTTCTCCCTCTCATTTTCATAGTTTCTCGTTTTATTGTATGTATATGGATTGTTCCTATAGCTTGGCTTATTATATGTATAAGGGTTGTTTCCATAATTCTGTTTACCCTGATTTTGATTGTACCCATTATTATTGTACTGTTTATCTTGATTGTAACGAGGTGTCTTGTTTATATGTGGATTATTTCCATTGTTGTAGTTATTATTATCATTTCTGGGTGGATCGTTTGTATATTTGATGCTTCCATAACTCTTGCTGTTTCCCTTCTCATCCACATCGTCTAATCTCTTGACCAGTTCCAGGAGTGCTTCAATGTTATCTATTCCTTGAAGTGCCACCGCCTGTGTAACGTTGTGGTCAAAGTGTGCTGCTAGCTGTGAAACAATATCACTTTCTTCAATGGTTGGTTGGATGTATTTAAGAAAAGAATATTTTCTTATGATGTAGTTTTCTCTAGAAGATCCAGCTCTGTATTTGCCAAACACTAAATCGTGTCTAATCTTCCTCTGCTGAGTCTGTCCCCAGTACTGTCTCACAAAACGAATCTCAAATTCTTTGAAATCCACTACTTCATCTATTATCATATCGTACCACTGAAGTGCATAATCCTTTAAACAACCTCTTATGAAATGTAGCCTTGACATCTCATCAGATATTCCCCTCATATATGTTTTTATCGTTCTCATAAACGCCATTGGATTATCTTTGTAAAATCCTGAGAATTTTGGTATATTCTCTGCGCTGCCAGGTATTTGTGTCAAAGATACACTAGGTGTACTAACCCCATGTACTTTGTTCTCTAACCCTTTTATAGTGTTTTCAAAGTTTAAAGTTTTGTTTTGTAGGGTTAACATTGTGTCCGTACAAACACCATATTTTATTTTACAATCTTCCACTTGGTGTGAAAGTTCTTGTATTTGCTCTTGATGTTGCACATTATTCCCTTTAACTTTATTTTCAAGAGAATTTATTTTCTCATCTACCTTATCAAAATTAGCTTGTGTTCTGGCAGATCTTTCGTTGATTTCTTTTATTAAGAATGTGCCTTTACTTTCACATTTCTTTTCGTTAAAGTTTATTTGTTTATTTAGAGTTGAAACTGACTGTTCTAACTTTGATTCCACTTTTGCATTTAATTCTAAAGTTTCTCTTCTTAACTCTGCGAAACCTTCGTCTATTTTTGAGTTTATTTCTATTTTATTTTGTTCTAATTTTTGATTTATACTCAAATTATTTTCTACTAATCTTCGATTATTCTCTTCAAATTTCTTGTTCATACTCAAATTTAAATTTCTATCATTTTCCTCTATTCTGCTGAATAGTTTATTGAAAAGATTCTCAAGTTTTTGTTCACCAGTTACGCCACTGATGCTTTCTGCTTGTGTGCTACCATCAAGTGTTCGATCCTCTGATTCAGGTTTTTCTGACTCTGAATCAGAAGATACTGGACGATTGTCCCTGTATTGTGTGAATTGTGAACCTTCACCATTATTCTTATCTTTATCTTCCATTTTTATCTTATTTCTAGCTTATCAATTAATAACTAAACTTATTTAAACAAATACTATTCCTCCTTTTTTTTTATCCCTTTCTAAACAAGAGAAATTGATAATTCACCAGTAAATGAAAATTAAGGTAATCTGTCTCTAACATTGGACACTGAATAATTATTCTATTTACTAATAAATAAAAAAAAATGAAACAAACTTTGTACCCATTATTTGTACAAAATAAATTATTATTTTTTTGTTTAAACATTTAAAAAAACAAAAATTGCATTGCTTCACAACGTTAAATGTTATGTAGATAATTATTGACAAACGAGAAAATGAATACAATGCTCCACTATGTTAAGCAACATTAATTATATATATATTTTTTTTTTCTTTTAAACAATTATGAAAAATAATGCATTGCCTCTCTATTTTGGGCGTTAAATAAATACATGATTAATAAACAACAAGAAAAGGAATACATTGCCCCACTACGTTGAGCGCCATTTAATTAATGCTGTGACATATAAATATTTATTTTAAATAACAATATTGCCATATAATTTATATGCTGTAACAACATACTTTTGTGTGTATTACCACACGTAGGGTATAGTCTTTTGTACACCTTATACTCTTTAAATTATTCTTTACACACCAAGAACTTATAATTGGTTTTGTGTTTTATCTTACATTGTTTTGTCGTGTACCTTATAACTATTGTGGGTCCTGGCAATGTTTGTGATTCCTTCTTATTTGCTGATGATTTTTCTCTTGTTCATTATAGGGAAAAAGGTAATAGTTTTGTTCAAAGAAAAAAAACTGTATGTCTATTCAACATAATCATGTATTTTTTTATTTTGTAATTTATGGATTCAAAAATATAGTTTCCTTTATGCTCTACACAAGATACATAATTGAAAAATGCTCATATCATTTATACCTAATGCCGGTTGTAATGTATGTAAATCTTTTGTTTATTTATTTATTCTATCAAACAAAAATAAATATTTATCCTGCAAATGAACAAATGTAAAATTTTATTGTACATTTATGAATATACTCATCGACGTTATAATATTTATGGATAGGCTTCAATTAATTGCTTTAGACAACCATTTGCACGTGTTGTATCGAGCTCTTAATCTATGCCTTGTGAAATTCTAATTTATTATTCGCTTAATTTGAAAGAAATTAATGATGTCTAGACAATACGATGAAGAAAATGCTCATTTTCACGTAACATCTCTCCAACTGACCAACACCATTAATCCTGTTTAGTTGTAATTCCAACTATATAAATTTTAAAATAAATCTTACAGGATAAATTATTTACTTGTCTATTTTTTGTCCAACAATACATTGATTAATCATTCGCACGTAAAAATCAATGTCTGTCCAACAACTCGTATAACTTCATTTTCAAAAGAAATAATAAACTTACTTGTTATCAATAAATCTATTTTGAATGTCCATTATGAACGCTTCAAATGAATTCAAATGTATTAAATAAAATAAATTCCTGTGACTATATGTGTTAAAGAAATAATGAAAACTACAGTATAACAATAAAAAAAAACTATTCTTTAAGAGATCTTCCTTTTGTAAGTGTTTTGAGAAGTTCACCTCTCGGAGGTGTTATCAGAAAGTCCCTTCCTCTCGGAAGTGTTATCAGAAAGTCCCTTCCTCTCGGAAGTGTTATCAGAAAGTCCCTTCCTCTCGGAAGTGTTATCAGAAAGTCCCTTCCTCTCGGAAGTGTTATCAGAAAGTCCGTCTTGTCGAATCTTGTCTTCCTTTTTATAGCGGCAAAAATAAACTATGTTGACCATTGCGCCCTCTAGTCCATGTTTAGGTTGGTACTGGAATACACTTTTCCCGTGAAATCGCTGCCCATATGTTGCCGCCTTGATTCACGCACACATACACATTTTGTTCTGACAGTTCACAATTCACTTAAACGTCAACATAACCTTCCAATTCAAAGGTCCCCTCTGCTTTGCACATGATTCCCAATGGTAGGTTTATTCTTGTTACTAATACCATCCTTCCTTGTACTCGTCAATGAACCTATTACCTTGTTCATTGTTCGACACATACTTTTTCTTTCCATTTATTAATGTTAGTTTTACTTTTCTTTTAGCCGAATTGTGCCTTGGCAAAATGGGAAACACGTCGAAGATAACCATTATTCCGCACTGCCTTGTCCTTGTAGAATACGTCCGCCTCTAGTCCCTGAAGTATTGTGTTACGAACAAACCATGAACACAGATACCTTTTTATTTGTGATATCAGCTTTTAAATACAAAAAATATGTCACTGCTGATTGCTTCTATGCTTTTCTATGCTTAACATATTTTTTATATCCTTTTTTATTAATCTAGTATTAAGCTAAGGTAAATTTTATTCTTTAATACTATCTATTTCATAAACTCTCATAACATTTTATTGCCTTATGCATATAAATTTCATTTCTTTTCATGATTTATAACCCATGCTTTTTGTGTATCTTTTCTACAAAAGAAATATATTACTTATATTTATTTTGTCTTTATTTTATATATTTCTTTATTTAATAAATTTTTATTCTACATCTTTTGTTTATATATTTATTTAATAAATTTTCTCTTGCATATTTCATCATTTACTGTTATAATAAAAATTTGACTATAAGTATGCAACTTTGTATACCTTCATGTAAGTTTTGTTGCATCGTTTTACTCAATAATATTTAAATAGGACTTTTTGTTGTTTTTATTTTTATTTCTAAGCTTAAACTAATTCTTAAATCAATCTCTAAAACTATTCTTATTTTACAAATTATGCGAGTTCACGGCAATATGTATATAGACTGAAACACTATTAACAAAAACTATCAAACCACATTTTCCAACTGATGCAAAAAACACAGATTTCGAGATTATTCTAATTTTATACCCACAAACAAAATTCATACTATAGATAAATTAGGCCAACGTGAAATAAATTATCGGCAAGTCAAGGCACAAAAACCAATAATAATAATATAATAATAATAATAAACTTTATTCATCTTTAGATGTTTACAATGTTACACTATAATTTTAAACTGTACAATCATTCCTAACATACCTCGTACAATAGTGTCTAAACTCTCTTATAGAAGGACTATGTTTAGTCGCTTCAGGCATACCATTATATAATTTTAAACCCTTATAAAAAAGACTATTCTGCGAAGCCGATTTTTTGTGAAAAGGTAACCTAAAGTTATCTATGTATCTAGTATTGTAGTCATGAATCTCATTACTACACGAAACATATTTGTTTAAATACTTTGGTAACCTATTATGTATTATTTTATAAATCAATATAAGAGTGTTGAACTGAATCCTTTGCTTAACACTAAGCCATTGCAATGTATCTAACATTAATGTAATTCGAGTATACCTATTGCAACTCAGTATAATCCTCATAGCCCTGTTTTGCAGTTTCTGTAATCTATATATATCCCCATCTTTGGCTAGAAATAGAATTGTGGAACAATAATCAAATAATAGAAAAATTATAAATAGAGTGAAAACTACCGTCTGTGAGGCACAGGAAAAGTATGTGAAAAATGTCAATATAACTTTAAACGATAAAATACATCTTATTTCATGGGCAGCCGTTAAACATTTTCAATTTAAAAACTGCTGTTGACACTAAATCTATTATTAATCATTTCATCCGATAAGCATTCTGAATAAAATATTGCATAGTTGTAGACTATATACAGGGGTGTATAAAAACAACTAAGCAATATTGAACATCTAAAACACAATTATATTTAGTTATTCGCTATATATCGGAATTATATGGTGTTTCAAAAACTGAAACGCAATAAAGACAAAATCCGCAATAAATTTAGAAGAATAAGGGGGAGCGGTACCTCAACTGTAAGCGAAATAAGAGGCGATAGCGGACCTTCAGGCCTGCCGTATTAGCTAGTTTAAACAAAATAAAGGCAAAACTTTAAAATTACTCTTACTTTCTTTAAACACGAATATCTATGAAACCGTTAAATTTTGGAAACTAACACAAATAATAAAATTTACATTAATTTTAATACTCTTTCAAATAAAAAACAAATGAAGATAGTGGCGATCAAAAAAATTCTTTTCATCGCAGCGCCATCTATATCTTCACATAATAAAACACAATTGTGAGAGCAAACTACAGCCGATCACATTCTTTAGTAACTACTTTTTACAAAATTCAAATATCTTTATCCGTTTCCGAGATCTTTGACCTGGGAGTTTTAAATGGTACAACCTGTATATACATATATAGAATGTCAGAAAAGTTAAATTCTATCAAAGTCTCTTCCAGTCAAACAGGTAAAAAAATTATTATTGTTTTATTTTTGTAATGGCTAATCCCTTACTATCTTGATTGTGATTTGTGTGTGTGTGTGTGGCAGTGTGTGTATGTTCCCTATAGACTCCGAAATCGCTGACCCGATTTTGATGAAAGTTTTAGGAAAACTCTAGGATAGTCTGGAGCGTGTTCCTGTGATGTTTGGTGCCGATCGGACTAATAATAAAAACATTTTCCATCATTTAATCGTACTGATATCGGATCACCTGTGATTATTCAGTCGTTAGATTAGTATTAACCCATGAAGTTACACTAATAATCACAGAGAAAGGACAGACCACAACATTATCTACGGCCTTTTCAGTAATAAATGAAAGAAAACATTTAACTTTTAAATATTGCATTAGTGCAAGGTTGTTTAATATTTATATGTATAAAACTGGATGTATGTATGTCATTGGCTTCAATTTCAAAGCTCTAATTACATATGTATTTTAGGGCGCCGGGTATCGCTAGTTAAATTATAAAAAGTGTAATCGGAAAGCTGAATTACTTCTTAGTAAATTAGTAAGTGTATATGAAATAACAAATTAGTTATTAACAAGGACAAAAGAATTTTTTTTGTATCTTAGTAATAAATGAAAAAGATCTTTCTAACGCTGATTCAGTACCTTCCATTAAAATTATAGGCCTTACTTTAAAAAACAACTTAATTGGATTTCCCACGCTAATTGAGCGTTATCCTGTCGAAAACTTGTGCTTTGAGGCAACGTAAACATAATTGTAATGCTAATACATTAAAAACCTTTTATAACACAAATTTTCTGTCTTGTATGAGATTTGGTGTTATCTATCTATTGTAGCCCGTCGCGTCGTCTGATGCTCGTAATTTTTACTTTGTTATACGTAGTATAAGGAAGTAGGTATTGTGATGATGAAATTTTCGACCTCGAAATTTTTGCAGATGTCCACGTTTTGAAGTCCCCTGATACATAAGAAGTGGTTTTTGAGAAATCTCTCTCTCTCTCTCTCTCTCTCTCTTTCTCTCTCGGTGTGTGTGTGGCCACGATTGCAGTAAAATGTCTAAAGCTATCATTAAGGACGAATCGGGCCGAAACTACGACGGACAAAAGAAATAACACCACGCAGTTACTGAATAGCATATAATATAATAAACTGCAACATCTGTTTTCATCGAGAAAACGGGCAGCAAGAAAGACGATTTTACTGTTAAAATTCTTTCTTCATCGGCGTAGGTAGAAGCGTGAGGAGTTTTTAAAATTTATTCTATTTACCTTATATTTCGTAAGATAAATAAAGTACGGAGAGTTTACTCGATTTGAACTACAGAATGAACAAATAATAATGTATTTTGTACTTTATAGATCACCACCCACGTGTTATCCAATTATATAAATAAAATTAAAAACTTTGAAAATACAAATTTTCAGTAGTGCGTCCGTGGGCGATGAGTCATCGGCCGCTCGTGTCCGGTCTCTAGCTATCATTTCCAAATTTTATATTTACCAGTATAATTTTCTTCTTGAGAGCTGATTAGATTTTCAGTAATATCGGGAAACCGGAAGTAGTGGTTCATTTCCTTTAAGTTAGAATTGAGATGATGTATGAGTGACACTAATTACTTTCATTTACCTGAGCTTTAATCATACTTTCAATTGTGTTATTTTTTGTAATTTACATTATATGACTTCGTCCGTCTCTCTTCATTTGTACAGATATACCACGAAGATCAGGGCGCCATTAAGGCTTAACTCAAGGAGTTATCTTTTTTATAGTTAGTTCTTGGTAACAAGATATCGAATTACTATATGCATGTTATGTATTACATCTTTCTTAGTTTATATGTGTTGGTGTTGTTTGCAAAAAGAGTTACCATTTAAAAAATATTTATTAACAAATTAAAGCAGCAATTTACGTCAAGATAAGAATGATCTATATATGAAGCGTCTAAATGCAAAAGCAGACATTTCACTTGTAACTAGTTTTGAGTAAAACACAAAAAAATGCCTAGATCTTATAACTTGATCAATCAACTGAAATATTGATAACAATTTGCTATTTTCTTTGTTAATGAAATTGGAGTTTTATCCAAAAATATCTGATTTATTATTAAAAAGATATATTGTTTACAAAATGCGTATGTCTGCTTTTGCATCTGAGTCTGCTTATGCATCTGAGTGAACTGTAATTATCTGAGTTTGCATCTTATGATAATAGTGGGAACACCAAAAATATTACGCTTGGCTATAAAATCTGGGATTGATATAAAAAAGACTTGAAGGGAAATAACTGAAAGTATGATTATTTTAGTAGGTACAAAAGGTATAGGAAAAAAAATTTAACAAAACTAACCTCTTAAATTTTCATTGTCTTTAGCATCCCTTAAAATAATCATATTATCATCCTCATCAGGTCGTTTTCTACTTAATTAGCTGAGTGTCTTTCAAAGACGTTTTTGAAGTAATAAAGACGATTATTGGTCTTCTTAATGTTTGGTGAACAACGTTGAAATGCTTTTGACTCTGTCGGGCTTAAGAATTCTACCCACACAAAATTTTTTATAATTTTATTTGTTTTCCCGTCTTACAGATGCCCCTTTCAACAAAAAAAAAAACAGTTTTTCGAAAAATGTAAGAGACCTACATTTGGTAGGACTATAGAAACACTTTTTTTTAATAATATTTTCAAATTCTTTTTTATTGCTTTTGTATATTTTAGAAATTCAGTAGTTGAGATATTGTTAAAATTTGATTTTTTAACTGAAGTGCTACTACTTCCGGTCTATCGATTTGACTAAAAATCTAATCAGATTTCAAGAGGAGTATTATACTCTTAAGGGGGTTTCAAAACGTAGTCACTTGCAAAAATTTCGTGTTCGAAAATTTTCATCATCACACTACTTCTTCATACCACGTATAAGAAAGTAAAAAGCATACAAGAACAGGCTGACTATATGCACTAGTATTCATAATTAAAATAAACAAATAAGTTTCTATGAAAAATATAGCAAATAACCCTACCCAAGAGCATTTAGTTAAAGAATTATTCCCAGAATACAATGATAATTATGGCGCGGACATGACCGGTTTAAACTACGACGAAGTTACAACGGAGCAAAGAAATAATGTAAACAACACACGCTGACTGAATAGCACTAATTCATATGGTCAACTGCAACATCTGTTTACGCCCGAGAAGTGCCCGAGAATGAGAGCAAAAAATGCCCATAAAATAAGGAATTTATGAGTAGAATCCTTTTTTCATCGGCGTAGATAGGAGCGTGAGGGGTTTTTAAAATTAATTATATTTACCTTATATTTAGCAAGAGAAATAAAATTTTCTTTCATACTTAGTTTCGTTTTTTCATTGTTTTGACTGTTAATTACGTACTTCGTAATTTCTGTAATAGTCTGTTTAATACCGGTTTATTGACTAGACTTCTCCCTATTATCTAGACGTAAGTGTGCACTGGATTTAGTTTAGTTTCAATAACATACGCGTACGTTTTTAATTATCATTTATTTAGATCTAGAACGTTGTTTATGTTACTTTTTCTGATATGAAAATGAATTGTCAGTGATTCCGAAATTTATTTCAAAGTCTGTAAAATATCGTTACAGAATGCCAAAATATCGCACGTTCGTCACTCAGTTTCGCTAAAACATACACAGAAATAGTTTTTATGCAGAGAAATTTGATAGTTTACAAAATTTCGTTAATTTAAATGACGATGCTCGAAGTATTTCTGAGTGCAAGCAATTAACACAAATTCCAAATTTAAAAAATCAGTTGTTATACCTTCAGGAACACTTTGGAAATTTGCCTAAACTAATCACATATTTTGAAAATCGAAATCTCAAATTAAAAGATGGATTAACCACATTAGATGTGGGCTATTAATGATTTCAAAAGTCTTCCAAGTGACTTCGGATGTGGCCTTCGGCAAAAGTTAGACGCAGTTTTTCATAGAAATCCAGATTTAATAACATTGCGGCAATTGTGTATGTAAATACGCTGAAATAAAAGAATATTTCCAGTACGCACCTATAACCAGTTGCGATGTAGAAAGGACTTTTTCTATCTACAAGGATGTACTTAATTCAAAGAGAAAGAGTCTTACAGGAGAGAAAATGAACTAATAATAAGGTATTTTGTATTTTATAGATCACCAGCCACTTGTTACCTAATTATATAAATAAAATTGAAACATCTTTAAAAATACAACATTTCAATAGTGCGCCCATGGGCGATGAGTCATCAACCGTTCGTGTCCGCGCCCTAATGATAATATTCATTTTCGAAAGTAATTTTCAAAAATGTCGCTTACGGTACGACTCAAACGCACATTCCTAGTTGACTGACCCATGTTTTGCCACAAAGCTACTGAGGTTACGTATATGCAAATCCTTTCAACGTCTTGAATTACGGTGGAGCGTTCTAAAGTCACGGAATGGGGGTGTTGAATGGTAGTGGGCGAGCTCTTTCAAAACATGTTCAGTGACTCTTTATCAGTATATATATAAAGTTTTAACATAATCGCATCAGTAGTTTAAAGACTACTAATTAGTTTAAAAGCTATCGTCGACTACTGAACTTAACAGGAAAGTCTATCTGCGGCCTATCAAAGTGACTATTCCAGATCTATGAGAAAGACAACACTAACCTGGAATAAAACTGTTGGTGATATTCTACTAAGAAAAAAAGGTAAATCAAACGAAACTCAAACCTTAGTAAAGAAAAGTTACCTGATTATAACAACTCTCGTTTTTGCCAAGTTCTTTAAATCAAACTGGCAAGTGTTTAAGTTCTGTGTAGAAGGTACATCTTCATATTGAACGTCTTGCTTATAGCTTTAGCAACAATACAAACGTTAAGACTTATTAAAATATTTCTTATAGTTTAATTTATAAAATTGTGTCTTCGACGGTGAAGTATTACTGACTGAAATCTAAAGACTACTGTTTGAGTTATGTATTTAAATTACTGTTTAATATTCCAGGTATAACAATAACAATTATTCCATTGTACCTATATTCAGTTGTAATTATATTATAACAATATAGGAATTGGGGAAATTACGTTTGTTACATTGTGTCATGTTTTGATTACTAATATGGGGAGGATGCAATTTGGTACTAATAGCAACGGGCACGTAATTTGTCGTTCCACTACACATGATTAAATAGTTATGATGATAGGGTACTGCCTCTGAAGTTGAATAAATACATCTTTATTATATTTACTTTTCAATATATATATATATTGACATTTTGTTTTTTACGTACCGTCATCTGCTATTTAATGCGCGAATTAAATAATAAAATCTGTCGTTATTTTATTTGGACATATACGAGATAGGCCTGAGAGGCTTATACAGGTGCAAACGTGTTCAAACTCCATCACGTCATGCATGCACATACGCGAGGTGTACACTATAAATATGACGGTTCGTATCCTAGTAGTTTTTAGTAACCAGCCAACCAACGTGACTAGCGCACGAAAATGTCTGAAGTAACGAAAATTGAGTACCGCGCATAATGTTTCCGTATGGGACACGAATCTCTGGAAGATGCTGATAGGTCGGGTCGACCAACTGAAGTGATAACGCCTCAACAAATTTCAATTATTGAACATTTAGTGCTAGAAGATCGCCGTTTGAAAGTGAACGAATTAGCAGTGATAACAAACATTTCCGAAAAAAGTGTTCGCCGAATTCTCCATGACCATTTGGGTATGAATAAAATTAGTGCTAGATGGGTACCGCGACTTCTTTCTGCTCTCCAACGTGAACGTCCAGTCGAATATGCGAAGTCGTTTTTAAACATGTGTGGAGACGACCCAAAACCGATTTTGGAGTCCATTGTCACAGGGGATGAAACAATGGTTCTGTTTTACGGTCCTCTATCGAAAAGGGAGTCCATGGAATGGCGGCGACCTGATGAATCTCATCCCAGAAAGGCGAAAGCCGTTCAATCAACGAAAAAGGCGATGGCCGCAATAGTCTGGGATTGTGAGGGCATTTTGCTAATTGACTTTAAACAGCGCAATACATATGTGACCGGCACATATTATGCGTCTTTATTGCATAAATTAAGGGATAGTATTCGTGCAAAACGTCGTGGAAAATTGCCAAAGGTGTACGATTATTGCACGACAATGCTCCCGCCCATGCTCCCACCATTTCACAAGCTGCCATCCGCGAATGCGACTTTCAAGAATTGGAACATCCACCCTATAGTCCGGATGTGGCTCCTTGTGATTTTTTTTGTTTTCTAATTTAAAAGAAGACCTTAGGGGACGTAGTTTTAAGGACGACAGTGAGTTGCAAGCAGCTGTTATAGAACATTTTGACGGAAAAACTTGAGATTATTTTTACAAGGGTATCAAATTATTAATTAATCGTTGTAATAAATGTATAAAGTTTGGGGAGATTACATTGAAAAATAAAAATTCTTATATTGTTTCAAGTTTTTTTTTGTATATCAGGCTGAGAATTTATGGCGCCTACCTCGTATCTAGAATACTCGTCCATGAAACATCGATTGGTCTGTGAAATATTTACGATTTAATCTTCCGGTGCAAGGTCAAAACCACAAGCTTCTTAACCGTCTTCTTAGATCAACCAGGAGTGTTTTAACGCCCGAGCTCTGAATTTATAACTTAATAGATATTGTATTTTCTGAAAACAACTACGCTTTGCACTTACGTATTTAGTTTTCTTCTGTTTGGAAAAGTACGAAAGCATTGTAAGTACATAGGTAATGTTTACTTCTTTTAATGAGACCATTACAATTTTCCCCTTATATTAAACATATATACTCATTATTTAAACTTGCATAGATAGGAAACCATATTAAAGACGCATATTCAAGCTTACTTAATACATAAGCAGAGTATAGATATTTCAACAGTGACATATCCGTGAATTATTAAGAACACGCATGTCAAAACCCAATGATCTAAATGCCGCCGTTCAAATGTTCATAATGTGAGACATTAAGCTTAGTCTGGGAAGTACCTCCAAGATCTTTGAATTTCAGTTTTACTCAGTAACTTGTCGCCAATGTAATAGGATGAATTGTGCGCAGTAGAAGAACGTAATCCAGCACGATCACACCAGGCAGACAGTACAATTAAATTTAATTGAAGGTTAGCTGCATCAGTGACACTAGTAATCACAGAATAGATTTTAATATCTTCAGCATATCCAAGGACAGGGTAGTCTATTTGTAGTAGACCATTTATAAATAATACGAACAACAGGGGACCTAAATTTGAACCCTGTGGAACACCAGAAGTAAGTATAAACTCAGTGAAAGAAAATGTATGTATTTAATTACTTACATGAAGTAAATAATATTTATTCAAGAAATATGTATATTTAACATTCATAGTTGTTTGTGTTAAGAAACATCAGAAAAGAAAAAGGTTTCTTGGATAAAGCATTTGACGATTTCTTACATTTTAAGAAACTAAATTACTAAAATTAAACCAGACGACCAGCGATGTGGTAAAGTCCATTTTCTCTCCAATAATTAGACAGCGGACGTGCTTCATGCGGACGACAGGTACAGGGAAAAATACTTTTATTTGTTAGTGACAGTGCCGCATATATGTTAAAAACAGGCAGACTATTAAAGGAAACATACCCTTATATGCTGCATATTACTTGTGTAGGACATGCTCTCAACAGAATCTGTGAATATATCAGAGACAGGTATCCGGAAATTGATAGACTTGTATCCGCTTTTAAAAAAGTTTTCAGAAAAGCACCATCGAGAGTTTACAGGGAAAAACTTCCATCTTTGTCACTGCCTCCCTCGCCAGTAATAACTAGATGGGGAACATGGTTGGAAGCTACTAGTTATTATGCAGAGAATTTCGATAGTTTACAAAATTTTGTTACATGTTTATATGACGATGCTCGAAGTATTTCTGAGTGCAAGGAACTAACACAAATCCCAAATTTAAGAAATCAGTTGTTATTCCTTCAGGAACACTTTGGAAATTTGCCTAAACTAATCACATATATTGAAAATCGAAATCTCAAATTAAAAGATGGATTAACCACATTAGATGTGGCTATTAATAATTTTAAAAGTATTCCAAGTGACTTCGGATGTGGCCTTCGGCAACAGTTAGACGCAGTTTTTAATGGAACTCCAGATTTAATAACATTGCGGCAATTGTGTATGGGGACAATGACATAAAATCTAACTGCTAAATACGCTGAAATAAAAGAATATTTCCAGTACGCACCTATGACCAGTTGCGATGTAGAAAGGACGTTTTCTATCTACAAGGATGTACTCCATTCAAAGAGAACAAATCTTACAGAAGAGAACTTTAAGTATTGTTAGTAAATATTAATACTCCTTTACTCGACTTGAACTACAAAATGAACAAATCATAAAATATTTTGTATTTATAGATCACCAGCTACTTGTTATCCAATTATATAAGTAAAATTAAAACCTCTTTAAAAATACACCATTTCAATAGTGTGCCCATGAGTCGTCAACATTTTGTGTCCGCTCCCTACTAATAATATAGGTAACGAAATTTTTTTAATTAAAAAATTGTAGATAATCATGAGTTCTACAATTTAAAACTATCTTCATTTATACCAAGTGTTCGATAAGGAGGCACCAACACTAACTTATATTTTTTTAAATGCAATACTATGCTTTTTTTAAACTGATATTAATTTGTATTAGTTGATTTTCAACTGTTTCTGGGATATGGCGGTTTTTCGTCAAAAATTGAACAACTTTTGCTAAAATGCTAGGAAATAACGATTAATTATGTAAAATTAATTATGGGCTCAACATGAAGACTCGTGGATTCTATTATTTAAGGATTATTGTAGGAAAAGAAATAGAAACTAACTTGTGCCTAGTGTACTCCGGAAATGTATGGTCATCGTATCTTTCAAAGCACCCTTTTCCCGATTTTTTTAACTAACTGCATCGATCGATTTCCATTGTTTTTCTTTCCGATTCATCTCGTCTTCAGCATGTTTTTATGCAAAGTTTATACAATTCCCTGGGCGATTTAATTTCTATCGATAAACTGTAAAATAATTATATACTCTGCTAGTTTCTCTCTATTAAGATTTCACGTTAAAAATGTGCGGATACACATAGGCGCACTTGTAGGCGGCAATAATCTAATTATTTAGGG
This sequence comes from Amphimallon solstitiale, assembly GCA_963170755.1. Taxonomy (NCBI): domain Eukaryota; kingdom Metazoa; phylum Arthropoda; class Insecta; order Coleoptera; family Scarabaeidae; genus Amphimallon; species Amphimallon solstitiale. The sequence goes on from OY720676.1 coordinate 173,516,216, forward strand.
TGTAGTGTACTATTTATATGCAAGGGATGATTTCGAGTCCACTCAGGATCACCAGGGGAATACATAATTTCACTTTAATCTTTCGGAACATCTGAAATGCGAATTTATTTTTAAATACGCAATTAACATAGACGAAGAACCTTTACATATATACACGTATATATTTTATATACGTTGACGTAAACAAAGCACTGCTTTGACTTTATGCCACGTGACAATTCATTTAAGGTAATCGCTTTTTCATTTTTTTAAAATAAATTTGCATCCTCTCCACTCTTGGTCCACGCATGATCCGAGTAACACACGACCCCCGAGATCTCATTAAAAATTATACGCTCGTTTGTAATTAAGGATTTTTTTATAAATTACGTTATTCATGCAGTTATATAAATATGAAACTAAATTTTACATAAATAAACTAGTTTGTCCTTGTCGAAACTAGATTATACTAGGAGGGGAATTTTTTTTTTATTATCTACCTATACTCCATTCAGTCTAAGAATAAAGTAGATGGCGCTACAATATGAGCACAGTTTACACACGATGAACTTTGTATTTTGAAAACAAGTAAAACATATGTTTACTGTCAGATGGATAGCAGGGATATACATATCTGATCATTATATTTTGACATTTACGTAAATTTTTGTACAAGTTGGTAACTCATTCCTCAAGAAAAAGGTATGCACATGTCGTCTAATTGTACTTTTTTGTGCTTTATCCAATTTATTGTAAGTATGACGATAATTTCTTTTTCTTGGAGGAGAAATTGGAACTCCATATAATTCTATTTCTTTAATAATGCAGTACATTGTATTCCTATTAATACCCACTTCCTCTGCTGTTTGATTGACTGCAGCTGTTTTAGACATATTGTCTTTATGCTTAATGTACACATTATAAGCCATTTGCCTTTGTCCAGATCTTATGTGTTTCCCTTTACGATTTTTTGAAGGACCTGGTAAAACTGCTTCCGCCATACTATAGAATATTAGCGATTACGAAAAGAAAGTTAACGAAATTGATAAAATACCTTAACAAATGAATATTTCACTTGCGAGTTCTAAGAAGAACTATTTTTTAAGAATATTAACAACAAATAACTATGTAAAATACGGAAATCGACAAAATCTTTGAACAAAACTGTCAGTAAACAAATTTTTGACAGAACGAGCTAAATGCGATTATTTTGCCGGTGTAAATGCACACTCGATTTCATCCAATCACAAACGTTTATTTTAAGCCCTATCTTTCCCAATGCTTTATTCTTAGACTGAATGGAGTATAGTTATGAAAACAATTAGTATAATGTTTTCATAGCTGGGTATGGCGACGATTTATTCTCTGCTCAACATCTGGAGAACGTAATTGCTGCAGTACAGATGCAGATGTGTAAATGTTTCCAAGTTCAAAATGAGAATAAACAATTACAAATGAAAACTGCTTTCATTATGTTGTTACATGTAAAGTAACACAATTAATAATTCGATTTTGTAAATTACAGGATTAAATCGTTTAAATTGCCGGATTTATTGCATTAGTATGTGTTATCTCCTCTAATTGTTGTAGACGAAACTCCGCCTGGTTTAAATTTGCTCTGCCTTCACCAGCTAAAATATGTGGCATAGGCAGACTTAAATCCCGTTTAACAGCAGCTTTTAAGCTGGACCAAGCCATTTCAATTGGGTTTAACATTGGGATGTAAGGACTAAGCAATTTATGGTTGCTGAATTCATTTTCAGTAAATACAGTTTCCATACCGGCATGGCACGCAGCATTGTCAATTACGAACACCACATGAGTTTGATAAATGTTATAGAATTCTCCCAAACACTGACGGACAAATTGATTTGCGTCTTCCATTCTAACGAGCTAATACGAATAATGTCGTCTTTTAATCAAGATTATACAGCTGGCGATGACCAAATCCCAAGTTTATTTGATGTTCACAGTGCCAGAATTGCTTTAGCTGAACCTCTTGCTATAATAATAAATACTTCAATAAGGACAGGTAGTTTTCCTTGGCGCTGGCAAAGAGCAAACACAAAATCTTTGATTTCTGAATGTCAACATGGTTTCATTCGTGGACGGTATACAGTTACGAACCTACTCACTATAACTCAGTCTGTCTCTCATGAACTGAATGCTAATTGCCAATTAGACGTCATCTACACTAACTTTAGTCGCGCATTTGACACGATAGATCATGGTATGCTTCTGGAAAAGCTCGCAGCAATTGGATTCAGCCGGTCCCTGTTCAAACTTCTGCATTCATATTTGACAAATAGGCGCAATTATGTCTTTTACAATGGATTCAGGTCATTTGAGTTTACTCCCACATCCGGGGTGCGACAGGGCTCTAACTTAGGGCCTCTGTTATTTACTCTATATACCAACGATTTGCTTCAATCAATAACATGCAATGTACTCGCATATGCGGATGATATAAAGATCTACTGCTCTATACGAACTTGGAACGATGTACTTCATCCTCAAGAAAACTTGAATCGTACATCAACTTGTGTTGTTCCAACTTTAATTTGAAACTAAATGTAAGTAAATGTTGTTATGTGTCGTACTCTCGCAAAAATAACAATATACCATCTACCTATTCTACTGAGGACAACCAACTCAGGCGGGTGTACAGCATAAAGGACATTGGCGTGTCCTTTGACACACATTTAAGCTTCTCCAGTCATATATATTTCATTTGAAATTTAGCTTCAAAGGCTTTGGGCTTTGTTTTGCGCAGTTGTAAATTTGTTTAAAAATCCACTGCTTCTGAAAACTTTGTATTTCAGTTTTGTCGTCAGTAAGCTGGAATATGCATTTCAAGTTTGGTCACCTCAGTACATATATCTACAACTAGCCATTGAGAGAGTTCAGCGGCGATTCCTGAAATACTTATCTTTCAATGATACGGGAGTTTATACGGAACGTGGCATAGATTACAATCACTTACTGCAAGCACATGACCTCCAGTCACTGCGGGATCGCCGAGAATTTCATGGTGCACGCTTCATATGGAAGCTATGTAATGGAATAATTGATTGCCCACATCTCCTATCATGCTTAAACTTTTACATTCCCAGGATTTCCTCTCGCTCCTCCTCCACGTTTTGGTTGCCCTTTTCGAGGACTAATCTTCGGGGATCGCCACTGGTCACCATGTGTCGTGCTGCGAATTTATATTATGAAGATATATTTTTTGTATCCAATTCAGCAAGTAATGCATAATTCTTCAACTTTATATATAAATATATGTATATCGTTATAGATTGTTTATATTACAAATAAGAATATGATTGATTTGTTTTGTATTAATGTACGATACTTCTTTGTCCTATAATTGGTTTGATACTGTTGGACTAAATAAATTATTATTATTATTATTATTATTAAAGGCACCTCTTCTGACCTCGTTATGCATCATTCCATTATTACCAATACAGCCTATAACGCGTATATTGGCTCCACGGCAACCAACCATTATATTGTTGCAGAGAGATCCCTTTCTTGATCGTTCTTGTCTTCTTGAATGAATAAATTAAAAATTGTTTCGTCCATGTAAATAATTGGCACATTATCCGCTTGATAAATTAAAAGTTGCTGAATATCCTCACGATGTTTTGTCTTATTTTCATCACTATTTGCTCTTTCAGAGTCTTTTTGTTTGTTTGTCCTTCAGTGTTAACAACAATTTGTCAAAATGTTTTCGAAGTGTTTCTTTAGATACTGTAATTTGATGTTGCACTTCCATTTTTAGTTTAAGTTCTTTTAATGTCAATTCTGGGGTTTCTTCAATGTATTGAACGATAAATGGACGATGTTTATCCGTGATTTTCATAAATTTTTGTCGTTCACGTGGCTTATCCATATTTTTTGATTTTTAACCCATCAGTAGGCAGTCGATTTTTTAACGCCCAATCCAATCGTAAGCCCCCTCCAGTCACCTTGACAGTTATATACAGCACAAATTTGCTGCTTAACTTTGTCAGCTTCTCGTTTTTTAATATAAGGCATGGTAAATGTCTAACCACTGACGCTCAATGATACTCTGTAATACACTCGTTTGATATTGTTTTGATACATTAACACATGTTGCAAATTTATTAATTCTCAGTTTGATGTTGATTATTCTAATTTTGGAGTTGATTATTCTCAATTTGATGTTGAAAAGATATAGTTTCCAATTAACTAACACGAACCTGATTGTGCAGACAATTTTCGTATAGACTTTTTAACCATCATAATTTCGATTGTTGAAATCGACATTGTGATCATTTGAGCATGAGAGAGAAATATAGAGAAGGGATGCAAGGTGTAGGCGCTACACTCTAAAACATTGTTGAGTAAGAGAGAAACCACTGACGAAGCGTTATTCGTCAACTGCATTATCACTAGAGACTGGAAAATATGCACTAAAAAGTTTGCCAAATATGCATGCAATATGCACTTAAAAAATCCCTAAATATGCACTTACAACATGCAATATGCACGTATGATGTGCATTTATTTATTATGTTTAGGAAATTAAAATTCATTTGTCGTATTTACAAATTGTATATTTATTTATTACAATAAATTGTCGTATTTACAAATTATATATTTATTTATTACAATAAATAACCATTATTTCTTCAAATTTTCCATAGTTAAATTATGTCTACGATCTTTAAGTATATGTTTATATTGGGAAAATGTTCTTTCAACATCGCAAGATGTGATCGGTGCATTCTTAAAACTATATAGATATTAATGAGGGGCTTATATTAATGTCTTCATTAAATTTGCCATTAATTACATTATTTATAGAGTTTAATGTAACAAAACCTCCATTTTTGCTTAGAATTGCGGCTAATTTTTCTTTAATTCTTCTTCCAGTCAATCCGTTGACTTTTCCAATTTTCTCTTCAATATCATTTACAATGCCAACACCATCATTTAAAGATAAATTTCTATCTTCTAATCTAGGAATTGCCTGCTCAATTATCGCAAAATTAGATTTAATATATGATAGCTGATTTTGTATTGTCGAATTATTGAAAATTACGTTACACTTTTCTATGGCAAGACTGGTTGCTGAATCAAATTGAGTTACAACATTTTTGATGCCTTCGTAATTATCGGCAAGAAACACAGCACATTTAAGTCATGTTCCCCATCTTGTTAAGATAGGTTCTGGTGGCAATGGAATGCCGGGAAGCATTTTGTTATATAATTGTACTCCTAAGGGCGCTATTAAAAATACTTTTTTGATATTGCTAATTAAATTATTTACATCTGGAAACTCTAATCTAACTTTTTCAGCACACCTATTTAAACCATGAGCCAAACAAGTACAATGGATTAAATTGGGAAAAAAATTTTTCAGACTTCGAGCTGATTTTAACATATAGGAAGCGGCGTCAGTTACCATTAACTAACAGAAATTTTTCATACTTTGTCGGGTAAAAAGAAATTCGCTAAGGACTCATTAATAAACCTGGCTATGGTAACATGATTTGTTTTGTCTAAATTACCTACATTACTTAAATGTCTTTTAGATTGAGTTGAACCATTTAAGGTTCCAATAATCAAATTAGCAACCTGACGGCCCTTCGTGTCGGTAGTTTCATCAACAGAGAGCCAAAGATTTTGGTTTTTCAACTCCTTTCTAATACCATCGGTAACATCTTTATAAATTTCGTTGAAGTATTTTTTGCGTAGAGCTTGGCTGGGTTTATCATCGACTTTGCAATAAGTTTTCAGGAATTCTTGAAATATCGGATTGTTCAATTTATGTAAAGGAATATTACAACCCACAAAAAGATTACACAAATCTTTGGAAAATGCTTCTTGTGGATTCTTCGAGTTATTGAGAAAACTTTCATCCAAAAGTTGCTGCCGCGGTTTATTCAAATTTTCAGAAACCCTGTTCTGATGAAATGTTGTGTTCAAATGTTGCACTACTTGAAATTTCTTCTGGCAGGTAATCTGTGTAACAAATATATATTTTTAACATTCAGTTATAATAATTATTATTAATTACTATATTACTACAAAAACCAGAAAAATAAATTGCCTGGTTTTGTAAAGTTCTCCAGTTGTTTAAATTTGATTGATTTTGGTTATTTTGGTGTTTATGACAAAGAAATATTACAAAGATATATTAGCTTTAAAGAACATAAAATTAAACATATCTAATAATAATTTATTATGAAATTGTTTCATTATATTTATGAACACAAAAAAAAATTCTCATATTTGTAGAACTTGTTATTGACAAAATATTTCAAAATTCAACTTACCCTTTTGTCGCAGAGTGTGCACAAAACACTTTCTTCGTCAATAATTTTTAGTGCACTGCAATCACTTATCCAATTTTTTATTAGAGATGACTTCGCTTTAGCTATCTTCGGCATTTTCAAAACTTTTTAATTCACTTTTGTTTCACCAAATAGCACAGACCTTAACACGTTTACGAATGAACAAACTATGAAGGAAATTATTTCTTTTTCTTATATTGATATTAGTCGTACGGTATAATATACCTGCATTAATACCTACATTTCTGAAAAGGATTTCTTACGTAAGTTCTAATTGCCCTGTAAACCGATTATCAGTAGAGTTAAATCCTATTTTTGGGAAAAGTCCATCTCATTATTAATGAGATGGACTTTTAATGAGTCATTAATGCAAAGTTGAAAGAATGCAATCCCTTCACGTTTACACAAACAAATTAAATATCTTTAAATATCAGATTTTATTATCGTTCTTATGAAAATGGCGAATATATGCATAAATATGCAAAATAATTATGAAATATGTACGTGCATATGCAGTTATGGTAAAGTGTCCAAATATGTATTATATGCACTAAAAAAAAGGTAAAAGAACGTATTCTGAGGGTGGAAAATGGATAAGTACACAGTATAGAAGGGATATACCAAAAAACAACAAATATGCATTTTGCATAAAATCCAGTCTCTAATTATCACGTACTTATTTTAGGAGTCCAGTGAGAAATGTGTCCGTTTCAATAGATTTTATGTTTTTAACTTTTTTTTTGTGTTAAATAGAACATAAATACTCAGATGTCCAAATTAGTTTTTATAATCGAAGTATAATTTAATGTATTTAAAATGGAAGTTTTAACTGTCGATTTGGTTACATGGCAAATTTATATTGTTCGTTTTTTTTTGTAGCCGTGTATTTACATTAGTTTTATTGTCATTCGTTCGTAATAAACAGGACGTGAGAGCTAAGCTTAAAAAACAGCAAATTTAAAACATAAATTATAACTCAATTTTAAAATGTTGATTAAATGAAACCTTTCAGAAAAAAATGTAGGAAAAACAAATATTGGAGGCGTTGCGCAGGCGTTGTTGCATCACTTCTTTCTACACTTCTCCAACGTCTGTCATTCGGTTTCATTTATGTATCGGCTGCTGAAAATATGCTTATATGCTAAATTCATGAAAGAATTGGTAATATTATTTCTTCTCTTGTTGTTGTTGTGCCTAAGCCATTGAAAAAGAGTATCAAACGTAGAAGAAACAAACATACTAGTATACTGTGGGATGTATATTATGGATTTACGTATAGATACCCATTTTACGTTCTACAGTTTGTGCCCCTGTTTCAGTCCAATCAAAATTTATCGATACAATCGTATTTGACAAATATATATGAATAAACGACAGGGACACAATTTAAATAAAATTGGCAATTCTCTAAAAATGCAAATGTTTGTGAATGTTAAAATATTATATATTCAATATTTGAAAACTATATAGAATTTCAAATTAAATTACAACCCAAGACCTTTACATCCTGCAATAGTGACCGTTTGATGAGGTTTATGGCATTGGTCCATATTTCTTCCAAAATGGTGAGTGGTACAGATTGATGATGACTAAAGGGCGGAATATATGCAAAGTGCATATATTTGCATATTTTGCATATTTTAACAAATTTCACAAAAAATTGCATATTTCGGCAAAAATAAAATTTGTGTGCATATTTTTATCTTTTTCGTTTTATGAACAGATTAAGTGCGACCCTGTTTAGGAATTTCCAAGTAATCAGCTTGCCTAATGGAGAGCAGATGTGGTCTATTCTTTTATATTTATATTGTATAGTTTTTATTATTATATGGTTTATTGCCGGCATTTATTGGGTGTTTAGGAATTTCCAAGTAATCAGCTTGCCTAATGGAGAGCAGATGTGGTCTATTCTTTTATATTTATATTGTACAGTTTAGTTTGTCGATAGATTCCAGTGTGAAAAGAGTGATTTCGAAAATATTTTATTTCAAACACCTAAAATGCCGAAAGTCGCTTCGTGGATTAAAAATTTTCCTGAGTTGGAGTTTAGTGGGGATAAAGTGTTTTGCAAAGTTTGTGCCAAAATCATTGTTTGTGAAAAGAAGTTCCAAATTGATCAACACTTGAAAACAGCTATGCATAAAGCTAAGTTGCAGAAAAATAAATCAGTGCCTGTTCAGCAGTGTGTGCAAACCGCATTTCAAAATGTCAAACCAAAGAGTGAAAAGGAGGTGTTCCATCAAGACTTATGCAAAGCTTTAGTCGCAGCAAATATACCTTTGAAGAAACTGCAAAATACACAATTCAGAGATTTTTTGCAAAAATATTGTAATCAAAACATCCCTGACGAATCCACACTTAGAAAGAAGAATGTGCAAACAGTATACGAAACCGTAATGGGAGAAATTAAAGTTACACTGGGCGATGAACATTTTTATATTATTGTTGATGAAAGCACAGACTCATGTGGTCGATATATCGCACATCATATGATTGGAGGGCTTCAAGAAAATGAGCCAGGGAAACCATATTTAATATCTTCTAAACAGTTAGACAAAACAAATAATGAGACCGTAACTCGATTTATTCAGCAGTCTCTATCAAATTTTTTTTTACCAAATCCAGTTCCAGTAGAGAAGTTTTTAGTGTTTTTGTCTGACGCAGCGCCGTATATGGTTAAAGTAGGCCAAAACTTAAAAATATTTTATCCCAATATGGTACATGTCACTTGTCTTTTACACGGGATAAACAGAGTTGCAGAAATTATTAGAACAGCATATCCCTTGGTGAACAAATTAATTTCAAATGTAAAGAAAGTGTTTTTGAAAGCACCTCTAAGAGTGCAGATCTATAGGGAGAAATTGCCAGGAGTTTGTTTACCTCCAGAGCCCGTAATTACTCGATGGGGAACATGGATTAAGGCCGCGATATTCTACGCAGACCATTTTGAAGCCATTAAAGACATAGTTTTAGATTTAGAAGACAATTCGCAGTGTGTAGTGCAAAGTCAAGCATTATTCAAAAATGTAAATTTAGCTAAGGAACTTGTTTTTATTAAGGTTAATTTTAGTTTTGTACCAGATATAATAACTTCGTTAGAAAGAAGGAATATAAGTTTAAGAGAATCAATTAATATTGTTGAAACTTTTTCCGACAAATGCAAAAAAGTTCCCGGTGATGTAGGAAATCAAGTAAGAAGGAAACTCGAAGTTATTGTGGGAAAGAATGAAGGCTTTAAGTATTTAAAATATTTTTGATAGTAAACCATCCAACGAAGTAATACCTTGGCCTTATAACTTACTACCCAAATTAAAATATTGCCAGATCACATCGGTAGATGTTGAAAGAACTTTTTCTTTGTACAAACATATTTTTACAGACAGAAGGCAAACATTTTTATTGGAAAATTTTGAAAAATATATCGTTATAAATGCATTTTATACTATTTCAGGTTGAAAATTGTACCTATTATGTTTTTCTTTTAATTTTACTTAAAATAAATAATTTTTGTAAGAGTCGGCGTTTCTTTATTTCTATTTTTTCATGTTATATTCAAGGCATATAATTGCATATTTTGACAAATAAATGCATATTGTTGCATATTTCAGAGAAAAACGATGCATATATATGCGCATATTTTAACTGAATTGACGTGCATATATTCCGCCCTTTAATGATGACTAACGTTATAATGGCCTACAATCAATAATATTGATTTAACTAACTTCTGGTTCCAAGAAGACAGCGCGATTGGTTTATTGTGTCAAAAGTTTGAGCAATTGTTTATTTCCAGAAATGGACCTATCGAATAGCCTTCAAGAAGCTGTGATTTATCACTTTTAGAACAATTAGAAATAGACCAAATTTTGAATAAAAATGTTTGATGTATTTCTGTTTATTGTTGTTTTATTTTAATTTAAAAACATATCGATTTTATTGAAGCATCCTATATAAGTAATTTGCCTAGCAATTTTTTCTGTGTAAGAGGGCATTCGTTTGCGCTATTCATAATTTAAGACATGCTACATCAATGCACCTAGGAAAGTATTGTGGATTACCACATCTCCGAAAGTGTTAATACTTCCATATATTTTTAGGTCGTTCGCATATGCAAGAAGTGGGCAATTTAATTACATACTTTATTTAATCATTAATAAATAAAAAAAAAAGCAATAGGCCCAGGTTTGATCCCCGATGAACACCAGATATGAGATAGAATTCACTAGATTTAAACCTACTATAAAACACATAGTTACGCATAGGTGCATATACTATGCACGATTGCAACAACTTTAATAATGATGCACTGAGCTCAGACGACGAAAGTTTCTGTATTAATAATCCATGGTGTATGGCATCAAACGCACCACTGAAATCTGTATATGCAACATCAATTTGACCACGCATGTCGTGTTCCCTGGTAATGTATTCTGTAATAGTCATAAGAATTGTGACAGTAGTTTGGCCACGACAAAAATTTGATAAAAGATTTGGATTTGTAGCTTCTAATAGTTGCTTTATCACACTACCACAAATCAGGAAAAGTAGAGGTTCTTATAGACAAGTTTATAATAGATGTCAATGGCATAGCCAAAGCGCATCGTGTCCTCTTTAAAATAAAATTAATGAAAATAGTGTCAATAGTGTCTTTCCCAACAAAGTGATGGGTCCAAAAGAAAATATGCCATTTGCTAGCTCGACTACCAACGAATTTTTATTGTAGGAAGATGTCAAAAACACAAATTTACAGCATACTATATGTTATATATTATTACGTGATGATATTCAAATGATTTTGGCAAATATTACGCCAGAAACCCTGATAAATGCTTAAAGTACGTTTTATTATTATGCTATTCGTTGGTAAGAGCATTACTTTATTCAAAATAATAAAATACATTGTCTAGTATAGCTAGAGTTGAACATACGAATCGTCAACGCAATTTAAGTGAACAAGAAGCAGCGTAAGCAGTAGCTCTGGTTGATGATCGTTGTAGCCAACGATATGTGCCTAATTTGTTAGGCGTTAAACAGTCAACGGTTAAACATTTTAATTAACTGGGGACTTTCTCTAGAGCAAAAGGACAAGGTCGTAAAAGATCTACAAATGAAGTAGATGATCGATAACTTAGACAACTTAAGGACCAGACGATCGACCATTTCCGAGTTACGCAGAGCTCTAGCTTAAGTCCGAAACGTGGAGATTTCTGGAAGAACAATCCGGAGAAGGCTTACTGAAGCAGGATTAAAGAGTGGAAAACCAGCAATTTTACCACTGTTCACTAGGCACCATAGAGTTGCTAGATTGCGTTTTGCTAGAGCTCCTGCAAACAGGACAATTGGCGACTGGAAACAAGCTTTGTTTTCGGATGAAACACGAGTCAGTCTGAAGTCACCAGATGGACGTGAGCGTATTTGGAGAAGACCACATGAGAGGTTTGCTGACTGGAATATCGCTCCAAAGGTTCCATTTGGTGGTGGGTTAGTAATGTTCTGGGGAGCAATTTGTTTTGACGCTCGCACGGAGTTGGTAGCTATTCACAGGAGATCAATGAATGCAAATTTTTATATCGAGAATATTGTAGAAGTGCATGTTGTGTCATTTTCCCCATTTATCGGCGCCAACTTCCTTTTTATGCATGATAAAGCGCGACCACACGTTGCTGTAGACGTAACGGACTACCTTCGAGAGGAGAATATGCAGGTTATGGAGTAGCCACATAAAAGCCCGGACATAAATCCCATAGAGCATCTATGGGATGCACTTAGACGCCATATACTTGCTCCTACAACTCTTAGGGAACTTAAAGAACCTGTGGTTGCTGAATCGGTGAATATTCCTCAAGCTACCATCGGCAACCTAATTAATAGTATGCCTAGACAAATGGTAGCAGTTATGAGAGCAAGGGGAGGCAATCGCCGATATTAATTTTATAATTATTAAGTTAAATTTAATTTTAAAAGAACTTCTTATAATTTCTAAACATTCACTGTGCCTTCAAGTTTAGAAATTACTTAATATTTTTGTTAAATTAACATTGTATCACGTCGAAAATATTGTTAAAAGTTAGTTAGAGTGTTTTTTGTTACAATTTATGCATTATAATTTCAATAATAAAGGTTTTTGGCGAATTTTGTCGGTTACTATAAGTGATGCGTTAATTATGTCTAGGAGTTTATATTGGTTTAGTGCCAATAAGGAAACTCACAAAATCTGGACCTGATAGGTGGCGCTGTGGTAGAGGTATTAATAAATATTATATTTATAAACCAACATAATTTATATGTACACAATATGTTCGCATGGCCAACAAAATCGTTTTGGTGTTTGCTGCCGCTTGATATATGGCGCTATTTTTTACTAATCTTGCCACCTACCGTAAAGGGCAGAAGAACGTCTGCCGGACCAGATGGTAGAATATAGAATATTTATTAAGTATTGTTTTTATGTAGAAGGATGCAGATTTGAATATTTTATATGAAATATTTTTTTTTCTATAGAATGCAGAAAACATTGTTTCTATAATAAAACTTATAATTAATATATTATTGTCTTATCGAAAATGTAAAAACATGTTTAACCATAATATACAAATAATTGATTTAACTTAACGTGAAATTTGACACTGGTATATCAGGCATTGACGTTGACGCATATATCTACGCATCAACTATGTCATCGTGTGTAGCGGAAACAATACAAGTACGTCAGGTATGTGTATTGTGGGTGATGTCATAGATAAAATATAATAATAGTCTATTTTTTAGTAATACATTTATTTTGCATTTAAAATACAATTATTGTCAAAGTATAGTTAATAATAGAACATAATATACGCACAATGCTGACATATATTAGTATACAAATTACAATATAAGAGACAAAAAATGAGGTGTGGCCACCACACGACTTTATTATACGTATGAGCGTTTCAAACTATACAATTTTAAGAATTTTTTTACACAAAAATTGTTCAAAATCCTATTCTAAGTACTTCTATTCTCTTAATAAATCGTTATAGAATGTATACTTTGCAAAATATTCGAAAAAATGTGCTACTCCCTAAGAGTAAAAGAGTTACTTGCGGTCCGAATTTTGAAATTTCATTTATACCAAAAATATTGCAAATCTAGCACTAAATATGTATTCTATATATATATATATATATATATATAATTAATATTTTATATGTGGTTAATGTATATATTAAACACATATAATCCGTTTTCTTTGCCGTATATGCCGCTAATTCAAGAAATTTCTCACGTAGATGTTCATATTTATATATATATATATATACATACATATATATATATGTATATATATAAATAATTCTAAATTTTCTTGACCTTAATTCACATATTCATGTGCATATATATATAATTAAATTTCTTGGACGATTTAGAGGTCATACTAATGTCAAATTAATTTAAAATTAGTTTAATTGTTAATTAGGTAATTTCTAATATTTTTAAAAATTACCCAGCGGTCCAGGAATCGAACCCGGAATCTCCCGATTACCAGTCAGGTGCGTTAACCACTACGCTACCGTGGGTCCGGTCTCGACTCCTTTTAGGGAAAGAATATAGTAGGTAAATATTTGATCGAATATGGTCGAAATTTCATTGCATCGAAAAGTTAAAAAGAAAATTTAGCCTGAAGAAACTCAAAATAATATGCTTACCTCATGTTTCTTGGAAAAAATATGTAGAATTGCCCTTTCGCAAATTACAAACAGTTGAAATATTGACACTGACACAAAGCTATAAACAAAACACTTCTGCACAGAATATTTCGGCATGTTGCGTACAGGGTTACAAGCATAATTGGTTTTAGGAAAAATATTAAAATTTCTATATGAATTACTAAGTGCTACTGACCTGCCGCAGGCGACAAAAACATTTATTAGTGGTTTGAAGCTGAGGTAAATTTCTATTAGTAGATAGGAACTTTACTAGGCATGGGCGATGTTCCCTATAAGCCTGTTTTACTTCTGTTAATTTATTGAACTGAAAATTGAATTAGAGATTTAACTTAAAATAGAGGGTCACCAAAGTTACGTAAGGTATAGCGTTTTACACCCGTGAATTATAAGAAATTTTATTTGAACTAATTAACAGATGTAAATCCGACTTGCTTGGCGTCAATTTTGACCAGGTTTTAGTAATTGAACTTAAAATATGAATCTCTAATAAATAGATGTTTGTATTTACACTCCTCTAAACTAATAATAATATGGAGCGTGACTTCGTTTTTTTGGTGTATGTATATGTTGCTAACAAGATATGTATAAAATACGTTACTGTACTGAAAACTTGACTTCACTACTGGCTCTATCCTGTCGAAAATATGTAGAAAATTACTTTGAATTTACGTTCAAAATTACTAAATAAATTGCCATCGCCCTTTTCGGTAATTTGATTTGTCGTGACATTTACCATTCGATCTCCAAAAATGCGTCGGAATTAATTCGAAATTAAACCGCGTTAGGCGTGGACCACCGAGTTCGATAGGAATATATTATTTGACTTCAAGAGGTTCGAATTTTCGATTAGCAAATTGATAAGGAATTAATGTATCTTAAACATGCGTATACACACAGAGAAAGTAAATAAATCGGAAACATTCTCATCGAAAGAATAAAAATTGGTTATTCATATACAAGGTGTAGTATATTATTTTTCAACGTTACTTAAATAAAAATTACGTGAAATCACACTGCCTAAAGCGTACATATAACACTACGTCATTGAAGCAATGGCACTGCATTCGAAACATCGACATATAATTTATACCCATCAAGATAAAAATTGCTTAGTTTACAGCTTTAAATTAAAGCTTAATCTGATCAGTACAATCTATAGAAATAACAAATAACTTATTTCTTTTTAATGAAAACTTGTTAAATGTAAAATGAACGTGAATTTGTCAGGTGCATCACAGACTACACTACAAAAACACTTTTACCACACTAACGCACGCATTTCGACAACTTAGTTGTCATCATCAGTACTAGTGTGTTTATAGTGTATTTTGCACTTAATTAAGCATTAATCGTAATATGTATACCTGGAGGTAACTACAACCAACCTCCTACAAAATTGCAGGTTACGAAAGATGTGGCTGAGATAGCGGCAATTGGGCAGCGCTATTGGAACAAAAATCAATCATAACTTGTGTTTCAAGCATTAAATTAGAGAAATTGTTTCTTCCTTTATAGGGTAATTGCCTGATAACTCAAATTGGAAAATGATTGTGCCCCTTCACCAAAAATAAAAAAAGAAAATTCATTTAGAGGTTGGATTTCTCCATCATCGAATAAAACCGCATTATATCAAAGATCATTTTCATATCAAATTTATTGTAAATATAACGGGGTACCAACTGATGTCTTTTCTGGCTCATCTTTCCTTAAATTCCATGAGGAAAAATTATTGCGTGGACAAGGTGTTGTTGCTTGCTAGTGAATAGGTTCAGTAATTTTGAAGAATTGATAGATTTGGTAAATTTAGTGAGTTTAAAGTTTAATACTCTGATTTTTTATGTGTGTGTTTTTGAAAACTGTTAGAATTTTAGATTGGAATAATTCGTTTTCTTGTGTAGTCATTTTTGCAGTGGTGCGTTATCAAATTTTTTGCCTTAGGCACTCATTATCAAATTACAATATTTTCTGGTTCAATATCCAAGGTTAAGTTTTAAAGCAGCATTAGCTGAACTTCGCCTTGCGATTGCAACTGTTAACTATTAACTTAAACATTAATTTTAATTTTCGAACTGTATGAAACAAAAAGCAAAAGGAAAAATCCCTTACTACGAAAATTAAAAAGATATAAAATATCTTTTTAATTTTTGTGGTAAGAGATTTTTCCTTTTGCATTTGTGCCTAAAACCATATTTTTAATATAATCTCAACGCAAAGTGAGTAAGTGTTTGAATGAAGCTAATTATAAAGACAATTAATAATCAAGCAAATGTCACTAATGTGTGCTAATGTCAAAATATTTCCTAAATATCAAAGCAAGCATACATACATACAACACAGACATGAATGCTTTTCTGCCTACATACCTATGGGTACCTATGAAGTGGAATTTATAAAAAGGAACTAACTATAAAATTTAAATTGTGAAGTAACTATATTAGCAGGAATTGTGAATATGTTTACTGCTAATTTTCCCTACAAATTAAATATTTAAACAAAATAAAGACAAAACTTTAAAATTACTCTTACTTTCTTTAAACACGAATATCTATGAAACCGTTACATTTTGGAAACTAACACAAAGAATAAAATTTACATTAATTTTAATACTCTTTCAAATAAAAAACAAATGAAGATTGTTGCGATCAAAAGAATTCTTTTCATCGCAGCGCCATCTATATCTTCACATAATAAAACGCAATTGTGTGAGCATACTAGAATCGATCACATTCTTTAGTAACTACTTTTTACAAAATTCAAATATCTTTATCCGTTTCCGAGATATATGACCTGGGAGTTTTAAGTGGTACACCTGTATATGTAAATAATTTAATTACAAACATTTACCGAAACTTCTGCTAAAGTATATAAAAAACTTTTAATTCTTAAAATAAACACTTGACGGTAATTTATTGTTGCTGGGTATGACGTGACATATTGTGCGCCTTCCTGCGGTTTTTTAAATTGAACATATTCTGTATTTCGGGACCTCCCATGGTTTATGTTATAGGAGGATGGTTATGCCTGGAATAAGTGTTTGTAATAATTCATGACCAATCCTGAAGAAAAGGGGTTTCAATCGTTTACAAATACAGTGATTCATGTGTTTCGAGAACATTAGGGCGATGTCTCCAAAAAAATTGTCCATAACTCCCTTATTTATAGGAGGATTTTAATTATCTATACACCAAATTAAATAGTTGCGAAAAGGATACTAAGTGGCCTAATAAAATTACCTCTATCCCTAAGGGCTTAAACTAAACTGTCAATTTTTTTTTTCAAATTCGAACTTTTTTTTACTAATCCTGATAGGAATTTGCTTACATAAGGAAATACAAAGAAAACCAAACATAATTACTGTCATCTATACTCAATTTGCTCTCTATTTCGCTCTAAATATTGGTAGCATCCCTGCGGAACCCCATATGTTGCATCGGACTACATTTCCCCGAAGTCCTCATCCTGAAGTTGACGCCGAGTTCGTTTCGGTTTCTTGTAAGTCTCACATTTCCATAAATTGTCTACTATCCGCTGAAATTTCCAACGAGTTGGAGAATTTCTTTTTGGTTAGCGTTGCTGATGAGTTGTGAGGCTTGGTAAGTATTCTAACCTCACTCAAAATAAACTCGAAGCATGTCTAAACATTGTTCGTTCATTTCAAAAATTTTTGAAGTTCGATTTGACAAATTGCGCGATTATTATTTGTCAGTTGTTTTCCCAGCCAACTTAATTTAGTTACTACATTGTAACGCAATGCATTTTTAGTGTTATTTTTGTACAAAAATGTTTATTTTTTTGTATTTTTGTTATATAAGCGTATACACACTTGTGATACATTGTTGTTTTTAGAATAAAAGTCTCTATCAGAATTAATAATAATAATAGTATATTTACTCATCTATAATTAAAACAATACAGATAATAAGATACAGATAAAAAGACGCTATATATTCGAATTAAAAAAAAAAGAGGTGTGGCCACCACACGACTTTCTTATGCGTATAAAAGTTTCAAATTTTAAAAGTTTTGTTAAATATATATAGAATGCATAATTTACGACATATTTGCAAAAAAAAGTTATTCGGTAAGAGTAAAAGTGTTAGTTCCGGTCCGAATTTTGATTTTTTTTTAATACAAAAGGTATTGAAAATTAAGTTCTAAATAATTTTATACTCGTAACGTACCTGCATAAAAAACATGACTTGCAAAATATTTGCAAAAAACTGATTTTCGATAAGAATAAAAGACCTATTTCAGGTAGGAATTTCGAAAAACTTTTTCAATAAAATTGTTCAAAATATAAATTTTAAGTACATATGAATTCTTTATAAATTTGTTTAAACTTAGTAGTTGACGAAATATTGGCAAAATTCGATTTTTTCACTGAAGTAAACTACTACTTCCGGTCTGCCGATTTTACTGAAAATCTAATCAGTTCTCAAGAGGAAGATTATACTACTAAATGCAAAGTTTGGAATTGATAGTTATAGCGGTTTGACCGCTATCGTGGTCGCACACACACAGACAGACAGACAGACATTTTTTAAAAACCACTTTTTCGGTACCGGAGGCTTTAAAACGTGGACATCTGCAAAAATCTCGAGGTCGAAAATTTTCATCATCACAATACTTCTCTATACTACGTATAAGAAAGTAATTGACAGTTTAGCCTTAAAGCTCTTAGGGCTATACATGATTTTATTAAGCCATTTAGTAGCCTATTCGCAACCGTTTAAATTGGTGTAGGTATAGATAATTATAATCATCGGATAAATGAGGGAGTTATTGACTGGCCTTTTGTTTTTTTGAGACAGTCCCTGTAATAAAAACGCTTTGCAAAATTATGTTTTTAAATTCCGCTAAATATATTTTTTTCACGTAATAGTAAAAGAATGGGGAACATATTTTATATTTCTCCCCTACATTTAGGATTTAAACATAATTTAATAGAAACGTAAATAAAACGAAACAAACTTGTTGAACTACACTTTAATTATTAAAAACTAGACAATTGTTTCACCACACAGTGGCTTCTTCAGCAATGACTAAAAATACAAGTTATAAAGTATATATCTCATGTGTATCGGTTGTAGGAGGTAAGAAAAGGAAAAAAAAGGGGAAAAAAGAAACAAAGGGGGAAGTGGGTTTTAACCCTCATAATAATTAAAGTGTAGTTGAACAAGTTTGTTTTGTTTTATTTACGTTTGTAATATGGAACTGCATCAAGTAAAGGCCGAATCTATTTTATAATTTAATAGAGTAATTACTCTTATTATCTGCCCCCTTATTTTCATACACATGCTAGGGTTTATTAACATTTATTCTTGACGTACCGGTGTTGACTTGAAGGTGATGTCAAATGGTGCTTTACAATAATCCAATTCTTCTTTTATAAATACTGAGGAAAAAAGACAGCTCTACCAGAGGTTCTACCTCTCTCTGATACTTCAACACATTTGTCAGTAGAAGAAATTATCAACATTTATCCTCGGCGCACCGGCTTTGACTTGAAGGTGTTGTCAAATTGTGCCTGATCATGTTTCAATGTATCATTATTCTATTATGAATACTAAGGGAAAGAGACAGCAACTCTAAGTATATGAGAAATGAATAACTTTTCTGTTGACATTTAATTTGTAGCTAAAAATATTGCAAAAAGCTTACATTTTAATGCTGCTAACATCTATGAAAATATCTGACATCTATGTATTTTAATTTCTTCAGTAATCTCTAATACATATATTAGGAATATCGATGCTGTTCTACCGCTGAAGATACGGCGCTAAAACAATTTGTGTTTATTAAAGTGCAAAGCTATTTTGATAATTGTACATTTCATATTTTCAATTTAGATTTGACAATTGAAATTTATTAATGTTGCGTATCGAAATGACTTGTTACGTAACCAAAATCAACAAATTGCATTCATGAAAAAGACGATTTTAATTCACGATTGGGTTCGGGTGTTGCAGCAAGAGATTTTAAAACCTTTAAAAGAAAGTCGTGTAGCCTTAGGTACTTTCGTAATCATTCTTTCTATTTTTAATGTATTCGTGCTTAAGTTTTGCACCAATTATATGGTGGTTATTAGCGGTCATGGGTTATTTTTATGTTAGCGTGTGTGATACGTTTTAATTTAATGCTTCTCCGCATTTGGCAATGAGTGTGGAAAACGACAGAAATTAATTAACAAACACTCGGAGTTACAGTACCAGGATTCAAACTCCAAACATCTTTAAAAACGTGACCAATAAAATTTAAGCTATGCACAATATTTTATGTAAGCCCTTGATTTCTCAACTAGTTTGAGCTGCTGTCTCATTCCCTTACTATTCATAATAGAATAATAATTCATTAAAATATGGTAAGGCACAATACTGACAGATGTATTGAATCGAGCATTCTAGACCACTAAAATTGTGGAGCTACTAGAATGATTGCATAATGCACTGTAATGACCTTTTAGTAAATATTACTTAAAAATTCATCCTCTTTGCAGATGTAATCACTTTGATAGAATATTATAACTACCCAGGCGGCACGACGTAAAAGGTTAGAGTCAGCAAAAAGTCATTTTTGGGAAACAGTTAATTTACTTACTATAAAAATAAAGTACGTTATATGAAAATAAGTATAATACTCTTGTCTATAATAACAATCAACATAAGTGTTTAAATAGATAAGCGAAACCAATAATCAATCTATATTCTTTATTTTATTGCATATTTTTATACATTATCCATTACATAGAATTACACTTCATTCTTAAAAGAAAACTATGTTTATATGTTCTTTTGGGTTATCCTGAAAATAGTCAATTATTGGCGTTTTAAACTTAACTAAGCTAAATTAAAAATTAAATTACTTTCCGCTAATCTTTCAAAGCTCTCATTAAATATTTATTTCAAATCCACTGTATTTAACACGCTTTTTCAATTATTGACGGAATGTGGACTTATTATTTTGAACAAAATTATTCATGTATAAATTATACTCAGATCGAAGGGAACTTCGCAATTAGCTATTATACATATTTACAGTTTTTCATCGTTAAATTAGCAGGATTTTTTTCAAATTTTTTATATTTTTTCTAAGCAGTACAATTTTGAGCATACAGTAGGACTTCAGCACTAATTCTTTTATAAATGTTATTTCACAGCATTTTGAGTTGTACTTACTAGATTTTTATAATAAATATATGTTATGAATATTTCTAAGCAATCGTTGAAGATGAAGTTGACATCTTCAACATACTGACAAGATTGTTATACAGTAAGAGCGAGCGTCCTATGATCATCCGATGTTATACGAGAACTGCAGACTTTTTCCTATTCCATTCACTAATATCTTTTGTAATACATTTCAATTTGAATATTTCTAATTTGAATGGTAATTATTATTAATACATTTTGGCATTCTTTCGACTACAAAGTTAAATAGGAACCATACTGCAATTGCACAATTGCTCGCTGCAATTTATATTACTTTTAAGGGGATATTAAAGTCGAATTTGCTAAAATTGGAGTGAGAAGAGAATAAGTGAAATAAAATACTGCAGACTACCGCAAACAGTTCGGAGAGTCCCATAGGCGGGGCCAAGAAGTAGGTAGGAGCTGAAGGCGCTGTTAAAATACAAATAATTCAGTACCGCACCATTCCAGTCTGGCTGCAACCTCGGTACAGTACAGACATAACTGTGACATGCTATCCGACATGCTATCCGACAGCGACAGCGAAGGCGAAGAAGAAAGCAGTGAAAAAAGGACTTTACGCTACATATACAGCAAAATGAACAACCCAAACACCACCCCAGAAGAATTGAACGAGTTACTCATGCAATTAACGGCAGCTCTTCAAGGAAAAGACAAACAGCAAGGCGTTAATTCGGTCTCGCCTCAACAATCAACACAGAAAATACCATCACCGACACTGCAACTACCACCTCTACCAATAACACCTCCACCGGTAGCTCCACTAATGAAATTAAAACACTTGTTAGTGCAGGGGCTCCCAACCAAGGAAAAAATGGACAGCGAGGGGTTTATAACCCCGAAAAACCCGCTGAAAAGAACAAAAACGGATCATCCAAACAAGAAAATCGAAACAAAAAACCGTTTCGAATCATTACAAACTGACATCATGGAAACAGAAGATACAACAATAAATACAGAAGAAACCAGCACATCTACCGCAAAACCATCAACTACTGATGGCACAAAACAAGAAAATACCACAAACAAGCAACGCATAACACCAATTATAGCTACCGCTGCGAACGAATGGCCGCAGCTGCGACATTTAATCACGGCGAACAACATAAACATCACCCATTCGAAACTAGTACGTTCGGGTTACCGAATTGAACCATCGACGGAGGCAGATTACCACAAACTACAAGAAGTATTTCAGACAAATAACATCGACTTTTATACATTTAAACTGAACTATGTAAAACCAATGAAAGTAGTTCTACGGGGAGTTCCGGTGGAACTAACAATCGACGCAATCAAAGAAGATCTGGCTACAATTGGATATCAGACACACAGAGTTACCAGGATGACGGGCAGGGGCAACCGCCCTGCGCCCCTAGTTCTGGTCAGCTTGAACCAAGAACATAAAAATATCTACAAACTAAAAGAGTGCTGCGGAATCCAAATAACAGTCGCATCGCTAAAGAGAAAATCACGCATTATCCAGTGTCATAAATGCCAGCGATATGGACACATCCAGGAAAACTGCTTGCACTTGCATGAAGTGCGGAGAAGGGCATTCCACCCACCTCTGCGATAAAACAAAAGAAACTCCAGCTAAATGCGCAAACTGCGCAGGAAAACACAGGGCTGCTTGGATAAACTGCCCGAAGAATCCGAACAAATCCCGCATAAAACCAAGATATGTGGATGCACCACTTCCAACCCAAAATCCATGGACGCAACGCCGACAGCAGGCCACAGAAAGGACAAACACAGATACACAATCATCCCCCATACAGAAAAATACAGAAAACGAAGAATTGGCACTCACGCTGGGTAACATGCTCATTACGTTACACAGTACAAATGCAACTGAAATCCAAATAGCAGATTTTATCCGCCAAACAGCAAAGATAGTAGCACTATTTAACAAGAAGAATTAAATCCAACAGAAACTCAAAACTGAAAGCAGCCCCAACAACAATATCATCAGAAACCCTAAGAGGTAGCAACAGCACTGGAAACATAACCAGCAACACAGCCTACACGGCACAATTACCCCAACAATCAGATACCTCATATTCAGAATAAGTGTAAAAAGCCTAGGCTTAACACGCAACAACCAATAAAGAAGAAGAAAACCGCACCATTCCGGAATTTCTTAATTTAATTACTCAAATTAAACTTTTTTCCGCAATTCAAAAAGCTATATCTCACAAGAAAACATTGGTCTACATGGGAATTACATTAATTATTTCAGATTTTGACCGAGAAACACACGTACATTTTTCTCTAATTTGGAATAAAAAAAATAGATGGTTGTGACAAAAAATTACATAATCTGACAACCATTCCGTGTACTCATATCTATATTGAAGTTGTACAAAATATTTCACATTTTCATCTTGAAGAATAGTAAAAAAAACTGATAAATTCGATACCTTGCTTTCTCGACAGCTTTAATATCCCCTTAAGATGGCTCTTTCGTTATCCGAAATTATTAGTAGAACTCTACATTTTTTCCTATTCCATTTGTTAAAATCTTATAGTAGTCTGTTATGGAAAATGCGATCAGAGCAATGCCAGATTAATTTGCCGCAACGATTGTCGCCAAATATTATCAGATTTACTTTTTTTAACTTTTTAGTCGATTTATTCTTGATTTCCTTTTGTAGGTAAATATAAATATTCATAATTTTGTTATAATTACCACATGTTATAATTACGACACTAGAAGCAAAAATAATTTTTTCTACTCCCATACTTTAATTGTATTATTAAATATGCCGAACCTGTACTTTAATGATGCAAATTTATATCCAATAGGAATACATATTTTTCATTACGATACAAGTTTATATCCAATAGGAATGCGACATTCCAATATTCAAACAATATTCAATATGGCGACTGCATATCTCACAGATATACAAATTAAATAAATGTGACAGTTCTTTGCAATTTACAAGTAAGTACTTAAAATTTGTGCTTTTTTAAAAATATAAACGGTCAAAATGAGGGATAATGACAGTGAAATGTAAAATTTGAGTCCACCAGAAATTATGGAACAAGCCTTAGTAACCACGAACAATTTATTACCAGCTAAATTCGCAAAGGTGCATGGAAAATTTTAACCTCAATTTATGAAATGAAATGTTCAAAAAATTATGTTTTATTATGGGGTCGTAGAAAAAATAGTGTATGCAACTCGCATTTAATGGATATTAAGACACTCGTATTCATTACAATACTCGGCTTCGCCTCGTATTGTAATTTTCTTACTCGTGTCTTAATAGCTATCATTAAATGCTCATAGCATGATATACTATAATTGTACAATATGCGCGTTTGATCTGTTGGCAAAAGAGCTGTCATCAACAAGACTTTAGGATTTTAATGTTTAGGACTTTAGAGTGTTCTTATACAAAATCTCAATAATTAAAATTTTAATATTTGTATATTATATATCCTTGAAAATAATTTTAATCGAGCAAGCTTTCTACCATAAAGATGAATATTTTCAGATTTATTTCTTGAACTTTTTCTGTGATTTGATTTGAAGTCCCCTGATACCGAAAAAGTGGTTTTAAAAAAATGTCTGTGTCTGTTTGTCTCTCTCTCTGTGTGTGTGTGACCACGATAGCGGTCAAACCGCTATAGGTATCAATTCCAAATTTTATATTTACGAATATAATCTCCTTCTTGAGGTCTGATTAGATTTTCAGTAAAATCGACATACCGGAAGCATTAGTTTACTTCAGTGAAAAAATCGAATTTTGACAATTATTCGTCAACTACTAAGTTTAAACAAATTTGTAAAGAACTCATATATACTCAAAATTAAATTTGAGAAGAATTTTATTAAAAAAATTTTTCGAAATTCCTACCGGAACTAGGTCTTTTACTCTTAACAAAAATCAGTTTTTTGCGAATATTTTGCAAGTCATGCTTTCTAGACAGGTACGTTACGAGTATAAAAGAATTTGGAACTTCATTTTCAATACCTTTTGTATAAAAAAATTTTAAAAATTCGGACAGAAAGTATCACTTTTACTCTTATCGAATAGCGATTTTTGCAAATATTTCGTAAATTATGCATTCTATATATATTTGTCAAGAGTACAAAAGTATTTAGAGTTAGATTTGAAATATTTTTTGTATAAATAAAATTTCAAAATTAGGACCGGAAATAACACTTTTACTCTTATCGAGTAGCGATTTTTGCAAATATTTCGTAAATTATGCTTTCTATATATATTTGTCAAGAGAAACAAAGTATTTAGAGTTGGATTTGAAATATTTTTTGTATAAATGAAATTTCAAAATTCGGACCGGAAGGAACACTTTTACTCTTATCGAATAGCAATTTTTGCAAATATTTCGAAAAATTATGCATTCTATATACAGTGTGGAAATAAAGTAACGGATAGAGGGAGGTATTAACTTCGTTAATATTCATTTTTAGAAAAATATCTCGAAGGGATATAGCGATATTAACTAAAGGTAATATTTTTATCGCATTTTTAGTTTCTTACTTCATTTGTTTTTCATGTTATGACGTCACCGACTTTTTTTTAAATGACAACCTATAATTTTTTTAATTGATTTCGATAGTACTTTTATAATGTTATAATTGAAAAAAATTGAGAAAAGGAGTCTTGAAGCTCAAATATTAAAAGTTCATTAAACGAATTTAGTCACGTAAAGTTGATGGAAAAGTTGACGGCAATTTTTTTTTATTATAAAAATGGATTTTATTGTATATAATATAAAAATATTGCAAAATCAAATTGTAAATTTACTATCGACTCCATTCAAAGTTAATATTCACATTAACTAAATTCATTAACCAGGAAAAAAATTAACGATAACATCACACAAATATAAGCACAGAAATAACACTTTTTAAATTACATTACCATTAAGTGTTCAAAATGACGACCCTCTACCATCCGACAATACTCAACACGATTATAAAACTCATTTCTCACATTCTGAATAGTTTGAGCTGATATTAATCCAATTTCGTTTCGAAGTCTGGGCTAAAATTAAGTTATTCTAATTTAGAAAACAGAAGTAACACTTACTTTAATGTGTTACCGACAAATTATTATATTCTGACAGCTGCAACTAATGTTTTTTGTTTTAGACATCGGTAACTAAATTTATTTTGCCAATATAATGAATTTTTAATATTTGAACTTCAAGACTCCTTTTCTCAATTTTTTTTCAAATATAACATTATAAAAATTTTATACCGTTCGATAGAGAATTGAAAGTACTATCGAAATCAATTAAAAAAATTATGGGTTGTCATTAAAAAAAAAAGTCGGTGACGTCATAACATGAAAAATAAATGAAGTAAGAAACTCAAAATGCGATGAAAATATTCGCCTGTAGAGATTTATTAAGAGACTGGAAGTAGTTAGAATAGGATTTTGAATAATTTTTGTATAAAATAATTTTGAAAATTGTATTATTTGAAACGCTCATACGTATAAGAAAGTCGTGTGGTGGCCACACCTCATTTTTTGTATTTACGTTTGCATTTTCTTTTTGTATAATTATGTATACTCTTGTATTTATGTTTTATGATTTTGGTTAATTTACAACTAGCGAAAGTTTAAATAATTGCGTAGATATTTAATGAATATGAAAATAATAAAACGAAATTTTTGATTATTCATTTGATATGGTAATAACAACGTTTTAATTTAATTATAGATAGAGTTTTGAAAAATATTATTATTCCGTTTTATTTTAATAACTTTTACCTTTAAAAACATTTCTAAAAATATCTTTCGCAAAAGATGCGCGACTTCAGTAAAATTTAATCATAATCGTAATTAACTTTATCAAAAAATAAAGCAATAGGAAAGATTTTAATCAATTTTTTGTCACCCGCTTCGCCGTAACGTTAGTTTTCCGTCGCGGATTCGACAACGCAAGCGGAAAAACTTTTACGAAAGTTGAAACATCAAACTTACCTGTACAGGTTGTTTAATCCGGATGCGAGGGGTTGTGTGATATGGTTAGAGGACACAGCACGAAGACAAATTCGCGATATTGAAAAGGAGACGTTTTATATCACCTGTTCCGTGTCAGGCGCATTGGCTCGAACCGCCTCCGATGTGCAAGAGGACGTACGGCCGTTATTACAAACTCTGCACTCACATGGTCCATGCAGACCGGTCCGACCGCAGCTATGATAAGCGAGCGGTACGAAAAGTTTTTCAGAAAGTTTATCTTTTTTTGGCAGGTGATATGGACCGCACATGGATATGTATATCTGTTACCTACACCTATCATGTTAGTTTTAAATGTGCAGAATATGGCGAGAGAATTCTCTTTTTTTTAATCTCTCATTATATGTAAAGTAAGGAATAAAATTCGTTAAATGTTTAGCCCTATTTGTTGGCAATTTTGGACAGATCAATTTATATTTTTAAACCCTCATCTTTCGGCATAAGTTACCAGAGTATATGCTTGACACCCTCATTTAATATTAGAGAGGGCGTCTACCCATATGTTTCTTAGGAACTACTGGGCCGATTTTCTTGATTTTTCTTTTAAAATGACTGTTGGGGCGAGTCTAGGATGTTCGTCAAATGAGGGCTCACGAAACCAAAGCGGGGGTCTTGACAAACTGCCAAAAACTGCAAAATTTGCATAAAATGAAGATGACCCTCTTGATCAAATCGTCAATTTTCACTGTAGAAGGCTGGAATTTTGCATAGTTATATTACAACACGTAACAGGATTATCAAAATTTAACTATTTTATCAACATAAAAAACGAAACAAAAACACTACTGTATGTTATATAATCAAAATCCTACTAAAAAAACCTTATTGGCTTAGGTAAGATTGAGTTTATGTCATCATCAGTAACATCGGCAATGTCGTCTTGAGGAAGATAGTGGGACGTTTTTAAACTCCCACGCTCAGATGTTTTCTTCACAAAACGCAAAACTGATTCTCTATCATGATTACACAGTAGAAGATACTCACAAGATATTTTACTGCCTCTTTTGTGTTGAATTTAAGTAATGTCCAGCCTCCTACTCACGAGGCAAAATCACTATATGCTCACTTGTTCTACATTAGCAAATACGTATTTTCATCCTTCTCTAAAACTGTGATTTTGCCAAGTGGGTACTTGCTTTTTAGTTACAGATCTAAATGATTCTTCTACCTCTTGCTGGTCTTTTACATTTTCCTCTAGAAGTGTAGTCCAAGGATGAGCGGAAGACTAAAGTTGTCGACATGCTTCATCCTCAGTATCGTCTTCATCTAAGGAATGTTTCTGCCCTTTCTCTTTTCCTTGACTGCTGTGTGTGGTTTAACTTTCATCATTTCATTGTATTTAAGTATTTGTATGGTACCATTTTTAGTGATAATATCGGCACCTAGACAAAATCGCTTTCTTAAAAATCTTATAAGGATTGTGAGTTTTCATGAAGCAATTTTTCAAAGCTAATATTTTCTGTACTAGAATCTGCATCTGACTGAATAGTATTAGATGTAATAATAATAATAATAATAATAATATTTATTAAATACCCAACAGATTACATCCACAAAGGGTACAAAATTAACTATTATAAGTACAAATGCATAGAAGCTATGGCAAATCTACATTAAAAAAATTGAAATTTCTCGCTGCGTGTACCAGAGGCGCCTTCCATAAAACATTTGTCCGAACCGTCGCACAGTGGTCTGAAACGTCCAAAAAGTTGGTCAAAACCTAAAAAAACATTTTTTTTTCAAATAGTTTCTTGTGTGGTAGTCGGTCAACGAGATGCCTGCGCGTCTATTTCTCGAATAGCAGATAGATAGCGCGCCTACGGGACGTGTAGTTGTGTGTGAAAGTTGCGGTTGTCAAAACTTGCTACCTGCAACGTTCAACAATAAACGAGAAAAACAACATTTGAAGTGCACACAAAAATTCGTGAACGTGCAAATATCTTCAACAAGAAGATGGAGGATGCGCCTGAAGATTGGTATAATATTTTGATACTTTACTTTTTTTAAACAATTTTTTTATAATTTGTTATTAAAAATTTTCCGAAATTGTCAAAAAAGTTATGTTTCCGCGAGACTCCGCGTTGTTCGCTGATTCATTTCCCAGATGAATGTCTAACTAACTAGAAAATCGAAAATTTAGGTGCGACTTTCTGCGATTCTCCTCGCAATTGATTTATTTGTATTTGGTTGCACATGTATATGTCACATCATAATTACATATTTTTAATTCATCTTGAAGAGATTTAATATGCCCACGATCCGAACCAAATAGTAACTTAGAAGAAGTCACTTTGAATTATTTAAAGTGCAATTACCAAGAAAAAATCATAATTATTATCATTATTATCACTATTATTATTATTATTATTATTATTATCATTATTACTATTGTTATCATAATTGTTATTGTCTTTATCGTAAGTATAATTATAAAAAGTATAATGAGAAACAACACAAAATTTATTAAGCCGAATTTTATATTATTTTATGGTGTTTTTGAACATAAAACTGGTAATTTAAAACTCCCCATTTTGCAATTTACCATACGATCTTTCCGAAAATGTATTTTATGCCAAAAGATGGGGATTTAAAAATAAAAATTTACCTATTCGAGGGAAATTGCCAAAAATAGGGATAAAAATTTAACGAATTTTATCCTTACTGCACTAGGGTGGAGCGAAAATGCCTTTTTAATTTTTCTTTTTGGATTTTAGTTTGCTAATAATTAGTGCAATACTACAACATTTTTAGGTGCCGCAAAAACCTTAAAGTTTGTTAAAGAATTTAAAAAACTGAAAATTTATAAACTTTGATAAATTATTTTTTATGATTTTTTCGT
Source organism: Amphimallon solstitiale (assembly GCA_963170755.1). Lineage (NCBI taxonomy): Eukaryota > Metazoa > Arthropoda > Insecta > Coleoptera > Scarabaeidae > Amphimallon > Amphimallon solstitiale. Next base: position 173,546,285 of record OY720676.1, read on the forward strand.
ACATATAATGTTACAAAAGATGGTTTTAAATACATATATACGCATTAGAATTGGAATAAATTAATAATTACAAAATATAATAATAATAAAAAAAAAAATTTGTATTTCTTGCTTCTGTATCCTTAATGATTACAAATGTTACAGCTGCAAAATGTTTCTTTCTACTTCATTGCCACATTAAACTGTTTTTTTTTTGTATTAAATCTTGGCATATTCACACGTATGTCAATTTTTGCTGTTTTGCTTTTGCTTCTCTTGCGACTGAACCACAGACATTTTGAGCCGATTTGGTCAACAGTTTCACAGTTCCTTCCACTGCTTGCGTATGACAGGGAAGCCGTGGAATGTCGATAACCGGGTCCACATTACTATTTGCTTCAGCTTCAGATGCCTTCCCTATAAACTCTTTGAGAAAATCACTGGAAACATCTTTTAACAAGGGGGTTCAGTTACGTCATTTTCAGGCTATGAGCTCATGTCGATGTAATCCTTTACATCGAAGTTTATCTTGAGATCGTCAGAGAGATAGCGTACATATGAGATGAGGTTAAATAGATGTTTGGAACCATAAGTACATGAAGGTTTTAAATTAATATTAAACTACACAGGCGTATACACTTCACAATGTACTCTGCCAAAGTCTTAAGATTTTCGCTTGGCTAATGTCAACCACCTGGAGTGAGCAAGTTTTCCAGTGTATCTTAAAGATAAAACTAGTGAGCAATTTTCACTTGTTACAGCAGTAGGTAGGTTTCGCCGGTTCTAGACCCTCTTTCCTCCCGAGGTCACGACAATTGAACACAGCTGTTGAACCTGTTCATTGAACAGCTATGAACAGCTACTGAACACCTTCTGAAGTGCTACAAACAGCATTTGAACAGCTACTGAACAGCTTCTGAAGTGCTACAAACAGCTTTTGAACAGCTTTTGTACAAAAGCCGTTTAATAGCTGTCCAAGTGCTGTTAGTAGCACTTCAGAAACTGCTTAGAGGCTGTTCAAAAGCTGTTTGTAGCACTTCAGAAGCTGCTCAGTAGCTGCTCAAAGCTGTTCAATGAACAGGTTCAACAGCTTTGTTCAATTGTCGTGACCTCGGGAGGAAAGAGGGTCTAGAACCGGCGAAACCTATCTACTTACAGCGATACACATATCCAATAGATATTTTTGATCTGTACTTTAATCATTTTTGACCTCCAAAAGATGAAGGTTATTTTCAATTGGCGAGAAAGTAACCACAGAAAGATTAGCACAGTTTTCTAACTGCTGACCTATTTCGCCTTAAACTCATTGGATACCTTCGTTTCACCATCTAAATGACATAAAGGATGTCTTGTACCCTTCCTCCCCCACAACATCCCTTCCGACGAGGCTCCTGGATGCCAATATAATAGTAAAACTATTTTGATCTTTCTATTCATATTATAACGCCTGTTTGAAACTTTTTATTTCATAATCGAGATACGCAAAAATCAAGACGTATTCCCATATTTTTCGTATTTTTCATTTATCTTATCTACCCCCAAAGACAACTTTTCTGCGCTATTACGCATTAAAAACCAACAGTTGATTTTGTCGCAAACATCTTTGAAAAAGTTCCATATTAACGTCCTTGCGGCAACTCAAGACGTACTCCGATGTTTTTCATACTTTTAATTTATCCTATCTACACCAAAAACCAACTTTTCCGCGCTATTACAAATTAAAAATCAAAAGTTGATTTTTTCGTTCCACCTTAACCCGCGCTATATGTATACGTATGTACATTATATTCGTTATGAATAGAAATAATAAAAGTAAAATAATATAAAACGATAAGAATTTCTGTTGGGAATTTAGAATATTGCACAAATTGTGGAGCGTAAATGTTCAAGATTAATATATGAAAATGCAATAAGTACAAAGGAAAACGGAAAACTGTAATTTCACTAAAGTAGTTGCCGGGAGTTTAAGCTAATAGTGGGCGTTAAATTTTCTTTGGACAGTATTCGTTCATATCATTCACTGGGATAAATTTTGCTTTTGAAGTTATGAAAATGCTTTGTACTTACTTTTGTAATACTGAAACTTACAATTCTTAGTACTTTGAGAAAATATTTCGAATAACCTAGAATTATGTTGATCACTGAGGAACGACCAAATTTTTAGAAAAAAAAAAAATGTTGGGGATATATTGAATTATCACAGGTTCTACTCAATAAATGATTTCTGCAAGTATGAGTTAGAATTTGTGTTAAATTTTTATAAAATAACATTATTTATATCTGTATGTACACTGATAGTTAATATTTTTTCTTTTTCGTTTGATATACAGTATGTCCACGGATCGAGTTCCAAAGAGGAAAAACTTTTTTATTTTGCATTTTACAAGAAAAATGTATTCTTGATAAAAGTTTTTGCATGTCTCGAAACGGCCAAGTCAGTTTTAACCTTTTCAAAATTTCTTTTAGTTTAAGATAAAAATCGAAAAATTGGTCGTTTTATTTGAAAATTTTTTAAAGTCCCAGAAATTAAGTTGCGTTGTCATGGTAATTATCCATATTTAATTATCTAATTAACTGTCAGTTAGAAAAATCAACCATAACAGTTGAAAATGTTGTCAAAAGACCAACGAATTTACCTAATTCAATGCTATGGCAAAGGTAATAAAGCGATCCGTCTAGTTGTCGAAGAATTTAATCAAAAGTTTCCGGATATTTACATCTCAAATAGAGGTGCACGAGCTTTGGTCAAAAAATTCCTATCCACTGGTTCCATACTGGATGTAAAGAAAAAAAATATAGCACGCGATGATGACGACGCCGCCACTCTTCTTGTAATGGATTCAGTACGGAACTATCCCAAACTTTCTTTGCGGCGCAGATCAGTCCATCTGGGAATTAGTAAATCGCTCATTCAAAAGATTTTGAAACAAAGGAAGTTCCATCCCAACAAGCCCATTTTTAATCATGCATTAGAACCCGGAGATCCTGCGAAACGTTTGTATTTTTGTCTGTGGATGGGCGCTCAAATTATGGATAATCAATACTTTTACCGAAATATTATTTTTTCTGATGAGGCCACGTTTTCTACTAATGGTACTGTTGCATCTCAACATGTGAGATATTGGAGCGATTACAATGCGAATTTTCGCATGCCTCACAATCGACAATATTCGGCAAAAGTTAATGTGTGGTGTGCAATTTCTTACCATGGTATCATTGGACCATATTTTTTTGATAATACTGTCAATCAGCATACGTACTTGGATATGCTGCAAAATTTTGTTGATGAACGTTTGGACGATCTATCGATTAATTACCTCGCAAGGTGTTATTTCCAACAAGATGGTTGTCCGGCTCATTATGCTAGGATTGTTGTTGAATGGTTAAATCAGCAATTTGGACAGAATTGGATAGGTCGAAATGGTCCCCAAGGAGCCCTGATTTAACAATGCTGATTTTTATCTTTGGGGTCGTTTGAAGCAAATAGTTTATGCAAATAATCTTCCTCCGAACGTAGAAGATTTAAAGGAGAGGATTAGAGACGCTGTGACGTCTTTAACTCTCGAAGAAATTCGAAGAAGTTATAGAGAATTGCGCCGACGGCTAGAATTGTGCGTTGAAAAGGGCGGTGAATGGATTGAGTAAAATAGTTATTAGTTATATCATTTTTGTTTTTGAGTTTATGAAAAAATTTTCAAATAAAACGACCAATTTTTCGATTTTTATCTTAAACTAAAAGAAATTTTGAAAAGGTTAAAACTGACTTGGCCGTTTCGAGACATGCAAAAACTTTTATCAAGAATACATTTTTCTTGTAAAATGCAAAATAAAAAAGTTTTTCCTCTTTGGAACTCCATTTGTGGACATACTGTATATTATCTTAGTACAGCTTTTTCATTCATAATTCAATAAATGAACTAAGACAAGTAAAAGGGAAAAGAAGAATGAAGTACTAACGGACGACACAAGAATAATCATAAAATGGAGGAAACAATTCGAGGAACTACTAAATGCATTAATGTACAGAAAAACAAGGGAACAGTAGGAGAAATAATAGAATGGAGAGAAAACAGACGAAAGTGAATTTATACCTGTAGAAAACTTATAAGAAATAATAAGTATATCAAGAAACGGAAGTCAAGGCATTTATTACAAGATAACCCCGGAATTGTTAAAAGCCAAAGGCTACCAGGCAAAGAAATGCTAGTGAAAGTCTTCAGGGTTGGTTAGAAAACAATACAAGTTCCAAAAGGATTGGAAAACTGGAGCAGTGTTCCCTATTTACATGAAACGAGATACAGAAGATCATGCAAATTACAGGGGAATATTCATACTAAGTACTATATCCAAAATATATGAAAGTGGTCTGGAGAAAAAATAAGAACAACCATAGAACGGTCGTTAGAGCAAACCCAGAGTAGATTCAGGAAGGTATAAGTGTAAAAATTACATCTTCACCTTCAAACAATTAATAGAGAAAGCAAGGGATAAAAGTGTGTAATGGTACATACCAGTTCGTTTACGAATTGGTAATTTTTTATATTTTTAGAATTTAATTAAGTACATTTCATTATTAATATTTTAAAGAAAAATAAGAATTAAAATCAATGAATATGTTATGGTATTATTAAGTAAATATTAGTCATAAGATAAGTTTAGTATGTGTTTAGTTCTAAGAATTGTGGCGCCGAATGTTTACAACAGTGAAATAAACGCTACAGTTGTGATAAACATTCGCCGACGTAAAAGAGTGTGTGTGAGAAACTTAAGTGGAACAACCTAACTATATGGAAAGCGGGGAACCACCGGCGGTTCAACATAAAATGAAAACACGCGCTGGGGACGCAAGAGTCAACAGCTAGACCTAGAGTCGAATGGTTAACTTCAAAGTCGGGAAGGTTTCGACTGGCTGATTTCATGAAGAAATCGTCGAACCCCGACTAGTAAAAGTTTAAGTAATATACAGTAAATGTTATAAAGAAAAAGAAGGAGAACCCACACTCCTATAACTAATTGGATAACAATAATAAGAATTGTTATTGCCAAAATAGTGTTTAAAGTAGCACTTAAAGAATAAATGTGCACGGTGGTAAAAGTTTGATAAAAGAATATATGTAAGAATATGTGTATTGTGCTCCCGTAAGCAGAACAAGGGGATTCGTCACCATAGGATCGTGACCACCCAGCAAATGACGCCGATGAAAACATCGCAATAAAAAGAAGATTCTACGGAAGATAGACATCACGGAAGAGCGAAGAAAGAAACTTTATTATAAGGTATTTTTAAAAGATTATATATTAAAGCTTAAATTGATGTTAATATAATAAAGTTATCCAATAAATATCATCTCCGTTCTAATAAGGAGAATGTAATTTAATCTGTATTAGCAGCATTGTATGTATATAATAATAATACACAAAACGTGTATAAAGCATACGTAGTAGATTCTGGCATCTGTTGTTGATATTTGAGTATACTGAATAATATACAAAAAAGATTTATATCTGTTTAGCATTTATAAAATTATATTCAAATTGCCTTTTAAATAAATTTGATCTCTTTTATGTTTGTATGAGATTGTTCGTTATCTGTTAAAATTATATGTGTGATTCATTGATTTTAATATAAGTATTATTTAAAGTTTCAATGGTATTTTTCTTTTTATTAACTTTAAATGATGTTTAGGAACCCTCTTTATTAATCATTTCTGATAAACCCAAACCGCCCTGAGAGAAATTGAGTCATAGTCGGAAATAGGGGGTGTTCCGTTACAAGTGATAGAATGCCAAATAACATAGTTTGGGACAGTTTAGAAGCACCCAGGAGCATCTAAGAGCAGCAATAAAAAAAAATCTGTGCAATGGCAACACTAGTTATGTCAGAAAGAACTATATGGTGTCCGATGGATTTAAAATCAAAGATGTCACCAAGGGCAAAACAAGGATACAAACTACTGAGTCCAACTGTACTTTCCAGTTGTGCTTTTGCAAGCGAAAGAGATCTCAAGAAAAACATCACCATATCCAAAAGGAATATGAAAACAGAATAGAAAACAAAAGTATTAGTAATCAACAAGGATGACTAACAAACCAAAATAGAAATTCAACAGGATGAAATATGTGAACATATTCAAGTACTTGTGAATCCAAATATATATATTCGTATGAAACTACATGACATGTACAAGAAAAGAAACATGTATAAATTATATAACAAAAGTAGAAATATATTTAGAAGGACCATAAATGCAGGGGGCTCTCTAAAACACTGCACCATTTGGTCTAGGATGTAGGAAAAAAACCTGCAGAATAAAAAACCTACATCACAGTGCCACAAAACTAAAGGTCTTTAGTTGTTAAGATCCAAGCAACAGCCTCTGAGTTAAATTATGTAAGTTCGTGTATCCAAATTCAAACTTAGCTAGAGGACATTCTACAACAATATGTATAACTGTTTCAATCTCAGCTCCGCAATCACAAGCTGGACCCGCGATCATATTCCAATTGAAAAACATGCTATTCTCCCCTTGAAACCAGTCAATTCACTGATGCTGCATGAATTTCGTTTGTCTTTGGATATACCTTCGATATTAAGTTGACAACTGGACCAATATTCCTAAAAGAAACACAATATGAATTTAAACTTGAAAAGTGATACCTGTCATATGACCGTGAGGATCTCAGGATCTTGTACGGTCTTCCAAGTGATGGTTATTATGGACAACATTATATTCTCCATTTTGGACCATCGTAAAGATGGTTACCATCGACCAAAATCAAATTATATTAAAGAAATGTGGATTAAAACATAAAAATAACTAGTAAAATAGAAACTTAAAATTGACACTGACAAGATGTCAACTACCAAATAAAAAGACGTTAAGCAAACGAAATAATATCAAGAATGTACTTCTCACTATCTAAGTCGTTCTTAAACAACGACAAAAATTAGATAATAATATTTATTTCCTGAAGACCATCAAGTCATAAATTCACAACGTTTTGTGAAAAAGAAATTATTAACAATGCTTCTGGGAAACCAGAAGGTTCCAGTTTGAATAACGACACCCATGCCGCGTCCAGTGTTCCACTCTCCAGATTGATCCTTCACTCAGAAGCCCACCAAATAATACCCGACGAACAACACGGGTTTAGGAAACACCATTCCACTATCACCCAGTTAATGAGAGTAACAGAACATATTCATGATGGATTTTTCAAAAATCACTCCACGGCAGCAATATTTCTCGATATCTCAAAGGCCTTCGACAGGGTATGGCACCAGGCTCTTATCTACAAACTTTACGCAAGAAATTACCCAACTCATCTAGTCAAAATTATCCAATCCTTTTTATCCCACAGAACATGTTCAGTCAAGATCCAAAACTCTTCATCCACTCCCAGACTCATCACTGCCGGCGTCCCGCAAGGCTCCGCACTCTCCCCCCACCTTTATGCAATATTTACATCTGACATCCCCAGAACCCCAAACACCCTATTAGCAACATACGCAGATGACACAGCCATCCTCACATCCTCTATCAATCTCCACACTCCAAAAAGCCATCGACAAACTTATAGCCTGGTGCCATACCTGGCGTATAAAAATAAATGAAGAGAAAACCCAAGCCATCATGTTTAGAAGAAAGATAAAACAACTTCGAGGGAATGTGTACATAAATCATTCAGAAATTCCTTGGCTGCCAAAAGTGAAATATTTAGGGATCAACCTGGATAGAAGGCTCAACTACTCATATCACTTAAGAACCACACTAAAGAAAACGAGAATGGGCAGGGCCAGCCTCTGGCCACTCCTGGGCTCCGCAAGCACCCTCCACCCGAAGCTGAAACTTAGAATATATAAATAAATTTTGAGACCAGCGCTGACATACGGATCACAAATATGGAAGCACGCCGCCCCGACCCACATCAAAGCCATACAAAGTTTCCAAAATATCTCCCTGAGGATGGCACTGAAAGCCCCGTGGTTTGTAAGAAACACCCAGACGCATGCAGAAACAGACACACCCCTTATATCAGAATTCATCGAAGATCTCTCCGGAAAATTTTTCAACTCCATTGACAATAACGTAAACATAAGGCTCACTCCAGAAATGACGTACGACCCTGACACATATCTGCCAAACAAAAGACCTAGGCTCACACTAACTTAGGCACCCAACAATCAACATAATCCTCTGAAAGAGCTCATCCCCTCCGAGCCACATCCAGACAATATAATTTAGATTAAAAGTAAAAGGCCCAAGGCCTGACTTGTCCATCACAATAAGAAGAAGAAGAAAGAAGAAGAAGAAGTCCAGTGTTCCACTTGCACCTTGATATAATACAATTATAAATTAAAGTGAGGAGATACGTATAATTATTCTAACCTAATTCTGAACTGTAAAAAATATAGCAATATCCTACACATTCTAATTATGTGCTATAAACAATATAACAATGCCAATTTAAGCGACGCTGTGTCTCCATTCGAAATTCCTAACAACTGACGCTGTTTCTCGAAAACGTGACCAAACAGTCTGGTATCTAAATGTTCTGTCCCAGCCGTTTAAAAAACTTACTTGGAATTGAGTTATTAACACAAGTTCGAGAAGGATGTTGTCATCTGTCAAGAGCATTCGGAATTATCTATTATCTGTCTTGCATTTTTAGAAAGGTAAAGTATAGTTTTGTAATGTCTAAAGCATTTACATACAAAAGTATTTTCAAAAAATGATGGAAAAACATATCTGTTAGAATTTTTATGCGTAATGCTTATTGAAAAAGGAATTGACTAGTATTAAAAGCAGGGTTTTGGAAACCGAAGCACAAAGGACTACACTGGACAAGTATTTTGAATTTGCTTGTCTAGTTTAACTTTTCTTCACTCAGAGTTTAAGATAACCGATTGCTATAAAACGTGAAATACAAACACAAAGTTCTATAATAAGGAAACGAAAAATAAATGACAATACAATAAAGAATTTTTTATTGCCTTTATTTATTAATATAAAATTAGTTGTATTGAAGAATAGCGACTTTAAAATGTTAATGTTTATTACTAAAAGAAATTGGGCAATTAGGAACAATAAGAAACTGCATGCGAGTATGTTTCAGTATATGTATAGATATGATGATAATAGTTATTTATGTACCAAGTCAGTAAAGTGATACTTTATCGAACGAGTCTGATTTACGAGCCAAGCGAGTGAAGCGAGCGCGGCGAGTAAAAGACGAGTTCGATAAAGGTACTTTACTGACGTGGTGCATACAAAATTTTATCGCCAAGCGTGAAAATTGTTAATTTTAAAAAGAAAGATATAATAACTTATGACAGTTTATGACAGTGACAAACGATTTATGTTTAAAGTCATCAATCATGGCTACGTTGACATATATTAGCGGCAGGTAAAGTACTTTATTGTACAGTACGATAAAGTGTTTGTTTACCTCCGCAAAACGCTATGGTAACGCATCACTTTACTGACGGTTGGCGATAAACGATATTATGGTACAAGTATAAGGAAAATTTCATTGCATTCTCATAAAAGTAGTGTACGCCCCCAATAGAAAAATTATTAGCAGATGAGAAGGTACTGATACTTCGTCGTTTGTTAATCATAGTTGGTGCTATATAACATATTAGTTAGGTACTTGACATTTCGCTTTCCATTTCAGTAGCTCGGAGCCTTACAACGGATAATGAAAATATAACCAACTACGAGTTAAGTAAAAAAAAAAAAACTAAAATCACTTTATTTTAGTATTGATAATTTTGGTACGGTTAATGTAAATTTGGTAATAAAAACGATATATAAAAATTATTATTACAATTATTACTTAATTATTTAATATGATTAGTAAAAGTATAGTATTAAACTCGTGAGAAATGGCGTGTCGTGTCGCAAATTTCATATTAAACAAACACATAGTGTAAAACCATATAGGTATCTATAAATACATTCTCATGTTTATTAATAAATGCTTGGAAAACGAATTTTTAATTAATTGGTGTGTTGTCACTTTTTTATACACGAAAACGTTACGTTACTGTCGTAACTTTAACTATGTCAATATGCCCGTCTGCCTTTGAAATGTACCACTTTACATTTAAAATCGCCCTTGTTTACACGTAAACCTACATTAACCTCTCGTTGACCTCAGGAGATACCCTCTTTAAAATCAAATAAACCAATTAGACGGGATGTTTTTTAAAACGGCTGCTCGAGCATTTTTAAACACTAAAAGCGACAATCTATATAAAATTTAAATGTAAATCGAGCAATGAGTTCGCTCTCCATGCTGAAGACATGGGGACTTGTTAGTTGAGTTAATCTAGGCAAATTACCGGGACAGACGATGTCTTGCTTTTTTACTGTTAACGGCAGGTCTTCTTTATTAAATCGAAGAAAACAACTCCTAAGAATATACGTACAGCAACTTTCGTAGAAATATCTTGAAAACTGAAATAGAGAAATGTATAAATAAGGAAAATGAATTCGCAACGATCTCGTTGGGCGCCAAATAAATAATGATTATTATTGGGGCGTCAAATTGACATATGTTGGGCAGTTGTAATAATTGATTAAAAATGACTAAGGAATGTTGTCCTACTTGCACATCAAAGGTCCAGGATATAGAGCGTTATAAGAGAAAATATTAATAAAAACCCACAAGGTTTTCTTTAAAACACTCAGTCAATAAATGAACGCATGTAAATTAAGAAAGGCTACAAAATATATAATATTAGTGGTATATCAGTAAAGGCAAGAATTAATTACACATATGTACATGTAATACGTATCGGATCGGACGATATGTGATACTTTGCGTGTGTTAATCTTGGACAGAGGACACAAATGTCGATGACTCGATAGAGGGAGGTTAATATTAATAGAAATCGTAACATTTAGAAGGCTGGCATTGCCTTGATTAAAATTGTATATAATACCAAGTAAATCCAGCAACAGGTAAGATAATTAGGGGACGGTACAGGTGAGTTTAACTGGGCATCGGTGGATTATCTGAGACAGTTATTGAAAATGGAAATGATCTTAATTAGTCTAATTCGGAAATTAACGTGATGATAATAACTAGGGCGCGGACATGACCGAGTTAAACTACGAAGGAGTTACAATAGAGCCAAGAAATAATGTAAACAATACACATTTAGTGAATAGCACTAATTCATATGGTGAACTGCAACATCTGTTTACGCTCGAGAAGAGCCCGAGAATGAGAGCAAAAAATGGCCATAAAATAAGGAATTTATGAGTAAAATTCTTTCGACATCGGCGTAGATAGCCTGAGGGATTTTTAAAATTTATTATATTTACCTTATATTTCGCAAGAGAAATAATGTGAAAATGTATATACTTACTGTTATTTAGTTTCAATAACATACGCGTACATTTTTAGTTATCATTTATTCAGATCTAGAAAGTTGTTTATGTTACTTTTTCTAATATGAAAATGAATTGTCAGTGATTCCGAAATTTATTACAAAGTCTGTAAAATATCGTTACAGAATGCCAAAATATCGCACGTTCGTCACTTAGCTTTGCTAAAACATACACATAAATAGTTTTTATGCAGAGAATTTCGATAGTTTACAAAATTTCGTTACATGTTTAAATGACGATGCTCGAAGTATTTCTGAGTACAAAGAAGTAACATATATCCCAATTTTAAAAAATCAGTTGTTATTCCTACAGGAACATTTTGGAAATTTGCTTATACTAATCACATATTTTAAAAATCGAATCTCAAATTTAAAAATGGATTAACCACATTAGATGTGACTATTAATAATTTCAAAAGTATTCCAAGTGACTTCGGATGTGGCCTTCGGCAAAAGTTAGACGCAGTTTTTAACAGAAATCCCGATTTAATAACATTGCGGCAATTATGTGTGCAAAATACGCTGAAATAAAAGAATATTTCCAGTACGCACATATAACCAGTTGCGATGTAGAAAGGACGTTTTCTATCTACAAGGATGTACTTAATTCAAAGAGAACAAATCTTACAGAAGAGAAAATGAACAAATAATAAGGTATTTTGTATTATAGATCACCAGCCACTTGTTATCCATTTATATAAAAAAAATTAAAACCTCTTTAAAAATACAACATCTCAATAGTGCGCCCATGGGCGATGAGTCATGACTCGCTCGTGTCCGCGCCCTAATAATAACGGAATTAGCCTAGATTAAAATGGTGATATAGGAGTATTTCAAAACAAAATTGGGAATTTAAAATCGAGATACTTTTTGTGAATTATTCTATTGTAGATAGCTGGAAAAAGTCTTAATTTGATTGCTTTTCCAATATCTTTAAACAAAAGAATTTCTTTTTGAAAAAGTTTGTTATAAGGTCAATAATGTTCATCGATTGAAAAGTAAATATTTAAATTGATTTAAATTTAGAAACCTGTAATGCAAGTTGCAATAGTATCAATAAATTTTAAAATGTACAAAACAATGTCAAAATATACAAAATTAATTCACAAGCATATACTTTAGTTCAAAGATACCAAAATATCTAATGATCATGTTGCATTGTAACAGCTTTAGGAAGTTTGTTTGACTTTAAACATTTTTGTGTACAGGTCGGGCAAAAGGATTTTAAAGAAGGTGTATCTGAAATATAAGTTAATAATAGTAAATAAAATAGTTTCATAAGACACGACTTTTGCGCACGCGTTCAAGTTTAGAAAACCAGCCGCAAATTATCAACAAAATGGACGAAATAAATAATTGCACGCCTCCAGAGATTCGCAAAATAGCAGAAGACAATTTACAAAATCTTTTGACAACAAAATCTCGACATATTTATGAATAGCAATACCAGCGCTTTTAAGTTGGTGTAAAGAAAATTATATTGCGAATATTACGGGAAATGTAGTAATTGCTTATTTTGATAGAAAAGGTAAGATAAATATTCAATGCTACGATGTTGTTGAAATATTTATAAAAGTATAGATATCTCATAATTTTCTATATAGGCTTCTTGCATTTTTAAAAAGAATATCTGAAGGCTACGAGCCTAAGAAATCCAAGATTTTAGATATAGATCATATTAAGGGGATATTAAAGCGGTCGAAAAAGCAAGATATCGAATTAATCAGTTTTTTTTTACTATTGTTCAAGATAGAAATGTGAAATTTTCTGTACAACTCCAATATAGATATGAGTACACGGAAAGGTTGTCAGATTATGTAATTTCTTGTCACAACCATCTATTTTTTTTATTCCAAATTAGAGTAAAATGTACGTGTGTTTCTCGGTCAAAATCTGAAATAATTAAATGAAATTGATCAAAACGGATTTAATTCCCGTGTAGGCCAATGTTTTCTTGTGAGATATAGCTTTTTGAATTGCGAAAAAAAGTTTAATTTGAGTAATTAAATTAAGAAATTCCGGAATGGTGCGGTATTGAATTATTTGTATTTTAGCAGCGCCTCCAGATGTATTTTTTCTCTGTATTCCGGTGACGGAAAACAACACATTCATTTCAAATATATGAGAATGAGATGGCTTGCATTTGGCTCCCCCTACGGGCCAGCACCTCCAAAAGCAATTATAGTCAATTTCCAAATACAAAACGACTTTAATATCCCCTTAACCAGTTTATAATAGAAGCTGATGACGAAACATATTTAGCAATGAAAGTAAGTAATAAGAATATCATTGTAGTTGTATTTACTAATTTTCTACATTATTTTGTTTTAATAGTCATATTAATATTCTGTTAGATTATCCTTATAATGGGCTACAATGGAGCTTGTCGTCGTAAAGAAATAACGACCATGACTTTAGATGATACACAGTTTAAAAATGATGTCATAATGGTTGCAATGCCAAAAACTAAAACTTATGTTCCAAGACAATTTACTATAACACAAAGATGATTTCTAGAAGAAAACTAAGTCCCACTAATTTATATTCAGTAATATAACGTCGTCCTATAAGTAAAACAAAAATATGTTGTTTTTGCTAATTCATTTTATCCGATTTTGAATGATGACCTTAGTCAAAGGAATTGAACCTGTTTGTAACTTAATTTGTGTTATTTATTTTGTATTTGTGCTGTTCGTAATATTTCTTTTTTGTAAATCTTTTGTAAATATTCATAGCCATATCTATATAACAAGTTCCATTATTTATATCTCTTCCAGAAATATTTTATATATTTATTATTTCCGAAAATACTACTTGGATCCTTTTTTCTTTTAAATAAATATTTAAAAACGCTTTGTTTTGAATACACGAGAAAATAATGGTGCTAAATATGAGCAAAAGTTCAGTAACTTAATTTGACATTCTGAAGAGCTTTAAATTTATGCTAGGAATGTAGTTCAATTAATATTTCAAAAGTGTTGAGTAAAAATCACCTCATTTAAATTGGGCAAATGAACAACAATACCATTCTTGGCACGGTACTTTCAGTGTATCTTTTTTTTTAGTAATGTGTAGAATGAGAAGAGCACTGACAGGGTTTTCTATTTATGTAAAGTAAAAGACTCCAAAAAGGCTCCGATAAATCAGATTTATAATTTCACCTTTATGTTAAAAAAAAAAAATTTAACTACTTTTTTATTCAACTAAAAATAAAACTGTTTTATTAATTTAAAATATTTTTATTTCCTTAGTTGAACAGTTTTTCTGTCCACTTTAAAGTTCACAATTGAACATTTCGAAATTAGTTGAATAAACATTTGCATTTCTCTGATGGTTTTTTACAAGTTAAAAATTCAATAATCAAAACAATTATATTGTCATTAAACCTATGATAATGAGAAAAAGTTTCTTCTCAAGTGAGTTCTTAAAACCTTATAACAACTTCGAAATATACTTTTTTGCGAATAATACCACCAATTTCATAACTACGTATATCAATTGCTAAATTTATCATTTGGTATTAATATAATTATGGACAGGCTATGTTTCGTCAATAGACACTATCGTTTTACATATATATTGCTTCTTTATACGAGTAGTAATTTTCTTTCTTATAAATATTATGCAAAACAGAGTCCGCAGAACCTTTGAACCTTTTTCAGGTTTAATTTTAGAAAAGGTATTTTCGTCCTTTCTGACCAGAATTCATTCATTAAATATAAACATTGTTTTTGTAGTGTCCTAAAGGATGATTTATTTTAAGCTATTTTCGATTATAAATTTTCGTCATCTTGACGTAAGTTCTTTCCAAGACTATAAGTAAATAGTAACAGTATAATAATAACTACAATAATGTTTATTTAATCATTAGGTTATACACAGATCATGTCTTGAATACTTCAAATAAACTCATTTTATAACTTACATTAAAATAAAATACAAATATATTATATACACATTGAAAAAATAATTCAAAAAGGTCATCAGTGTTATACATAACTCTATTTATTAACACATGGCGTAATTTATTATTAATTTTTTTATTGGTAGCAATTTTATGTATTCAGGCAAGTGTTATGAAATTATTACTGTGTGAACACAGCACTCTTAGCTATCATACACTTTGTTGTTCTAGTAAATAAAATGTGTTAATTATGTCTTGAATACTTCAAATAAACTCATTTTATAACTTACATTAAAATAAAATACAAATATATTATATACACATTGAAAAAATAATTCAAAAAGGTCATCAGTGTTATACATAACTCTATTTATTAACACATGGCGTAATTTATTATTAATTTTTTTATTGGTAGCAATTTTATGTATTCAGGCAAGTGTTATGAAATTATTACTGTGTGAACACAGCACTCTTAGCTATCATACACTTTGTTGTTCTAGTAAATAAAATGTGTTAATTACTCCACGAGTCAGATGACAATGAGTTATTACTTGAGATTCAAATTTGCTTTTACAAAGCATGCACATTCATAATTGTATAGGCCAGCCAAAGTCAATATAGAGTAGGTCTTGAAATATTGTATACCGTAGATTTCAGGCACTATTTCAGTCAAATCAAAGAAAATCAGTTGTAGAACACTTCAAGGCAAATGGCGTCTGCTTACTAGGTTATGTGTACATGTTTATGTTTCGTCCATTTCAATTGGAATTTTTTTGCATACTCTAGAATTGCAGTGTATTTTTCTAGTGTCGCATCTTTATTGTCTAATCTTTGGTTATACCATGGTAATGGGTAAGTTGAAAAGCGCAGCAATAATAACTGTTTGTATAATTGTGTAACTGCAGTTATAAAAAGCAAAAGGAAATCCAATAAATGAAGAATTTATGATCGAAAATCGTTAAAAAACGAAATAAAGTGCACGAAATATTAAATACTGAATTAAAAATTGAAAATCATGCCTAAAATTAGGCAGAGATCGCCCATATGCGCAATGTTGACTGCGCAAGCTTTGACCTTTATTTTATAATTTATAAAACCATTATTATACATTTTTCACCAAAACTTTTACATAAATTAATTGTGTATGACACGTTTTCGGTTTGGACAAATGGGTTTTGTAATATTTTTTATAGTAAATTAGATAACAAAATTTATGCTTGTAAAACATGCATTTTGTGACACATTTTTAAACTGCACAGTTATTACGTATATGTTTTGTGTTTTTATTCTGGATATACCAATTTATATACTATTACGTCTATGGTTATTCATCAGTAATCTATTTTTTTTTAATAACAAAAGTGCCCACTTTTACGTCACCAATAATGTTCTCAGATACAGCGTTAGAACATACTTTGTATATTTCTAACATTGTTCTTTTACCTGAGACTAGCTAATAAGTATTCTTATACTGTGTAGTGTTATATTTGCACTTCCATCACACGTTTAATTTGTTATAAAAATGTTGTACATGCTATTATGGTTTAATTAATGAGTACTAATTGATTAAACTGTTAAATTTAGACATACATACATATTAATACAAAAATATGGAATTTATTTTGTTATAAAAGAAATCGTGAAATTTGCTTTATATGCTGTGCAGTGAAGTTGTGAAAAAAGGATAGCCTTGATATCCACTATAGTAGCGCAATCATAGATACTATTTTGAAGGCAATAGATAAATATTTTGATAGATTAGTCAGAAGTCTCAAATTACTTTTATAAATTTGAAGTTAAAATACGATAGTATATAATTAAAAGCGTGTCAAAATAACTCGATATTTTAAATTGCGCTCCATTTTTTTTTGTCGAACATAGAGTACCTGCTGATCTTTAACAATTGGTATCTGGAAATATTGACGTTTAGTCATGGAGTAAAATACGATCGAGCAACACATAGAAATTCACTACATAAATGGTGAGCATTTTGCAGAGGCGGTTCGATCATAGTGCTGTTAATCCTCTATGGCCCCATGTGACTTCAAAGGAACATACCAGTTTTCCATTCTTTACGGACTATCGTAACTTTAAGGTAACATCATGGATTCAGAAATGTACACATATAGCGCCATCTAACAAACATTTCGAAAAGTAAATTGAAATGTAGCATTCACCCACCAGTAATGGCGCCTAAATTGCATGTACTTGCAAATTGAATGAAAATTGATCGTAAAATAAAGTGAGAAATAATAAACTAAAAATATTTGGTGATTTCTACATTATTGTGTGTGAATACTTGTGAAACCAAGAACTTGCTTATTTTCGTTCTGACAGAGAAAAATAGGTGTTACTTCAAAGTTACAACGAGCCACAACGGACCAACAAAAATTTTATTCTTTATAGCATAAAAATGGATCCATCAGTCTTCTATGGAAAATCTTTAAATACGAAATATGTTCACATGTTTACTAAATTACCACCAGATAACCCATAAGATTCTGATGATCCAGACTTGAGTGAAAGCGATGAAGACTCGAATGAAGAGGGTGTTATCCAGGCGGAAGAATAAGATTATTTTCTTGAAGAAGACGATGAAGAACTAAAAAATGCTTCCTCTCCAATACCTGAATCGGACTTATAGGAAAATAATAACCAATCTGATTGGAATACAGAGGATGAACTTCCATTGGCGAATTCCTCCGATAAACCGAAGAAAAACACGAAAAAACAAAAAAGAAGAGTCCACGAAGGCAAGACAAATTCGACCAATATATCCCTGGAAAGGTCTATTACTACTCAGTGCGGAAACAATTGGCACACCCTTGTGGTACTTTAGACAGCTTGTTGATAAAGACATATTACAATACATTGTAGAACAGAGTAACCTATATTCTCTTCAAACAGATATTACTCGGCCTCTTTCGCTTTGCATTGAGGAACTGAAAAGATTTATAGGAATAACATTCTATATGTCCATTTATGGTTTGCTTCGAACCAGAATGTGTTGGCAAAAAGAAAGTCTGGTCGCAAAAATAGCAGAAACAGTGTCTAGGAATAGATGGGAACAGATCAAATCAAAAATTCACTTCAACGATAATAATCTTTTGGCTGGAGGCAAAGATAAACTGTACAAAATTCGCCAATTTATTGATTCGATAGTCAAAAATTTCAATAAAATTCCTATGGAGGAAAATATGTGTAGATGAACAAATGATACCATGTAGAGGTCATCATTCCATAAAACAATACATGAAAACAAAACCGAAAAAATGGGGATACAACGCATTTATTATATGTGGCTCTGATGGCATAGTTTACAACTGGGAGATCTACACTGGAGCTATTGATCACGATCCTGATCTTCCATATGTAGGTCTTAGTGGTAATGTGGTTTTACGTTTGTCAAAAATAGTACCTAGAAACCGGTATCATAAAATATATTTTGATAACTGGTTCAATGGTATTCAATTACAAATAGAAGTACATAAATTGGGCATTCATAGTTTAGGAACTGTGCGTCCTAATCGTTTAGAAGGATGTGAATTTATATGTGTGATAGTATTCCAAAAATTTTTTGTTGTAAATGTAAAGTACATTTGTGCTTAACTCCTTCGCAAAATTGTTTTTATAAATTTCATAATGAATAAATTTCGTTGAAATTATTAAATTTTATTGCTCGAGTAACTTGTACGTAACATACCCCTAAAATTTATAGGGATGGAAGGATATTAGTAGTTTTAGGTTTTTAACAATTGTAGTATACTAGATTAATTAAAAATAGCAGTTAACATTTTTTTGTGAAATGTTTGAAAATTTGGGTCATAGAGGGTTAATACCAATTTCATAGGTAACATTGATAAATATGACGAGAACTGTACAGAAGCAATCAACTTCTATACTAGCAGCTGTTTCAACCGCAATACATTTACATTCTTTCTTGCTACTGTAGAAGATGTAGCTGGAGCAATGGATTTAATCAAGTCCACCGATGTCGTTGTGATAAAATATCTATTAAAATGTTGAAATTATGCACAAATGGTAAACTTTTGCTTGCAGAATGGTTTCTTCCCCACTCCATGGAAACATTCAATAGTTCAACCAGTTTGCAAAGTTAGCAATCCTGCTAATTACACTGTTCTTCGGCCAATTACTATACTGCCGGTTTTATCTAAGATTTTCGAGAAAATCGTTCACGAGCACATAATGCCATAAGCTACAGCTTATGGCATTATCCCTAATGTCCAATCCGAATTTCGCAAAGGATTTGGTACGGGATCGGCACTTATGGAGGTGATTGATGTTCTTGGAATCATATGGTTTCTAAATTGAAATATGGCTTTGATGCAGTTACCTTATATTTTGTCACATTCATATCTGTCTGATCGTGACAGAGAGTTGTAATTGAGCTCTCAGATTCTGAAGATCTTGCTGCGTGTAGAGGCGTCCCTCAAGGCAGTGTTTTGGTACCATTATTGTACATATTGTATGCGACTGATTTCGCAAAGTAGCTTCATAATTTGTATGTTCTATGCAGACGATACTCAAGACTTTTTCAGAAGCTATTGCTATGGAGGAATCTCATAAGTTGCATATTACCCCTTCCAAATCTTCATTGATAGTTTTTGGTAATAGAAAGTCTCTTGCATTTTCAAAAACTCCTATTCTTATTGTTAATGTCATGTAAGTGAAAGGTGTGACTTCATTAAGGAATTCGGGACTGTATTTTGATACTTCTTTAAGATTAAAACCCCATATTAATCAGCTTTAAAAAAACTCATCTTTAAAAATACTTTACTCCAATACAAGGACTGTGTTCATTTTAATTTTAGAAATTTTTATTATCTCACTTTAATTACTGTGATACTGTGTATTGGTTCTCTCCACAGATATCGCATTCAGAGAGTTCAGAACTGTTGTCTGAGGTTGATATTTGATTTGAAGTTCTGGGACCACGTATCTGACAAACTACAGCCAACTGGATGGCTGAATACGGAGAATCATCGCAGACTGCATCCATACTTATGCAATCAGTGGTTATAAAATCCTCTCCAGCTTACTTGTCTTTGAAATTGTTGAATGATTATGAATTACATTTTGTTGTTTCGAGCAAGCACACAACAATATTCATTATCTTACAATGCTTCAACTGTTTTTTTTTGTTAATTTTTAATAAATTTAGTGATTGTTTCAAACAGTTAATACTACTGCATTTGCACCAGTTTATAGGCGATCTCTACTTAAGGTGTGATGAAGTATGTGATTTTTGTTAGGATTTACTTGTGATTTGTGTTAAGCAAAATCCTAACGCTGTATTTGTGTGTTTACATACTAGGATTAAGAAACCACTCTTAAGTAAAATCTTAAACATGATCAGAAGCAATTTTAAGAAATCTTAAGGAATAGAACAGTACCTATTTTGTTGAGAATACCTTAAGATAAACTGAAATTTTAAATTTGCCACCAAAATGATCAAACGATTTCAAGCAATCAGAAGGCTATGTTTATTGCTCAGGGTTTTTACGATCAGGAATTAGGTTGCGTTAATACTAAATTGAAGTGAACTACAGATTGATATGTGTAGTTATTATTATCAGTTGACAATAATCAGAACATTATAGAAGAAAATAAATAGGTGTGAGATTTTGTAAATTATAATGGAGAACAATGGTGAAGGTGATAACACTCCTGTCCAAGGGAAAAGAAAGGTAGGAAGCTAGTAGTAATTATAGGCAGTATATAAATTATTACTTGGTTATTTTATTCTAGTTTGAATGGCTCCGAGAATTGACACAAAATCTCATACAATTGTATGAGCAAAATCGTTGTTTGTATGACACCAAAAATCCCTTTTATAGCAACAAGCATGCAAGACAGGATGCTCGCTTTAAAATAACACAACAATTAAAAACGTTGAATTCCGCTATAACAGTAGAGGAAGTAAAAAAAAATAATAAAAGTGCGTTCGCAGTTTACGCATGAACAGGGAAAATTAAAAAAAAAAGAGGCAAAAGTGGAGACAGTGGTGATGATCCCGATGAAGGCGAAACACACTCTACAGCGTGGTGGTACGAAGACCTGTCTTTTTTGGCTGACCACATTAAAGGCAGAAAAAGCAAAAGTACCCTAGATAGCAACGAAACAAAAAGTCGAAGCCAAAATTTTGAAGATACGGAAATAATGGGGCAGAACCAAGATTCTTCTACACCAGGGTATATTACGAGTGATCAAGAAACGCAACCCTCAGAACCAGAACCATCTACAACATCGAACATGAAAAAGAATAATAATAAAAAGAGACAAGCACCTGTGGAGGTAGATACAGCTATTGAAAAAACTCTGGAGACTCTAACTACAATGCAGGAGAATTTAACTAATAATGATGAAGATACTTGGGATGCTTATGCCAAATTTATTGCTAATGAGCTGAGAGTTATAGACGACGAAGAAATATTAAATGATTTGAAACATGACATTGGTTCAGGTATATATGCCGCCAAAAAGAAGTGGATTGCACGAATGTAATTGAAACAAACAGTATTATATAATAAACCTTTCACATAATTTTTATTATTGTAATAATATTATTATATCACAAAATTCAAAAATTAAATTTCTATATTGATTCCCATTGCCACGGTACAAATTCTGCATTGTTGAAATAATATGTAAATGCCTTCCTTATATCGAGTGCTTCATTGGTTGGTTTTCGAGATTGTTTTTCCAAATTTGTTATAAAAACATTGTGCTTCCATTCTCCTTCAGTGACTCTTATGGTTTCAGTATCTTCCTTATCTATTCCAGTTAAATAAGTTTTAACATCATGTTGTTTAATATAATTATGTAGCACGCAACACGCCATAACTATGTTTTGTACTTTATTTACCTCTAAATTAATATCTTTCTGTAAAACCTGAAATCGGTTGGCTAGTATCCCAAAGGTGTTTTCAACTACTCGCCGGGCACGACTGAGTCTATATTATAGTTAAAAACTTTTTCTTCTTTAGTTAATCTCTGGCCCCATGGTTTCATCAATCTATTTGTTAGTCGAAAGGCATCATCAGCAACAATTACATATGGTGTTTTCACATCGCTGTTTGTCAAAATTTCATCTTGAGGAAAATTTAATGTGTTCTGTTCAATTGCTGACCATAATGTACTGTTCCTGTACACACCACCATCACTCACACGGCCATTACACCCCACGTGAAAATGCTATATGTTTACCGTCTAGGGCTCCCAAACAATTGCGAAAATTCCATAATTTATTAAAATCCGCTGCTATCAATGTTCGTCTTTGAGCGTACATAAATAAGATGATCACTGATTGATCACTGATAAGATCTTGTAAAACTTCATGAAGGGCAGTAACTGTTTCAGGAATAATTTGTGATATTGCCGATACAGAAATTCTAAAACCATACACTAGACTGTGAAATGTTTCTCCTGTTGCTAGGTATCTGAGTGTTAATAATAACCTATAGTTTTTGCTGTAGTACATTCTCTGAATGTTGTGTGTTCTCTTTGTATTTTTGGGCCTACTTTTGATAGCAAATTTTGGAACGTGGTTGTTGACATTCTAGTGAAATTCTTAAAACTCATCTTATCTTCCAATGCCAATTCACGAAATACTAAACTAGAGAGCCCACGACCACAGTTTCGTCTTTCAAACCACTTGCGTGTCCACAGTCTCCTCACTTGCCTTCTTTTATAGCTCAGGCTGTCTCTCATGAACTGGATGCTAATGGACAATTAGACGTGATCTACACTGACTTTAGTCGCGCGTTTGACACGTTAGATCATGGTGTCCTTCTGGAAAAGCTCGCAGCAATTGGATTCAGCCCGTCCCTGCTCAAACTTCTGCATTCATATTTAACAAATAGGCGCAATTATGTCTTTTACAATGGATTTAGGTCATTTGAGTTTACTCCCTCGTCCGGCGTGCCACAGGGCTCTAACTTGGGACCTCTGTTATTTACTCTATATACCAACGATTTGCTTAAATCAATAATATGCAATGTACTCGCATATGCGGATGATATAACGATCTACTGCTCTATACGAACTTGGAACGATGTACTTCGTCTTCAAGAAAACTTGAATCGTATATCGACTTGGTGTTCCAACTTCAATTTGAAACTAAATGTAAGTAAATGTTGTTATATGTCTTACTCTCGCAAAAATAATAATATACCATCTACCTATTCTACTGAGGACGACCGACTTGAGGGGGTGGACAGCATTAAGGACCTTGGCGTGTTCTTTGACACACATTTGAACTTTTCCAGTCATATATACTTCATTTGCAATTCGGCTTCAATGGCTTTGGGCTTTGTTTTGCGCAGTTGTAAGTTTTTTTTAAAAATCCACTGCTTCTGAAGACTTTGTATTTCAGTTTTGTCGTCAGTAAGCTGGAATATGCATCACAAGTATGGTCACCTCAATACATACATATATCTACAACTAGCCATTGAGAGAGTGCAGCGGAGATTCCTGAAATACTTATCTTCCAAGGATATGGGAATTTATCCGGAACGTGGCATCGATTACAATCTCTTGCTGCAAGCACATGACCTCCAATCACTGCGGGATCGCCGAGAGTTTCATGGTGCTCGCTTCATATGGAAGCTATGTAATGGAACAATTGATTGCCCACGTCTCCTATCATACTTGAATTTTTACTCTCCCAGGATTTCCTCTCGCTCCTCCTCCACGTTTTGGTTGCCCTTTTCGAGGACTAATCTTCTTCGGGGATCGCCACTGGTCACCATGTGTCGTGCTGCAAACTTACATTATCATGATATATTGTTTGTTTCCAATTCAGCAAATAATACATAATTTTTCAACTCTATAGATAAATATATGTATATAGTTATAAATTATTTATATTAAAAATAAGATTATGATTGATTTGTATTTTATTAATGTTCGTTACTTCTTTGTCCTGTAATTGGTTTGTTACTGTTGGACTGAATAAATTATTATTATTATTATTATTATTATTATAGAATAAACTCCTTTTTTCAAACATAAACATAGCAGCAATATATGTAACGTCACACAGCGCAGTTTAGTTATTATTTTTGACATCGTGTACACACAGTTTCAACAAAATCTCACAACTAACCCCTACTAAATAAAAACTAATGATGTTATAATAAGTAATAATAATAACATAACCTTTTCTTGTCGACTGTCAAATAGTATATTATGCAATGAGCATTTAGTGATAGCTATTAAGACACGAGTAAGAAAATTACAATACGAGGCGAAGCCGAGTGTTGTAATGAATACGAGAGTCTTAATAGCCATTAAATGCGAGTTGCATACACTATTTTTTCTACGACCCCATAATAAAACATTATTTTTTGAACATTCCATTTCATAAATTGAGGTTAAAATTTTCCATGCACCTTTGCGAATTTAGCTGGTAATAAATTGTTTGTGGTTACTAAGGCTTGTTCCATAATTTCTGGTGGACTCAAATTTTACATTTCACTGTCATTATCCCTCATTTTTACCGTTTATATTTTCAAAAAAGCACAAATTTTAAGTACTTACTTGTAAATTGCAAAGAACTGTCACATTTATTTAATTTGTATATCTGTCAGATATGCAGTCGCCATATTGAATATTATTTGAATATTGGAATGTCGCATTCCTATTGGATATAAACTTGTATCGTAATGAAAAATCTATGCTGCGGATTTCTGCCTTGATTTTCTGCTAAAGCTCAGTTTCTGTTTAATTAATTAATATTATATGTCCACACGTGAG
Source organism: Amphimallon solstitiale (assembly GCA_963170755.1). Taxonomy (NCBI): domain Eukaryota; kingdom Metazoa; phylum Arthropoda; class Insecta; order Coleoptera; family Scarabaeidae; genus Amphimallon; species Amphimallon solstitiale. The sequence continues at coordinate 173,571,346 of OY720676.1, forward strand.
TATGTTTTTGTTTCTTTTGTACGTATTGATTGTTACTAGTAAGGTTATGTGTAAATAGCTTCTGCCAAACCTCACCTTTATTACTAAAGACTTTTTTTTTAACAACATGTTAAAAAAAAGCGACAACTATGATGCGACATAATAATATACAGAGTATTGCACTAAAAAGATAAGAATGTCGTAATAATGAATATATTTGATGTTTTACGAATACATATATTATACGATCTGTTAAAATACTGTTACATTAGAATTATTGATGAAATAATAAAAAAGAAATCGGACCTAATACCACACACAAAACATCCATTAAAGCGTCCATTATCACGAACATTAAAACGACTTGTCACTAGACTATTAAGCTCCCTATCATATAAATTAGTAAACACTGTCAAATATACTATACTACGAGTAGTACTGTAGATACTTTTGTGTTACATATCCATTAAAGGGAATTACAAGTAAGTATTTCGTACAAATGTGATTGCTGAAAGGTTTCCTTTGAAAGGATGCCCTATGCCGATCGGCTAAAAACAGATGAACAAACGCGGCCGCCTATGCACACAGAAAAGCGGTACAAACACAGAAGTCAATGAATCGTATCCGGGGGACATGTTAATTTAATCAACCACCTGAAACCCGCCATATGTCCGCTGTCGCTATTAAACCGTTAACCGATTGTCATTTAGATCAACAAATTCGTACCGTGTCACGCCAAATATTTATCGAGATGTACAACAAGAAAAAAAAAGTGGAATCTACAAGGTAACAAATCAATTTACAGTAATAACTCTTCATGTATTTAACTATATACACATGTCCGAATGTATGTATTTATAATCTACACATGTATTCCAATGGTATTAAGGGCCACAGTCATTTAGTATTTAAATCTAATTTAATTTAACTAATTATCATCTTAAGTAAAGAAACACTTTATAAAATTACTACGTTAAAATGGCCAGGGCCGTATTAATATAAATAGGCACCAAGGTACCAAAAATAATCAAAATAAACAAGAAAAAACAACTGTGAAAAGTTCTTGATCCGCCTATTGGTGGTTACTCCTCACATTCGGGCTGCCGCCAGTTCAGGTGGAGATGGTCAGGGTCGAAACAGGTGAACTCATAAACGAGGTACCACTTACAATAACTTAGAGCTCGTCAAGGGTGAGCAGATGTGCGACCCCTAGTTTTGAAGCAGTAAAATTAGAGCAAAATGGCAAACATATGAGTCGATACACACTACGACTGTCTCTTAGCAAGAGAGCGAAAGCTTCTAAACCGAAGTAGAGAATAAGAGCAGGCATACGTATATTACCTATTATATTTGTTTTGGAACTATGCTAATTTGTATCTTTCGTTATCTGATTATAAATTTCTTTTGTGTCTGCTATTGTTGATGGTATGTCTGATATTGGCATCAATTCGCTCCATTTTTAAACATGTCTCTTTTTGTTACAAAAAATGACGTCCGCTCCTTAACAAACTCTTTTTAGGAGCAAAGTATCAGAAACGATATTTCGATTTTTGAACGATTTAGCAAATGTTTGATAGCTACTACTACGTGCTTTCGTATTCTCAATGCGAAAGGAAGGAAGAAATAACGAGTAATTTTTGTAAAATTATTCAAATTACATAAAGCCGTAATTATACTTAAGAAAAACCTTAACTCGTTCTCGCCAACGAAAAATAAATCACTTTCTGAAAGCGAGAGGGTTATTGAGGAACAACAATACGATTTTTACTAATAAAGTAGACGCATCAATGTTAAGCAATAAAAAATTATAAATTTACTACAATTGGCCAAGCATACTACGATTTTTTTCTAATAAATAATCATTATTATGCAGTAAATCATAAATTAACACAAATATTTAAAACATATTTGCTTGTATATGCCAAATATATCTTCTTTTGCAAGCCAGTTTAATATACAACGTATCCACGTAAGTATGAGACAAATGGGATTTTTTTTTATTATTGATTTTACAGAAAACTTTATAGGATGGAAAAGTTCGAGCAACAGAAGAAACCTAATATTTTTTATTCAAAGTTGCTTTCTAGTGCTTGGTTAGAGAGAAAATTAAAAACAAGTAATTTTGCCATAAGAGTAAACTGCATTTATTTTTAAAGATATCAAAAATATCCATATAAAAATGTTGTTTCAAATTTTAAAATATGCACAAATATGAATTTATATTAACATAACTAATAAAATTAAAATTCACTGTTATAGAGAAATAATAATAGTAAATACGTAATAATTTTTAACTGCTATGTACATTTCAGTAATTCTGTGGTTGTCATGTGGACTGTCACTTCAATAATAAATTTCGTGTGATTTTCACGTAAAATAATTTACATTTGATATCAAATTCTTAGAGCTGATATGCATGGAATTAAACAGAAATCATATACTCACAATATTTAAGAAGTGGGTTTTTTAGAATACACAACAAATATGAAATTGACAAAAATAACAAATTCAGAAATAGAAATAATAGAAAAAAATTAGGTGTGGCCACCACACGACTTTCTTATACGTATGAAAGTGTTGTTTCCGGTCCGAATTTTGAAATTTCATTTATACAAAAAATATTCCAAATACAACTCTAAATACTTTTGTACTCTTCATAAATATATATGGAATGCATAATTTACGACATATTTGCAAAAAATCGCTATTCGATAAGAGTAAAAGTGGTACTTCCGGTCAGAATTTTGAAATTTTTTTTATACAAAAGATATTTAAAAGTATATTCTAAGTACTTTTATACTCGTAATGTACCTGCCTAGAAAGCATGACTTGCGAGATATTCGCAAAAAACTGATTTTCGATAAGAGTAAAAGACCTACTTCCGGTAGGAATTTCGAAAAACTTTATTAAAACAATTTTTCTCAAATTTAATTTTGAGTACATTTGAATTCTTTATAAATTTGTTTAAACTTAGTAATTGACGAAATATTTGCAAAATTCGATTTTTTCACTGAAGTAAACTACTACTTCCGGTCTGCCGATTTTGCTCAAAATCTAATCAGTTCTCAAGAGGGAGATTATATTCGTAAATACAAAATTTGGATTTGATATCTACAGCGGTTTGACCGCTATCGTGGTCACACACAGACAGACAGACACACAGACACACAGACATTTTTTAAAAACCACTTTTTTGGTATCAGGGGACCTCAAAACGTGGACATCTGCAAAAATCTCGAGGTCGAAAATTTTCATCATCACAATACTTCCTTATACTACGTATAAGAAAGTAAAACTATTCAAGGTAATGTCCTTGCCGTTGAACGCACAAATTTGTACGCCTGTTGAAATCCTTGCATGCATGTTCTATAATATATAGGATTACTTCTCAAGAACAGTGCCGCATCATTTATTTTGTTTTTCAATTCTTCTACATTCTGAAAAGGTCTTTCTGAATATACTTTATTCTTTAACCATCCCCAAACAAAATAATCCATAGGATTTAGGTCGGGTGAGCGCGCTGGCCATGGAAAAGGTGCATTACGTCCTATCCATCTTTCCCCAAATTTTTCATTTAAATAGTTGACAACTATTCGTGCACTATGTGCAGGTGCTCCATCTTGCATAAACCAAAGGGTTCTCCTAATTTCTAGTGGCAATTCATCTAATTCGTTATCGAGGTCTGTTTGCAGAAATTCAATATAACGTTGTGAATTTAATGTCATTTGGAAAAAATACGGACCAAAAATGTTTCTATTTAAAATCCCACACCAAACATTTACCTTTTGGGAATACTGATTCTTACATGGAATTCTAAAATTTGGGTTGACAGGCGACCACCAACGACAATTTTGTGCACAAACAACACCATTTGTTGTAAGTGTTGCTTCATCAGTAAATAAAATATTTTTGAAGAATGATTTGTGCGTTTCAATTTCAGCTTGAATATCCAAAGAAAATTCAAATCTATTATTATAGTCCCGTTCTTGCAAGGTTTGAATATATCTCGGCTTATAGGGGTGATACCTATTTGCTAACCAAAATTTTGCTTACCGATGATTTCTTCATATCTAAATTACTTGCAATTTTTCTAACAGAAATTTTAGGATTTTCAATTACGCTTTGCATAATACGTAAAGAATTTTCGAACTCCTCACATGTTTTTCTCGTTCTTTCTTGAAATGCATTTTTAAACTACCACTAGCTTTAAACTGATATATAATTCTCGACACGCTTTGGTGACTAATTGTTTTGTTAGGATGTCTTTCATTGAAAACATCAACTGCTTCTCTGCATGTCTTGTAATTATCTCCGCAAATGAGAACTAACTCAGCTCTCTCTTACATAGTTAATCGTTCGGCCATGTTTGGTATAGTCACTTAATATATTATTTTCTTAAAATCACTGATTTATTAAAGTGACAGCGAGTGTCAAAATGACATGGAAATTATTATTGAAGTGACAGTCCACATGACAACCACAGAATTACTGAAATGTAGATAGCAGTTCAAAATTATTACGTATTTACTATTATTATTTCTCTATAACAGTGAATTTTAATTTTATTAGTTATGTTAATATAAATTCATATTTGTGCATATTTTAAAATTTGAAACAACATTTTATATGGATATTTTTGATATCTTTAAAAATAAATGTAGTTTACACTTATGGCAAAATTACTTGTTTTTAATTTTCTCTCTAAGCAAGTACTAGAAAGCAACTTTGAATAAAAAATATTAGGTTTCTTCTGATGCTCGACTTTTCCTTCCTATAAAGTTTTCTGTAAAATCAATAATAAAAAAAAATCCCATTTGCCTCATAAATTCAATAGATTCGGCCTTTACTTGATGTAAATCCATATTCCAATGGAAATAAAACACAAACAATTGTTTCAGATTTACACTATATTCAACTTAAAAACACAACAGCTGTTTCGCTACACTGTAGCTTCTTCAGGTGATAACAAATTCTAAATTATTACAGTAAAGAGTTGTTCTTTTATTGTAATAATTTAGAATTTGTTATCACCTGAAGAAGCTACAGTGTAGCGAAACAGCTGTTGTGTTTTTAAGTTGAATATAGTGTAAATCTGAAACAATTGTTTTGTGTTTTATTTCTATTTGCCTCATACTTACGTGGACACGCTGTATATTCAATCTTATGTGTTAAACAGTTGAATACCATTTCTCTTTACTTGGTGTTATAATTTACAGCAGTTGACCTGGCATACTTTTCATATGCCTTGTCTTAAGACCCTATACAAAACATTTTACCGCAACTATACATATCAGAATTTTATTTCGTATTTTATTACTTACAGCCTGTATATTATAAACTTTACATTTAATCGACTTTTCGATGGGTGATGTCGCATACATCGTTGAATGAATAAACTTATTATTAACAATCATCATGTTCACTGAACACTAGCATATAATTAGACGTTCCTTCTTTGAATCCAGACATCTTGCTGAGTATGTTGCAAGGTCTATAACAAAGTAATTTCTTCTCAAGTGATTTTAATGGTGAATGATATTTATTAATGCATAACTTGTAAGTATTTTATTAAAACATAAGCATTTAGTTTCCTTTGCTAGATTCCATATATAAATACGAATACTGTGTCACATAGAAAGCTTTGTTAAATTATTTTAAAATACTTTTGATGCGCATATTTGTTTTATCGTTAAAAGTGCTTCATATTAAACAACATTCTAAGTGTAATGTCATATCTATACTTACTAATTCGTGCGTATGAATGGTATTAATACTGACTAGTAACTGCCATAATGCACGACTAACGGATTATTACTTTTAAACGATTTTACTTTCTTATACGTAGTATAAGGAAGTATTGTGATGATGAAAATTTTCGACCTCGAGATTTTTGCAGATGTCCACGTTTTGAGGTCCCCTGATACCAAAAAAGTGGTTTTTAAAAAATGTCTGTGTGTCTGTGTGTGTGTGTGTCTGTCTGTCTGTGTGTGTGTGACCACGATAGCGGTCAAACCGCTGTAGATATCAATTCCAAATTTTGTATTTACGAATATAATCTCCCTCTTGAGATCTGATTAGTTTTTCAGTAAAATCGGTAGACAGGAAGTAGTAGTTTACTTCAGTGAAAAAATCGAATTTTGCAAATATTTCGTCAATTACTAAGTTTAAACAAATTTATAAAGAATTCAAATGTACTCAAAATTAAATTTGAGACAAATTCTCTTAAAAATGTTTTTTGAAATTCCTACCGAAAGTAGGTCTTTTACTCTTATCGAAAATCAGTTTTTCACGAATATCTCGCAAGTCATGCTTTCTAGGCAGGTACATTACGAGTATAAAAGTATTTAAATGATAATTTTAAATATCTTTTGTATAAACAAAATTTCAAAATTCGGACCAGAAGTACCACTTTTACTCTTACGGAATAGCGATTTTTTGCAAATATGTCATAAATTATGCATTTTATATATATTTATTAAGTGTACAAAAGTATTTAGAGTTGGATTTTCAATATTTTTTGTAGACATGAAATTTCAAAATTCGGACCGGAAGTAGCACTTTTACTCTTAGCGAGCAGCACTTCTTTTCGAATATCTTGCAAAGTATGCATTCTATGGCAATTTATTAATAGAATGAAAGTACTTAGAATAGAATTTTGAATAATTTTTGTATAAAAAAAATTCTTAAAATTGTATAGTTTGAAACGCTCATACGTATAAGAAGGTCGTGTGGTGGCCACACCTCATTTTTTTACTCCGCCATAGAGGGGGATAAAAACGTCGTACGTAATAGAAGTGTGTTATCACTCAGGTAAGTACTACTATGTGGAAAGTAACTAAATTAGAGTATTATACAATCGTAATAAAGCATTTAACAATATATGGTTAAACCAGGGAATAACGACGAGATGTGACAAAGACGTTAAAGTGTGTCCTTGTTTCTTTGGTGGTAAAATTAAAAACAGATGACAAGGCTGAAAGAAAACTAAAAATTCTTTCACATATATAATCTTCTTTATAATATATTTGGGAAAATAGACATATTGGGTAAAACCACTGAAATGCAATGCAGCTGTGTGTTTCTGACTCGTTGCTCTTCATCAGTGCAGTGTAGCCAATGAATATGGTAGGGAAACCCTGAAGGTGAAAAGACAATAATCGGAGACCATTAGACGACAAACTATACCAATTTATGGATTTAGTTGGATTCTCCTGGACACCCCAAGAATTCATCCAACGTTGATACGAGGCAGACATTGTCCACCTGTTTATCATCCGAAACACAAATATAATAAAAAAATAAAACTTAATGCCAATGAATGAAAAAATAAAATTAACTTTCCTTATTTTAATGTATATGTATTAAGGGGATATTAAAGCAGTCGAAAAAGCAAGATATCGAATTTATCAGTTTTTTTTACTATTGTTCAAGATAGAAATGTGAAATTTTCTGTACAACTCCAATATAGATATGAGTACACCTAAAGGTTGTCAGATTATGTAATTTTTTGTCACAACCATTTATTTTTTTTATTCCAAATTAGAGTAAAATATACGTGTGTTTCACGGTTAAAATCATACACTTTTGCCGTCAACATGTGGAATAAAAAGAAAACAAGTTGTGTGGTGATTGATTTAATTATAAATTTAAAAGAAAGGAGAAAAAGAAGCGTAGATGGATGAAGGATTGGTTCAAAAAAAGAAATGAATACACTCATGAAAATTTGTTAAGTGAACTAAGAATGAGTGAACCAACTGATTTACGGAACTTTCTGCGACTGGACGGTACATTATTTGACGAACTTTTGAGAATGGTTACACCTGAAATTAGGAGACAGAATACTATAATGCGAGATGGCATTCCCCCAAGTCAACGTTTATCAATAACACTATGTTGTTTAGCTACTGGAAATTCTTTTGAAGATTTAAAATTCACGAGTGCTGTATCTCCACAATCCATAGGCATTATTATATTGGAAACTTGCACAACTATAATACACAGCTGGAAGGATTATTATAAAGGTAAGTAAAAACAACAATTATTCCAAAAATTATTCAAAATTTATTTTTTGTACCAGTAGTAAAAAATCATAGCATTTTTACACGTAACAAAGCGCCACGAAATGACATTTCACGACCTGGAACTAATAAGAGGTAAATAATGAGGCCATTATTGACCTAGGGAAATAATGAAAACAAATAAAACGAATGCCGCAACCATGCACTCATGCTTGTAGTAGTAGTAGTATGTCAAGTTGTGAACCGTCAAAATAAATAACTCTATTTTAGGCACAATTTTAGGTTAACAATACCAGAATTATAATATACGTTTATTTAGCAATTGCTATTAATTTTATATTTTCTAACAATACTTTGTTGTTTACATGAAAAAAAAAAGCATTTGTCTATTAATACATAAAATATGTATGATAGTATAATATGGAATCAATATATCACCTAACTATTACAGATGCAAATAATTATTTAATTCATATTGAAAATTCCTGTATATATTGCAGGTGTGGTTGCGTAAGTAGATGTAGGTAGATCTTGTAACATACATTCTATATTTTTTTTATTTACTAGGGAATCTTCGATATAACCTTTAGCTACAAAGTGGTTCCATTATAACAAACTTTTGAGACGTACCATTTTTGCTATTGTGGATGTGAATAACAATTAAATTATCTCTCATGATGACATCAGAAATTAATAAATTACACAAATCATCCTTCGGCATGCACCAGCAACACCAATTACAAGACCAGTCTACAGAGATATAAATTATCAATAATTTCAAAGTATTAATATATAAACATACTATCTTAGTTGCAATGTAACATATGTCGGGTACCTCAGTAAAGAATTTTATAATTTCCTCGAGTAAATACTAATGATTTTTTGGGCTTATAATTTTAAGTTTTTCTTTTTAAAAAGGCAACTAATTTAAAATATTTTGATATGTTAATATTCTCTTTTAGGCCAAGTGTAGCTTTCAACATTGAATATTGCGCCCATAAAGTCGAGGCTTTTTTATTTTTTGAATATTCATGAAAATAAGCCAGAAGTACGTTTTCAGAAGTTACTACTGTATATTTGGAATTATACCATTTTTTAAATTCTGTAAATGTTTTCATGTATAAGTGATTGTGATTAGATTTATGCGGAAGCAAGTTCTCAGCTGCCTGTTCTGCAATCTCGCGCATTTCAGGTGGTGTACATCTAAACTCTTTAGACATTATAAATGGAATGAAAAATAATCTAAAAAATACTTGACTTTTAGTTTCAGCATTTACGTCAAAACTTATTTGTAAACATCAAAATATAGCCTACTTATTTGTTTACATGAAGTTTTATTACAAGGGCATTCTTACATATATGAGTAAATTTATTCATAATTATTAAGGTTTTAAGGTCCAATTAGACTACTGGTACAAAAAATAGTATACATACTACGGTTGAGAAGACTATTATTGCCCTTGTGGCTTAAATTCCTCGGCGCTTTGCGCCTCGGAATTTAATCTCGCCACTCGGGCAATAATAGTCATCTTCTCAACCTTGGTATGTAATATACTATTATACATGTGTAGCAATTTTATTTTAACAAAAATTTGAAAAATATTGAGAAGCGTGAGATGGCCCTGAATTGTTTTCATTATCTATGTTTCACTATGTACGGCGTGTAGAGATTGTGCATGTAGGGAATCATAATAAATGGGGCTTGGTTGCATACTGTTATATGGAGTAGATGCGCGACTTGAAGCATTAATTTGTACAGAATGGCGGTGTAAAGTGCCCATTTGGCCTTCAAACAATATATCGTTAATGGCTTTCTTTGCAAAAAATTGTTGTTGCGGCGTCATTTTCTGCAGTTCTACAGCCCAAGCTGAAGCAATTTTCTCATAGTCGGTTAGAGGTTCTTCAAGATGCTTGCGTGCTAGTGATATTAATTCATCGCCTCATTGCGTTTCCTTGTCTTCTTTTTTGGAGGACAATTTGTGCGCTATAAATAACAAATACTTATTTTAAAAAAGTATATTGAATTTTGTCTGAGTAATAATTTTATTTGTAATTGCAGTTGCCAGAAAAAGATGCTGAATGGAAAGCTATTGCGAATGGATTTAATCAACACTGGAATTTTCCGAATTGTTTAGGAGCAGTCGATGGAAAGCACGTGTCAATTAAAAAAACCACCACATACAGGCTCATATTACTACAATTATAAACACTTTTTTAGTATTGTATTGTTAGCAGTTGTAAATTATGAATTTATTATGGTAGATGCTGGTATTAATGGGCGAATATCAAGCGGAGATGTTTTAGGATATACTGCATTTGGAAAAGCATTATCGGACAAATTGCTTCAAATCCCAGAATAGTTTATTACCAAATACTGGAAGGAATTTACCATTTGTCTTTGTTGGGGACGATGCTTTTGCATTAACTGGAAATTTTATGAAACCTTATAGTCAAACAGGATTAACCACGGAAAAAGAATTTTTAATTATCGATTAAGTCGTGCGCGCCGCGTCGTAGGAATGCGTTTGGCATTTTAGTTACCAAATTTGGTGTATTTCAACGACCCATTGCGATATCTCCTGAGAAATCCCAGATAATTGTGTTGGCATGTTGCTATTTGCACAATTACTTAAGAAAAAACCAGTCAAAAATATACATGACTGGCAACTCTATAGATGTAGAAGATTTTGAGTTGGAAAATATCGTCGATGGAACCTGGAGAACGACTGGACATGCTACAGCACTTCAGACAACTCATTCCAGAAATTCACGTACACTTGCAAAAACTGTGAGAGATAGTTACTGCGATTTCTTTAATAATGAGGGACAGGTTTCATGGCAACATAAATTTGCATAAAATGTAGATAATAATAAAAATACCATAATGTTGGTTCTATTATGTCATCTACTCCAGTACCACTTTTTTCGGAATCCTTCATCCGCTTCAATTCCATTCTGAAGTTAGTTCGCAGCGAATTAATTTTTTTAATTAACTGCATCTTATCAGCGTTGGATATCTTTCTTTGTATTTGCGAAGCAAATGTTCGTATTGTTCATTCTTTTTAATTCTATTACTGTAATCATAAGTTTCATATACCTCTATGCATTCTATATTGAATTTTCTTTCTTCCTCTTTATTTGCCTTTTCTTTGTTCGTAGCCATGTAAAATAATAGATCGATGTGCACTGTACGACTGCGACATTCAAACTAAATCGATATTGCCTACAGATGACGCAATATTTACCAGATTGCACAATAAATATCAAACTGTTTTTGATTGACCCAATATATTGCACAAACTTTCAATATTATCTACAGACGGTCAATATTATTGTACAATGACAATTATTGTGCAATATATTGACGAAAATATTGATCGTCTAAGGGCCGCTTTAGACTTAATAACTATGATAGATAGTTGCTCATGAAAACAATAAAGAAACTTGAACAGATTTTGTAAATATTTGGTTACTTTCGCTGACAAGGCGGAGGAGGGGATTAAAAATTACTAAAATTCTGCTTACGTTATACTGGAAAGGCCCCTTTCCCAGATTTAAACCTACACTCTATTAAAAGTATTAAGCCAGATCCTCGCGATGCATTAATTTATTATTTAGTATTGTTTTACTTAGACATTCACTGCATACTCAAATATGTATCGCGAGAGAAGTAAATGTTTCAATTATGTTAGATTTTAACTTGTTAAACTTTTAAAGTGGCTGCGTCAAAGCAAAACCTCACCTTTGTTACAATATGCAATCGAGGTTACATTTGCTCTACTGAATCCAGGCGGGTAGTCTGGTTCCCTTTACTAAAATATACATATATTTAGTGTAGGACTTGCTTAACTGTGACCATTTAAACTGACCGCTAGATATGTACGAATAGCATGAAATTACACTGTCTCTGTCTGTGCTTAGATGCCGACTTCACTTGAGCACCGTCCTTAAACTAAATTAAATAATAATAACTATTAACTATGTAGAATCTTTACAAGACAAATTGTCCTCGGAATTTAATATTAATGTGAACCGAGATTGTTAGCAACTCGGGTCGTTAATTTTATCTTGAAAGTCGACACATATTTTAAGTGAAATATGCACCAAAAAATTACGTTAATTTTGGTTTTATTAAACGCAGCCATAATTATTACTTGAAACATTAAAATAAACATACATTTGATATTTCCAATAGTTATTAAAATATGTATTGTCTAAATGTTTGTATAATTTACGTACATAGAAGTGATTTTGTATACATAATTTATGAGTATACAGGTTGTTTACTAATCATGCGGCAAAATTTCAGAAGATTATTCTTTGGACTATTTAAAGATTTTTTTGTCCTTTGATGATTTTCGGAAAGAAGCGTTTTATTTCTAAAATAGAGGACTTTAGGACTGTCACCAGCTATTATGCGTCTCGCCCAATCTTCTCATCATTGACTGCACCGAAAACCCATCAGTTATCCTATATCTCAAGTATTCTTCATTTTCCATTAGACCAGTTGACTGATAAAAAAAATAAAAGTATGATGCTGGGTTTCATAGTGCCTTTTCACACTATACTCCTTCGGAATAGAAACACTATTCTTGCATATTAAACAGACAATTTTGTTATGCGATCAAACAAAAAAGTATTTTTCGGTCTAAATGTCTTGAAATTGTCGATTTTCATCTTCAACCTTACGACTACATTTCTATACTGGGACCTGGTTTATCCTTATCAAAATTGATAATACATATATTGTTGCGTAGGTAGATGCCAAGTTCGGACGACGAAATATTTATTCTTCACAGATTACAATTCAAACAATATAACGTTCTCTTGTCCGTAGTTGAAAATTAACTGCCCCGATAGGGGGCGATGCGTTGTATTTATACGAGTTACCTAACATCGAGAACCTTCCATATTGTTCGGGGATAATACCGACGTGTTTCGCGAATCGTCGAGTAATCTAGTTGGTTCGACATATTTCTAGGCTCGTAATAATATGCTTGGAACGACGAGGAGCATACATGCCCTACTTAGTAAACCTGAACAAGAAAGTATGTAGTAGGTACTTAAAGGTGCATATCTTACTAACAATTACAAAAGTTAGAATAAAATAAAAAGTTAAGAAAGACTGATTTGAATGGATTTTTACCTACTTTTCTAGTTTTTCGAACAATTTTTAAAATTCGTTGGCCGGCCGCATAATATCGACAGTGGGCCGCGGTATGTGCATCGCTGCTATAGAGCGATAGAGTTTCAAGCAGCCGTGAGTGAGGGGCAATATCGAAAGCTTTCTGGTAATCTATGTACGCCGTATATACCGGGTGTCTGTTTAAGCTCGGCCACCGGCCATATCTCGGCAACCGTTTATCGTACAACCTCGCGGAAAAAATCTTGATAGTAAAATGAACGACGGAAATTACAACTAAAATATTTTAAAGTTTCCAAAATAATCGCAAGGGGGCGCAATTCTCAAGATAAATTAAATATTCTATAATTTTTCATTAAATTCTAGATTAAGATAGATTGAAAATTTTTCTAGCAAAATTTTTAGACGTTTTTATACAACTTTCATTTGAAACTTTTTGATCTAACTCCCATACGAAGGGTAGAGGGGCGGGGGGTATGTCTGCGTACAAAAGTCGGTATAATTTTGGTTTGCGCAAACGGATTTTAATGTTTCTGGGCTCATTAGATAGAGAATCTTACAAAGAATTGAAGGACATGCAGCACGAAATTACGTGGTTGTCAAAGAAAATAACAGGGGGCGCTGTTCTCAATGTATGTATATTACTTGTTTTTTCTTCAAAATTTTAAATGGAACGGCATATTGTGAATATAGTAATATTGAAGCACATAAAAAACTGAAGAGAATGATGAAAACCGGAAGTTGCTACCTTTTTTCTTGACGAAGATATAGTCATACGAAGACAATCCAAAAAAAATAAACAATTTTTAATATAAATTTATTTATTTATTGTGAGTAATAACTTTATTTTAATTTTAATATGGTCTCTAGACAGTGTATAGTACGTTTCACTTGAAATTTCATCATACTCTTCGCTAAATGTATTTATTTCAATCTTTTTATCGATTTTTTAATTCAAAGCATATGTTACGTTAGATCCTTTTAAATGTTTTTAAATACTCTAGCTATTATTTTACTGTTTTACTGTTTTTACTGTTCCATTTGAAATTTTAAAGAAAAAACAAGAAATATACATACATTGAGAACAGCGCCCCCTGTTATTTTCTATGACAAGCACGTAATTTCGTGCTACATATCCTTCAATTCTTTGTAAAATTCTCTATCTAGTGAGCCCAGAAACATTAAAATCCGTTGGGACAAACCAAAGTTATACCTACTTTTGTACGCAGACATGCCCCCCTCCACTCTCCCCTTCGTATGGGAGTTAGATCAAAAAGCTTCAAATGAAAGTTGTATAAAAACGTCTAAAAATTTTGCTAGTAAATTTTTTAATCTATCTTAATCTAGAATTTAATGAAAAATTATCGAATTTTTAATTCATCTTGAGAATTGCGATCATTTTGGAAACTTAAAAATATTTTTGTTGTAATTCCCGTCATCCATTTTATTTTTTCCGCGAGGTTGTACGATAAACGGTTGCCGAGATATGGCCGGTGGCCGAGCTTAAAGAGACCCCGGTATATCTTTTTTCTGTGATTTTGCATGGGCCGTCAGCATGGAGTCAATGATTACCTGTTCCTTCCATCCTCTGCTTCTTCTTCTGCATCCGTTCTGTTCCTCCGCCAATATTTTATTTCTGGTGAGGTGGTCGTATATTTTATTCTTTACGATTTTTGTTAGCAGTTTATAGAGCGTTATTATTTTTATTATTATTATTAAATAGTTTTTTAATACACTCTCTGTACAAATTCTCATTGAAAAAGTAATCCTAAAAATAGAAAGAAAAGTACAATATCTCTGTGTTAGTAATATCATGTGTGAAAAGTGCTTAAAAAGGATTACATGACACAAAAAAGAAAAAAGAAAAAACGCAGACTTTATCGTTTTTACGATCTAAAATTGCGGTGTATCCGTTACTTATAAACACCGTCCCCTTATTTATTTTCGCGATGGATGACAAAACGCGTCCTTATATGAACGAGTATTATTTTTCGCGTTAAAGGCGAAAGGAATTTTCAATTTAACGTTACAAAACAAACAATCAAAAGAGCGCTTTGCACGGCAGACATCCTCACGCCAAACATCAAATACGCGCTTTGATTATCACAACACATTAAATTTAGAAGTGCGAGTGATTTAAATAAAATACTTTCATTATAAATGACGAGAAAATGTGGAGGTTTTTGAAAAGCGCATTGTATCAAACATATATCAAATATCAGTTTTGGATATTTAATAATACAAAGAAACGCTTGCTTTATTTTATCTCTTTCATTTATCTTTAGTGTATTTTAAAAGAAACAAACTTGGTTTTAAAGTCACACGGTCAGTTTAATAATGCTAACTGACTCAGCTCACGTTGTCGTTCGTGCTGAAGTCGTGGGTGTGCGTTTATTCTTCAATCCGGTTATTTTAACAAATTACTTCATTAGGTAGAAAAACTTCTCGACTCCGGACGGAAACTTTTCGTTTCTAATTTTTGTTTGACTTTAACGGCGAAAAAATAAATCACGAATGTATCAAGCCAAGCGAACGGTGATCGTCATAGACTTTTGAAAGAACCAAGTCGCGTTAGTATTTACGATTTTACGATTATTTCTCATTCGGTGGCGTGTCATTCTTTGGCAGGCAAAATCGTTCCGTCAGATTACTTTCGACTATCGAAGCTGAAGTTAGGCAAATTTCCCATGAATCATTTGTAATTCTTTGGGTACATTGAGGTGAGACGAGATAGGAAGTTTTGTTAAACTTTCTGTCCCATTATCTCTCTCGTAAACTTTCGGAATAATAACTGTTGTATTAGATATACGCTGCCGTTCATATAAATTAGGACAATACAATTTATAATAATTTACTCAGTTCAGGACACTTTCAATGTATGACATGAAAAAAGTGTTGATTTCTTTAAAAAATACGGGAGATATTGCGGGGGATGGTATTACTCGCAGAATTTTGCAGGATGTATGCATGGTTGCCGCTAATAGATTATTGGACGTGATAAATACTTCCTTGACATCCGGTGTATTTCCAGAGAATGGAAGACTTCGTACGTGGTTCCTGTGGAAAAAGTGAACGGTAGGAAATTGTGTAATGAATTCCGTTCAATTAATACTGTTCCGGTATATGAAAAAGTACTCGAGATTTGTGTGAAAAATCAACTTGATGACTACTGTGACAAAATAGTTATTTTTGTACTCACCGCCTGTAAAGTGATATTTGGCGCATGTGTAGCTCGACTGGGAAATACGTTTTCCCGCTTGAGGCGACTGTAAAAATTGAAAAAAACACTGGCACTTTGGGACATTTAAAAAAAAATCTAACTTGGTAGTAATAAAATTTAGTCTATAAAATACTACTTCCCTCCACTATTCTTCACTAAAAGTTGGGGAAATAGGAGTAATAATTAAAAATTTTTCCAAAAAAATTGTGCCGCCATCTATTTGACGATATTTTAAGCGACATATTAAGCAAGATTCAAGCGCCATCTATTTGAACCACATCGACATTCATATTGGCAGTTCGGAATTGTTTGTATTTAAACCAAAAAAACGCAATAAATGTACTATAAATTTATAAATATAAGAATAAATACCTCATGTTTGCCATGTGTAAGAATATAATAACTTAATTTTATCGAAAGGTGAGTAATAGTTACATACATGAAATGCTTAAATTAATTAGGTAATCTATCTTAGGTTAGGTATGATACCAATGACATTCATCAATAATATTTTTTTAATTTAATGTTCGTACAAAATTGATTGATTATGATTGATTAATGTCATTAGTATCATACCTAACCTAAAATAGATTACCTAATTAATTTAAGCATTTCATGTACGTAACTGTTACTCACCTTTCCCTAAAATTAAGTTATTATATTCTTACACATGGCAAACATGAGGTATTTATTCTTATATTTATAAATTTTTAGTACATTTATTGCGTTTTTTGGTTTAAATACAAACAATTCCGAACTGCCAATATGAATGTCCATTGAATGTCGATGTGGTACAAATAGAGAGCGCGTGAATCTTGCTTAAGATGTCGCTTAAAATGTCGTCAAATAGATGGGCCCACAATTTTTTTGGAAGAATTTTTAATTATTACTCCTATTTCCCCAACTTTTAGTGAAGAATAGTGGAGGGAAGTAGTATTTTATAGACTAAATTTTATTCCTACCAAGTGAGATTTTTTCTTAAATATCCCAAAGTGCCAGTGTTTTTTTTCAATTTTTACAGTCGCCTCGACCGGGAAAACGTATTTCCCAGTGGAGCTACACATGCGCCAAATGTCACTTTACAGGCGCTGAGTACAAAAACAATATTATAGTTTCTAATCAATCGGGTTTTAGAAAGAATCATTCTTGTGAAACTGTTATTATGGGCATTTGTGATAAATGGTTAAAAACTATAGATGACGGGTGTTTTGTAGTGGCAGTATTTATAGATTTGCGCAGAGATTTTGAGACTATTGATAGGGACTTATTAATTAGTAAACTAGAGGGTTTAGGAATTAAGGACAATGTTGGACATTGGCTAAAATCATATATGACAAATAGACTACAAAAGGTAAAGTATAATGACTGGACATCAGATGCAATAAAAATTAACTTTGGTGTTCCTCAAGGAACGGTACTGGGTCCACTACTATTTAATATGTACGTGAATGACTTAGTTATGAATGTGAAACATTGCAATATTTGTTGTATGTTCGCAGATGACACCATGATATATGTATGTGGAGACAATTTAGATCAAATGGTTACTAAAATTAATGAAGGTTTATCATCGTTATTCAAGTGGCTTTGTAATAATAAATTATGTATTAATGCTAGTAAATCAAAGTACATGATCGTAGGCAGCAATTATAAATTAATAGATTAGATGTCAGTAATGTTGAATAAAATGTTAAAAAAAGTTTTTTTCTTACGTAGAACTTCTAGAGGTTTGTCTACAAAAATAAAGTTGCTACTGTACAAATCGCTAATAGCACCTCATTTAGGGTTCTGTTCCACCCTGCTTTTCAATTTGAATCAAAATGAGGTACAGCAGATTCAAAAAATTCAGAACAATGCCATGAGAATGATATTAAAGTTGAATACGTTAAATTTAATGAGTGTTAAGCAACATATTGTTTATAGAGCTCTCATATTTATTCATAGAATTAAGATGGGAAATTTGCCTCCACATTTAAGTAATAGGTTAGTAATAGTGCAAGATTTACAAAACTATAATACTAGAAATATAAGTAATTTCTATATAAGCTAGTGTAGGCGTGTACAAACAACAAAAAACATTTTTGTTCGCGGTTTAGAAGAATATAATAAGTTACCTTTAGAAATTAAGAAACATATACTAACATTTCATCGTTGATATTTTTATTGATGTGTATATGACATTGTATATGTAATATTAATTTTAAGTTCTAGTTTAAGTATTTGTAAATATATTTAAAAGTAGGTTGTATAATTAGATAGCAGAAATTTTATACTGCTGCATGCACGTGTTCGAATTTAGTCGGTTATTGCATTATTGCATTAACCGACGAATGATGACAATCAATATCTAATGTCAGTTTCGCACGTCTATTTTTTAAGTTCTATTATTTGTTATATATAAATAAGAATATGTAAAATTTAAAGCGAAATGCTAATATACGTATATTATTATTATTATTATTATTATTATTATATAGATTGTTTTATTTAACTCAAACTAAGATAAATTAAAATATGATATTCTTATTAAAATATAATTTGAAGAGCAAATTATATTTATGGAGTAAATGGAAATTAACACATAATCGGATATTCTTCGGTGATTTCAAAAGCTTGAGAAGCGTGGCAAAATTGCAAATTTGGACAGCCTATACTATATGTTATTAAAGAGATTCCAAAGAATTGTAACAGTTTAAATGTTCGATACATTCATACTTGTGTTTATGCAACCTAATATAATTTACCTCAAGGCCTTGTTAATGCTTTTGCATCAGCTTTTGCCGAGACTTATGCATGCAATGGCGATCCAATTATGCCCGAGACCATTTCACAGAATCAGACCTTCCTCGGAAGATGATAAAGTTTTTAACTGTTTCCTCCATGATACGAGATTTGCCTTAGCAAACGTGTAAGAGTCATACCTACATTAAAAAAAAATACAATTTCTAAATTTGCATTTACGGATCCATGTCAATAATTTTGATTTTGGCAAAATTTACAAGGTATTTATTATACTCATCCATTTACATTAACATAATTTGTACCTCTCTCAGTTTCAACATGGTTTTATGTCTGGGCGCTCTATACTCGAGTAACAAGGAACAGGTGATTTTCCCTCTATCCTAATTCGACTTTGAGTCGTACGAATTCATAGCATGTTGTTCTGACAACAACTAAACCTCTTCAGTTGTTGCAGTATTTACAACATCTTGGCGCAATATGTCGTGAAAATCTTCTGTTCCGAACTCATCTGTATATTGTTCAACTTCCTCTTTTACCAGAAGTTTCTTTTGCACAATTTAAACAAAGTTAATGGTTTAGATCATTCCCAGCATCTGCAGAATCAAAAATCATAGATCTCAAATTGTAAGCTTTCAAATTATGTAACGTCTTCGCCGGTTCCTCGACTTCCAGAATTTCATCATTTATTCTGATAACCTCAAAATATCGTCCCTTATGTAGCGCCATCTAGTAGTAGAATAGTAAACTCGAAAAATTATCTGTTAATTTTTATTGAAATAAACTTTAAAATAACATTTTAAACGTTAGCGTAACAATAATTTTATTAATATTAATTATATTAAAATAATGAAATACAACGAAAGAAAATGTTTCAGAAAATTAAGTTGTATAATTTCAGAAATAACAATTTAACTTACATTTCTATTTCTTTCTAATAGTTGAAAAGGTAAAATTAATTGAAGATAAATTATGTTTTGAAGTGTTTGTTTGGATTTTGTAGATGACTCTTGGATTTTGAAAATGTTACGGTACTAAAGTAATAGATGCTTTCAACTATATTGGAAGGTTTTAAAACTTTTACTATTCTACATCGCAATATTTGCCTCATAGCTGCTCTGGCATCGGTACCATCATTGCACCTCCTTTAACACTAATCACTTTCTTGTTGGTATTTTTCAACTTTACGATGATAACAATAATGCACATCATTGGTAATAATTACAGTATATCAAAGCTAATTATAACTGCCTTATTTATCCAACAGATCCAAGTCTAATTACAGAATAAAAAACGACAATGTTGAAATATTTATAATAATCCCACATCTTTTCTGATATCTGCTTTAAAATTATATTTAATCGGCACTGAAATACCTTAAGTTGTCGTAGTTAGACTTGTTAATATTAGTGACCGAATAACGTCCACCACTGCTGCCTCCCTTCAGCCCGGCAATTTTTCCATTAGAATTTTGAAAATGTTCTCTTTGTACATCTACAAATATTAAAATATGTCTAATTTTAATCTTAAAATGCAAAATTATGGTTGTATACCAAGAATTGTCCTTATACTATATTTCGTATAATCGATTTTCATTTTCCGAAGTGCCTTCAGTTTTTTTTTGCGTTTTGGCTCAAACTATTCTTGAGAGAACTAAAAGACCATGTTTTTTCTATATACATATAATTTCTATTGGTACACGACGTAACTTCCAGAATATATTATAGTACATATATTGCACATATTAAATCAAACGGTTGAATGTTTGTAGTATCAGAAGAATGTAAATAGAAAACCAAGTGGTAAAATATACAAAATAAATGTCAAATTAGTCAAATGACAATAAGAGTAACAATTGGGCTCGGTGTAATTCAATTATAATCATATTTTTAGAACGTGATTCTAAAGGTGCTCCGCGATTACCAAATAGTTTATAATGCTTTGGACAGATGGCACCAGGTAGAGGACGGAATTTTTTGGTTAGCAGAATCAGCAAAATCTTCTAATATCACGGCCTTGATATCGCGCAGCGATATCGAGATGTAGTTGGCTATAGTAAGTCGAAGTTATGAGGCTCTCTACCAACTAATACAAAACTACAGATTAGATATCATGTGTGGTAGTTCTGACGTAATCAGAATATCATAGAATGCTACTGTTTTGTTAGTGTTCAATGCTGTTTAGACATACAAATAAGCATGTCTTCGAAACATTCCTAAACTGGCATTGTATATCTTTTTAATCCAAACAATTTAAAAAGAAGTATAGGTACTATGCATTGAAATTTTCCGCCTTAACTATTGCTATTTATATTTACCTTATCTGTGATTCAAACTGATTTGTGGTGACTGTAGACATGTACCAACTTTTTATTTGCGACAGAAAAGTACAAACAACTCATGCCAACAACAACAAACCTTATGTACTCATTTGATATAAATCTATAAATATAAATTTGGCACATATCATCATTCTCCACGAATTAGTGCAAATGTCAATGGTACGTTTTTTTGGATTGGACAATTGCTGAATGATATGTAATTTAATTAGATTCTAGGCTGAGGATGACAATAGTCGAAACTAGTCCCCTAGTGTAAATCAATAAATTTTGTAAAGAATATGACATTTAAATTGCTGAATGGTTAGCGATTTGGTGTTATATCGACTACAGCTGACTTGAATTTTTCTGAAGGATCAAATATTACTCTGGCTTCTGAAAATTTCGAAGCCAAAGTAATCTTTGAAAATTTAAAGTAATATCTGAGATAGAGTAGATTATGACAATTATTGACAGACAACAATTGACATTTAATATTTAATACCAATCATAAACTTAAGTTAGGACATACGATTTTTTTGTTCCACTACTTGACCTCGAATTTTTCTGAACACCCGATCTAATACTTTTTAAATGTATATTTGACATTTCCTGTGTAGTATCTGTAGTAACAGTGACTTATGTATGCCATAGATTTAAGATTATGTCATTTGAGTTTTCTTCAAAATAAAAACCAGACGTTTTCTTTAGTTTCAGGAATATGAACTGCAACAACGCCTTCGACTATAACACAAAACTATCCTTTAAGGCACAATGGTACGATTACGAGTCAGGATACCTACGAAATTTTCATCTCACCTTCTTCCCATACGATAACACCCTCGAGCTTTACGACAAAGACTTTAACCGCATGTATTTGAGAAGATCTGCATCCGATCAGATAGAACTGGATCATTTCTTTATCGGTGCAAATATACGTGTTTACGGGAGACAAATAGAGATCGTCGATTATGGAGACGGTTACACCAAAAATTTTATCAGCAAAACCAAAGAACATACATTCGCTTTAGTAAAGACCTCGGCCATGAATAAACTTGGTGAAGTTATTAATGAAATTCAAGACATGGGCTTCAAAATTTGCAGGATGAGAATGTGTCTGATTTCGAGGCGCGAAGCATTGGACTTTTATGAACATAGAAAAGGAGATGTATTTCTTCCTTTCACCATAGAGCATTTAATATCCGGACCAATAGTAGGATTTGAATTAGTTGGCGAGGATGCAATAAAACGTTGGCGCAACGCGATAGGCCCAGCTGATCCCGAAGAAGCGAGGAAGACTGCGCCTGAAAGCTTGAGGGCTAGGTACGGAGAATCTCTAGCAGCTAACGGGTTTCACGGTTCCGACAATTACGAGTTAGCGGTTCGAGAAGCTTGTTATTTCTTTCCTCAGGGTACTGGTACTGCCCCACCAAAGCCGACAGCCAAATTCCAAAATAGCACTTGCTGTGTCATAAAACCGCACGTCATCAAAGATGGAAATTTAGGCAATATCTTGACGAGCATCAATAACAACAGTTTATTTAAAATTACCGCGCTGCAGATGATCTACTTGACCGATCCCGATGCCGAGGAGTTCTTGGAGGTTTATAAGGGAGTAGTTGCGGATTTTCACGCGATGTTATTGAGTTACCTCAACGGGCCTTGTGTTGTCTTGGAGATATCAGGTCGGGAAGAAGGTCTTAACGTACATCAAGAGTTCAGAAAGTTTTCTGGTCCGATGAATTCGCTCGTTGCAAGACAGATTCGGCCGAATAGCCTAAGGGCAATGTATGGAAAGGACAAATATGAGAATGCTATTCACTGCACTGATTTACCTGAAGATACGCAGTTAGAATTGGAGTACTTTTTTAAAATTCTTGAATAATAGGGCATATACATTTTGTATTTTTATATATTTCATATTAAATGCGTCTATATTTGGAGTTATTGTATAATTTCACATTCCTCTCCTTTGAAGAAGACGCTACAAAATATTAAATGTTATATTTACGAAGACTTTCTTGAAACGTTGTAATTAATGCATAACGGTTTGACAATCAGTAAGTATAAAACCTCAAAAATCAAAAGAATATTTTGATAGGTCAAGGATAATAATAACAATTATTAATGGTTGGATCATTGAGGAAAAATACTATGGAGACGCTGTAAAGCATCTTTGCTGTACTGTCAAAAAGGGAGCATTGGGCGGGGCTAAGTGTGGGACCAATATGGCTGCCTCACCTAGTCCGGACTACTCAAAATCATAATCTGTCATCCCACACCTGTCAGGCCTACACTAACCTATGAAATGTTATTCCAGACGAATTCTTCTTATCAACGCCGCCTCTGCTGTTGCAGCTACGTAGAGCACAAGAAACCATAATGTCTTTTAATATTTAACTTATTATACAGGGTGCCCCACCGAAAACGAAACAGATTGAATATCTCGAAGGAGAAAACTTTTTTGAAAAAACGCAAAAACAGGTCGATTTTTGATCCAAGGGGGACACCCTTCCATCATATCTTCAACTGTGATACGTCATTCCCTCCCCTCCATCACTCTAACCATTACAATTTAAATATGGAAAGTACTAAATACGATACATCATTGAAAAGGTAATTGTACTGAGAATTCAGCAAAGTGATTGTTGGTTGCGCTATTTTTGATTTTAGCGCCCTCTAGCGGGAAAAAGACGGTTACGTATTCCACAATGTGGCACATCATTTCAAAGTTAATTTTATTAGCAACTAAATACGTAATATTTTTGACATTTATTAGTCATCATTGTCAAGTACAGACTGTCAGCGTCTTTTGTAAACTAATAAGTTCGTAGTTTCTAATATTAGAGCTCTGCAAGGTTTTTCAATTATTTAAACTTTTTTCAATTGCGCATTAAATTTCTAATAAAATTAGCTTTGAAATCATGTGTCACATTGTGGAATACATAACCGCTTTTTTTCCGCAAGAGGGCGCTAAAATCAAAAACTGCCCGGTTTGATCACGTGACGTCGTCTCCCTACCTATTCTTTCTCAATGGGTTGGACAGACCACAACGAAACATAAAGGCTGATTCTGTAATCTGTAAGATAATTTCCTTGTTTTATATTGACAATAAACATAAAATAATCGATAAAGTACAAAACTTTTTTAAGATGTTATTTAATCTAATGTCTGTCCATTCTTGTTCACAACGTAAAACAATTTCATCAGCAAAAAAATTTGTCACCTTATATAACAAATCTACATTTATAGAATATAATTCATCTTTACATATAACATGTGGAAATAAAGTGACGGATATAGTTATTTACGAAGCAAGTGTGGTAAGACTATTTTCCCGCATGAACGCACTTTTAAAGCACGACCGACCGAAGGGAAGCGAGTGCTTTTAATTGCGCGAATGCGTGGAAGATGTCTTCACGCAAGTAGTTTGTACAATATTTTTTGTACGAACATTAAATTAAAAAAATATTATTGATTAATGTCATTAGTATCATACCTAACCTAAAATAGATTATCTAATTAATTTAAGCATTTCATGTACGTAACTATTACTCACCTTTCCCTAAAATTAAGTTATTATATTCTTACACATGGCAAACATGAGGTATTTATTCTTATATTTATAAATTTATAGTAAAATTATTGCGTTTTTTGGTTTAATTACAATTTATTACGAACTGCCAATATGAATGTCGATGTGGTCAAATAGATGGCGCTTGAATGTCGCTTAAGATGTCGTCAAATAGATGGCGCCACAAATTTGGAAGAATTTTTAATTATTACTCATAGTGAGCACAAACAATTTTTAATATGTTACATTTGACAAAAATGAGAAAAATAGTCTTGTTTCAAATATTAAAAATTCAATAATATAGAAAATAGTTACACTATAAGAATTATAGTGTAACTATAATCTACAAAAACGATTCGAAAGTTGGTGGTGTAGCACTAACTGCTAACTTTTTTAAACGTTAAAGAGTCTTATTTTGTTAAACAGTTGAATTTTCAATGCTAATTTTATATTATTGTTAAGTTAAATTACGAAAGTTGTGGAATAATAAATTTGTTAAATTAATTACCTGAAAATATACGAGTTAATATAAATATGTTTGCATAATTCAAGGAGAGCGTTCGAAAATCGGTTGCCTGTAAGCGATTTTATTAATAATATGAGGGTGGAATGATAATTACAGATATACAGTTAGTCAACTTTCGCATCTAAGATAGTCGTTCACAGTGTAGTGGAAATAAAAAGGCGATCTGTCAAATACGTTTCTGTTAACAACTGGTTTTAAATTTAGTTTCCTCGTGGTATAAGGAAGTCCCAGGATACCGAAAAAGTTGTTTTTGCAAACATGTCTCCCTGTATGTATGTGTCTCTGTGTGACAACGATAGCAGCTAAGCGGCTAAAACTATCAATAACAAATTTTGAATTTACGCGGATATACCTCCTCTTGAGATCTGACTAGATTTTCAGTAAAACCGGTAGATCGGAAGTACTAGTTTACTTCCGTGAAAAAATCAGAATTTACTAATATCTCAGCAGCTACTAATTTTAGACAAATTTATAGAGTATTAAAAAGTGAATTTTAGTAACATTTTATAAAAAAAAAGTTTTGTCGAAATTTCTACCGGAAGTAGGTGTTATCGCAAAATAGCTTTATGAGAATATCTTGCAAGTTATGCTTTCTAAATAAATATATTAAGAATATGAAATTATTTAGAGCTGAATTTTGAATAATTCTTGTACAGAAGAAATTTCAAAATTCAGACCGAAAGCAGCACTTTTACTCTTATTTAATAAGAGTTTTTTGAAAATATTTTCCAAATTATGCATTTATTTATTTACAGCTTAATTTTTGAATTCGGACCAGAGGTAACACTTTTACTCTTATCGGATAGCAAAAAAGACCATAAAAGTAATTAGAGTTGAGTTTGGAGTAATTTTTATTTAAAAAAAAAATTCAAAATTCGGAGCAGAAACAACACATCTACTATCAGGTTTATTAAGGAAATAAAAATATTTGAAACTGTATTAGGAGAACAAGTTTTACATAGAAAATTCCGGAGCGCATATACATATAAGAAAGTCGTGTGGTGCCCACACCTCATTTCTTTTTTTTTGTTAAAATGAGGGTGCTGTTCATATAAAGAAAAACAATACAATTAATATAAGAAGTACAGGTGGTCAACTCATAGGCAAGGTGGTTTCGTCATTTAACTTGTAGGATATTAGATTTTACCGGTTAATTTTCTTTTCTGCACTAATTCCCCATTGCAGACAAAAAAACACACATGGAAAAAAACGAAATTGGCATTATTACATTTCTTACAAATTTTTACTTACTTTCGTAAAACAGAAATTGAATGAGATGGATAAGGCTGTTTTGATTTGCACAATGCGATTATATCTCCTGAATTTCGGGTAGTTGCAACTGAATATGTTGCTCTGCATTGAGACGTGATCTGTATTTTGTTTTATTAGCGGCGTATGCGGAAAATCCTGTTTCGTATAAATAAGTGGTTGCGAAGGGTAGCAGAATAAGTTTCGCTTTATCTGATTAATTTCTCAGTTTCAAATTTTGATTTTATCGCTATATCTGATGTCAAATTAACCTAGCATTCATAGTCCTGCGATATCAGAGAGGATGGTATTTTGGATGTATATAGCGTTACCCGACCCAACCCAACCCAAATGTTTTTTTTCTATTATTATTATTTATGTTTTGCATGCAATCCCTTTTAAAAATAAGAGTTTAAAGTATCAATAAAACACAAGAAATTAACTTCAAACTCGTTTAAGATATCCACAGGAATGCCTGATTCGAGTTCTTCTCTAAATCTTTTTGTTAGTGGAAAACAATTCAGGCTACTGTTTTTGATTGACTTTACCCAGTACTTCAGTTTCTTTTTATATCCTTCCACTTTATCAGTAGATAGCATCAAAATCAGTTACTGCTTTTCCTCGAAGTGAGAGATATAAATTATTAACTTTTGTGTTTTGCCAAATATGCCAATTTCATTAGCCAACGATCAACACACATCTTTTGTCCAAAAGCAAAATCATTGTCACTCATGAAGACTTCATTCCTTAGTTCAAAGGGGCGCATTAGAATTTTACCGCTGGAGTACCACCCTATATCTGTGTGAAAAGGTAAAGACGTATGCAGCCTCCCTATATCATTACATAAGATTTTGAACAACCTGGTATTCTTAGGTCGTGATTTTAAAAACAATATAATCTTAACTTCTTTTATAAATGTTGGCATTTTCTTCATTGTAAGAGCATGTCGGTGAAGTACGTAGTGGCTACTGCTTAGCTTTTTTATTTTTACGATCAAACCAAACATCTTACCAGTCATAGCTTTCGCTCCATCTATACACACCTCAATACATTTATTCCATAGGATGATATTCTCCCCGAAAAATACAACTAATAGTATTTCAGTACCACTTGGTATAGTCAGTAATAGCTTGCATAAAAGTAAATCCTTTTGAAAGGAGTACAAATATGGATAATGCACAAATACCATTAATATTTCCAAACCAACAACGTCCGTCCGTTGATTCATCCACTTGAAGCGAAAATTTACTGAATTGTTTTTACATACTCTGCTAAATTTCCGATTTGTCACGAGATTGTGTTATTTGACAAAGGAATTGTGTCTATCACGTTTGCAGGCTTTTCACCAAGCATGCCTTCGATAATGTCTTTTACACAAGGCTTGTTGAGAATTTTAGCAACAGTATGGGCTTCGCCAGTTTGAGCAATTCGGTAACTGTTGTTGAAAGTTTGTGAATAATATGATATATATTTCTGGACTTTCCTGAGTTCAATATACTTCTTTCTGAAAGATCACTTGGTTTTTCCTTGCATTCTGGATGGACCCCTCAAAATGATTAGGCGTTTTTGCTGGAAATATTGAACTGTTCGGTAAGACTTGGCCACAAATTACGCCCTGATGTTTATTATCAGTGAACTCAGAGAAACCAATATCCAAATGTACAGGAATTCTGAAAATTCTATTTTTGCAGTAAGGGAACACAACATAGTCCCTTCATATAGTCAAACCAGGTGACCTCGGAGGAAACTCTACTTGCGTATGCAAACTGGTCGATCATCAAAAGACTCACAGAGAAAGGCTATAGTTTCTTGTGTCACATGTGCTGTTGCGCCGTCATATTGGAAATAACCATTATGAAGTTCATTGTCGTGTAGTTGTTGAACAAATTCATTCAAAATGTTATTTCTGTACATCTCTGCATTGATGGTGAAATTGAAAAAAAAGACGGCCCAATTATCCTTCTACGGGAGACTGCCATCCACTGTGTTGAATCTCCACTACATTTTCTGAGAATGTAGTGGAGATTCAACAAAAAAAAATGCTGCTTATTAGTGCTCCACATTGGCATATTTTGAGAATTTACGTACCCCGAAAGATGAAACCATGCCTAACAGGTCGTTATTCATTAAATTGTTGACGAACCACTGGCAGTAAGCAATATGTCTGGGGTGGTCTGTTGGCAAAAGAGGTTGATATGATTGAATCTTATATGGATGCCCTTTCAAGTTCTCATGTACAATGGTTCGGCATGTTCCATAAGAAACTCCAATTTCTTGGGACAGGCGTCTGAAAGTTTTTGTGGGGTCGTGTTCCATACGATTACGAACATCAATAATCACTTCTTCTGTACGAATAGTTGGCCTACCAGCATATTTTTTATGAGTAACATATCCTGTTTCGCGAAATACACCAACACTTTGTGCGAGGCACATATACAAATCTTGCTCTACTGCTGCGAAATTTGGGAAGTGTTCACGAAAATTATCCAAACATAAACGCTCACTGTATTCCCAAATACCATTAACTAGCACACCTGTTCTAAAATACGCTTCAATCATGTAAGTTTTGTGTGTTGTGGTGTAAACCATAATTGAAAAACTACAAGATGTCAGAGAGAGAATATAATGACAACTATTAATGACAGTATGACACTTTATGATATAACTTAAGACAGACGTTTTACATTCCATGGCAAAACCTTTATCAATATAATTTTTGATCTCGCGGTATAATAGGCCGTCGTTCCATACTTTGTCGAAAGCCGGCTGGATGTCTAAGAAGGCAGCTGCACATACTTTCTTTTCATCCAAATTTCCCATGATCCTGTAGCCTATTCTGTTACATTGTTGGATGGTCGAGTGTTTTTCCCGAAATCCAAACGGTTAGTCTGGAATACCTATGGATTACATATAATGAAATTTATAATTTGTCGATTCTCGATTGAATATTGACTAAAATACGACTGATTTGAGAAGTAGGTAAACCAGGTTTATATGCAACCAAACAATTTCGGATAATTCTGGAAAGATTTCGAAGCTTCTAGTTGTTTCTGCAAACGCGGAGACTGGGTCCAACCTCCGTCTGGTTCCGTATTGTCTATCTCCTCGCCTGGTGTTGCCTTTTGACGTACGTTTGTTTTGTTTTGTCGACTGGTGGACGAGAAACTGACACAATGAATGCCGACTAACTTTATATATAGCCAACGTTTCACCTAATGGGTGACTTCACCGAGAGCGCAAAATGTCCGAGTAGATAAATATACTTTTTTTGTGAAATATATTTTAAATTTAAAGTTTAAAATATCTTTAATAAAAATATAAAATTTAACACCTCTAGATTACTACGTGTGAGACCATAGCTACAGACCCATTGCGCTTACAAGCAATATATCTAAAATCATAGAGTCTCTCTTATAGGTATAACAGAATGGTTCAGTTCTTGATGAAGGATAATACTTTCTGTAGCAATCAGAATGGGTTTTTAAAGACAAGGTCTACAACTCGTGCTACATTTCAGTTGATGGAAGAAATTCTGGCAGGATTAAATAACAAAGAAGTAACAGCTTGTGCTTTGGTGGATTTGACCAAGGCTTTTGATAGTATGCACCATCATATACTTTTGCAGAAGCTTGAATGCATGGGCTTTAGGGGTGTGACTTTGGACCTATTGAGATCTTACCTCACTGGTAGGAGGCAGTGTGTGGCTGCCCGTGCGGCGTCTGGGAGACAGATTGTCTCGTCTTATCGTTCTATCATGTATGGAGTCCCGCAGGGTTCCATCCTTGGACCACTTCTGTTTTTACTATATGTGAACGATCTACCTGAAATCATGGAGGGCCTGACGGTACTATATGCGGATGACACCTCGTGTATTGTGCGCGCACAAACTTGTGAGAGGGTCAAACTCAGTATGGAACAAAACTTCCGGTTAATGGATGAGTGGTTTGAGATGAATAACCTAAAACTTAACTCTGGAAAAACGAATATTCTAACTTTTAATGTACATCCGGAAGATCTGGTCATTGAGCACAAGGATGAGTCACTTCCATGTGTCGATAGTGCGCGTTTTTTTGGGCGTGGTGGTGGACTCTCGGCTGTCTTGGACACCTCATATTGATGGTCTCGCGAAGACATTGAGTGGCTATTACTACAGTTTGAGGGTTGTGGCTCGGAGTGTTGATGCTGAAACCTCCTTAAGTGTATACTATGCATGCGTACAGTCAAGGCCTGTGTGAGAGCTGTTTTCCAATTAAGATCTAGAGACTCATGTAAATTAGTGTTCAAGGACTATAATATACTTACTCTCCCTTCGCTGTACCGGGTGTTTTTTTATCTTTGATATCATTTTGATTACCTGCAACTTTTTTGTTTTTAAAAATATCAGAATGAAGCAAAAATCATTTTGCATAGGTATCTATGACGTTTTTTACGTTTTAAAAAATAAAACAAAACACTAACGTTTTTCCAAGATATTAACCTAACTTATATTTTTTTAAATGGAAAGCCCTAAATATTTTCGGATATTTCGATTTTACATGAAATTTCAAGTATATTTTATAAAGCATACCCCATACCTATCTTCAACGGTTTGCGAAAAAACGGCGTTTGAACATGCAACAAAGAAAAATTTTGTTTTGTAACCCTGTTCTTAAAGATGTCGAAATCAAACAGAAATCATTTTTCATAATTATTTAGAAAGTTTATTTTTAATAAAACAAAAGATTAACGATTAACAAAGTAACAAATTATTAAAAAAAATAATTTTACAAAATTAAATTATTCTAAAAATGGCATGTTTAAACGCCGTTTTCTCGCAAACCGTTGAAGATAGGTATGGGGTATGCTTTATAAAATATATTTGAAATTTCATGTAAAATCGAAATATCCGAAAATATTTAGGGCTTTCCATTTAAAAAAATATAAGTTAGGTTAATATCTTGGAAAAACGTTAGTGTTTTGTTTTATTTTTTAAAACGTAAAAAACTTCATAGATACCTATGCAAAATGATTTTTGCTTCATTCTGATATTTTTAAAAACAAGAAAGTTGCAGGTGATCAAAATGATATCAAAGATAAAAAAACACCCGGTACATATTGGAGTCTGCTACTTTTGTTAAAAATCATTGCGAAGAACTCTTTAAGAAATACGAACTTGAACATGGTCACAGTACTCGGGGTAAGGCCTCTTTGCATTTGCTTCCTCCACACACTCGCTTGGCGGGGATACAGAAACAAACCATCTGGCAATGCATTAAATTATACAACTGCTTACCACAAACTTTGAAAGTCTTACCGCCACAAAAATTTAAAGCGACATTAAAGAAATTTTTGACGAATAAGGCCTCTTAATCAACTAATGATTTTTTTAACTCTAATTATGTATCATGATTTTATTTATTTATTGTTTGTTTGTTTGACTCTAAATGTTTTTTAAACTTTGTGCATCTACTATGTTTATATTGTAATTGACGTGTCCTATGCTCAGCAATATGAAATAAACTATATATTATTATTATTATTATAAAAGACATGGTCTAAGTATACAACACCAGTCAGTAAAAGAGAATACCTTAGACTTTGTCCCACACATATGCTATATTCTTACAACTAGAGTAATCAAGACGGAAATAAGAAGAAAGTTTAATCACCGTCCTAGTCACTTTTTTAAATTATTACTTATAGATTTTTCAACAATACTATTAATTAAAATATCCTTTCGAATACTTTTCGTTATCCAAAATGACGACCATAGTGTGCGGCAAGTAATGCAGTAAAAAGTTCAACAAATGCCATGCACCTCTCATTTTTTTAATTTATCTCTTTTTTTAAGAAATATCTCAATAACTATTGAGTGTTTCATAATGTATGTTAAGGTCAAATATTTTCGTAGCTCCTGTTCAATGACATCCCCTGAGGAATAAATGGAATTACCAGCAATACTGTTTAGAAAAGTTTAAGAACTCATTTCATATTCAGTTACAAATATCCTGAATTTGTGGTGTAACAAGGACATTTAGTTAAAAAAAACTTAAATAAAATACACAGAACTTCAAATTTTGTGTTATTTTTTTACTGTGGTTCCGCTTCCAAGAGTCAATATCTTTTTCGCCACTTAATTAATTGTAAGTACATTTGCATAATATGAAACACTTTTATGATAAATGGTCGAGAATATCCATATAATTTTCAATATGAAATAAACACGCAAGAAACTTTATTTTAGCCGTATAAACATAATTCTCGTTTCGGTTCAAATATGTATACATATATACCTTTAGGTTATAATATTTGATATTAAATTACCTTTATATATAAATTACAATATTTACAATAATAATAGTATTAATAAATTTAATATATATTAATTTCAATTCTTGTTGATATTCTTTTGCACATTATTCGATAACTTCCGGATTTGTTTCAATAAACACTGCGTCACCAAAAAAGCATTATCCTCATGAGTATCCCCTTTAACGCTGGAGCAGGTATCTACTACAGTGTCCGTGTCATATTTGAAGAAATCGTTTTTTAATTGGTCCCGTATCTTCTGAAAATTCATATTGCCATTCTGATCCTGCAGACCGACGTATTTGTATACGCAGACGAGGAATGTTTTGACGGCCGGATCATTCTTGGGAACGGAAAGCTTTCGCGTCAATTTGGCTATGCTCTTTGGGGCAATCCCTGTTTGGTTTGCGCACAGCTGGACCGCTTCTATCTGTTGCGTTTGGGATAACAAAGCCTGAAAATGAATTGTTTTATTAGCGTGTTATTATATTGTGCAATGGATGGAGACGAATCGGCTACAAATAGAAGCACTGACAGAAACGAAAATAAATTTCTTAGTTGCCATGAAGAAATATTGAATATTATTGATACCTATATTAAGGAACCGAGTTTTGAAAATAAATTCAACTTTGCGCGGTAGGGGGGGGGGGCAATTGTCAAATTGGCCATCCTTCGATTTATTTTAGAAATTTCTGGAAGAAGAGCACAAATGAAACTAATAACGACACAATTGAGCACAATTGGAGGGGGCTAACTTGACAGAGCTAATGTACCGACCAAAATAACCTAAAATTTTGGTAGTTGTATAGATAATATAATTATATCAGATGTTGTAAAAGCATACAATATTTTGTACCGCGAGACCAAAAATTATATTGATAAAGGTTTGCCATGGAACGTAAAACGTCTGTCTTAAGTTATATCATTAAGTGTCATACTGTCATTAATATAATGACATATATTAATGACAGTATGAAACTTAATGATATAACTTAAGACAGACGTTTTACGTTCCATGGCAAACCTTTATCAACATAATTTTTTATCTCGCGGTACTATAACACGGTGATTTCCCTTTTCGTACATTTTCTTTTCGTACACTGGCCAAATTTTACCTCTGTTGACCTTTTTTATTCTCGTTTCGTACACTGAATAAAAATTTTACCTAATGAATGAACGTTTCGTACACTCACATTGTGACCGCGGGAATCTAGAGACAATTATAGATATTTATGCCCAGAGGAATTTAAATATCGAAAGACGATTTAAAGCTACTTAATTGTGTAATTAAAAATTTATTGAAGAGTATGATGATAGTAATTGCTAATAAAAGTATATTGGTTACTACAGTTCCAAGGTTCCATTCTATTAAAAAACAATTGTATACTGCCCGATATAGCTCCTTAGGTATACAAACATTACCAAAGCATCGAAGGGATATTGTAATTCCAGAAAAATATAAAGAATTTGTTTTTTGTGACAGCATGACGGAAGACAGAATATTAGTTTTCGCAAGGGACGTAAATTTATTAAGACAAAGCAAAATTATTTTTGCTGATGGAACATTCCTACACTATTTCAGCAAGTGTATACAATTCACGTGGATATAGGCAGTACCGAGGAAAAAACATGTGTTGTTCCAGTCATTTATGCACTGTTACCAGACAAAAAGGAAGAGACATATGTAAAACTGTTTAGCTTTTTAAAGGAACGTGTCTCTGAATTCAAACCAAGAGAGTTTCACGTAGATTTTGAAAAAGCCGCGATAAACGGTTTTCTTAAAGTATTTACAGAAGTTAAAGTAAAAGGCTGCAATTTTCATTTTAACCAAGCACTTTGGAGGAAAACTCAAGAGCTAGGACTTGTAGCAGAATACAGAGATAAAGAAGAAGTAAGACAACATCTCAGGTACTAAAGATATTAATTTTATATATTGCCAGTCCTAAGCCTGGAAAAAGTGTGAAGGACGATTTATCTAAACGATATGCCAATTTTATATTTTCATTTACAAAAGTTATTATGCCGATAACTATAGTCCGTCTCAACCTTTATTATGCAGTACAGGTCTTATGGGAATTGATTTCATTGTTGCCAAATCGTCTCATTGTATAATGTCGTTACAGTTCCGGTTCAATATCTGACATTTTTTGTAATCAAAACATAACCTATACGACTGTTTGTCATTCAATTGATGCATTCTGCATACAAAAAATTAATAGTAATTTGAAACACTAAAAGGGGAGAATATATGGGAAGATGGATTAGTTAAAATATTTGTAATAATATTATCCTTTGGGATTGTTCTGTAAAAGATTATTTAAAATCTAACTGAATATAGTAAGCCAGAGTAAATGAATTAATATTTCAAAGAAACACTTAAGGTATACAATTTTCTTCGTTACTGAATATTTACATCTTAATCAACTATCCACTATAAATTCAGACCAAGACAAAGTTAATCACAAGTTTATTTTTCATAAAAAACTTTTCTATTTATAAAAACAACTTAAATAATACATATTTATGAAAAGAATAACAATAACCACATACAACATGTACTTTTATTTTTTAATATGTTACATGACTTATATAGTCTTATTGAATATTAATATGTTAACCTACATTGCGTTATACACATTTAAAGACACAAATTCCTCACAAATTCATTTTGCAAAAACATATTTTCCCATTTATAAGAACAAGTTAATAATACATGTTAACATTTATGAAAAAACTAACCATGACCATACAAAGGAGTAGGTACACATGTTGTTTTATTTTTCTTCATCGCTTAAAGAATCTTGATCTGATGATGAATGTGTGACGTTAATTATAAACTCTTCAACATCATCTTGCAAGTTGGCAAGGTGGCCAATGTAATTCCGCCAGTTGTTCACTGTTACATTCTGATAACCCTTCACAATTAATTGTTCAATATCTCTTTGTTTGAATGTCGTATTGTGCATTTCAACGTAGTGCTTAACTTGTGCCCACACCATTTCAATTGGGTTTAATTCACAATGATAAGGTGAAAGCCGAAGAACATAATGCCCTTTATTCTTTGCAAATTCATCAATTTTGTTTCTCTCATACTGAGACCTAACCTCTGACACACAAGCCAGTAAATCTCTTTTTAACATGTCATTATCAAGTGGAATATTCTTCTCAGTGAGCCATTCAATAATTTGGTCTTCTCCGTGCTACTGCTGGAAACTTTTCTAATTTTCTCGTGTGATATGAGGCATTATCGAGACCAACAACCGAGTTCTCTAGTATATTTGGAAGCAATTTATTCTTGAACCAATCTCCATATGTATCTGCATCCATTTCGCTATGAACATTAGCAGTATTTTTCTTACAAAGAAATGTACATTCAGCACCAA
Source organism: Amphimallon solstitiale (assembly GCA_963170755.1). Classification (NCBI taxonomy): domain Eukaryota; kingdom Metazoa; phylum Arthropoda; class Insecta; order Coleoptera; family Scarabaeidae; genus Amphimallon; species Amphimallon solstitiale. The sequence continues at coordinate 173,607,782 of OY720676.1, forward strand.
TAACAAAACCTTGCTCGCCTCCAACATGAATTAATGGAAATCGAGGCCCAAGACCACTTGGTGATTTTAAACCAGTGCTGAGTCCTTATGTAAAAGCTTGTCGACTGCTTTGAACAGTAACGTCAGTCCACTTTTTATTTATCGAGTGTCCTGCATTCACTCATGATTCATCAGTATATATTATAGTTCTACCTAAAAATAAAACAATCACAATCAAACACACGCAAATAATAAATTGCGCAATGAACATAAAAGTATAACAAATTAAATGATAAACTATACCTGCGTCTCTGAATTTTCTGATGTCGCGTAAGTATTTATATCTCCACCTGATGTATATGTATATAGGTTATCACGTTAATCAGAATTATAGATCTAAGTATGCATACTTACTTTTAAATGCTTGAAAAAGATAATATGCTTGCTAAAAAGAACGATTTAACAGAAATTATATATAGATAAATTAAAGACAATATAAAAGTTTACACACTACGGCAAGAACTGACAATTGACAGCAACGATTACTCATATACCCATCATATACTTTGCATAATAGAACTTGCAACAAGGCAACCGGATATAAAGATGTCGTTATTAAGAGACTACTAAAGATAATAAGAGATGCAATATCCCTATTAAACCTGTACTGCATAATAGGGTTGAGACGGACTATAGTACATTTACCTACATTTATTAACTGATATTGCTTTTATGACAAATTTAGTTAATGTATTATTAACTTTATTTGTGGTTTTACCTATGTAATTCAATAAGCGATATTGAGTTTGTTATACTTGAGGGCAAACAAATAAAAACTTATTAACCTGTTGTTAATAATAATAATATACTTTTACTATTAGCAATTACTATCATCATACTCTTCAATAAATTTTTAATTACACAATTAAGTAGCTTTAAATCGTCTTTCGATATTTAAATTCCTCTGGGTATAAATATCTATAATTGTCTCAAGATTCCCATACATTAGGTAAAATTTTTATTCAGTGTAGGAAACGAGAATAAAAAAGGTCAACAGAGGTAAAATTTGGCCAGTGTACGAAAAAAGAATGTACGAAACGAACCTAAATCTATAACACAATATACCGGCTTTTTATATTATATCGCACAATCTGTTAAATACCCTTACTGATAGGAAGAGGTTTAGTACTTACAAGTAGGTATATTAGATCTTACAATAGCAGGAATACAATACCTTTCGTTTAGATTTAGAGAATGTTTTTCAGTGACATCTATCACACCCTTGATGTCAAGAAAATGTTTGATTCCTTCGTGAACACTTTTATTGGTTATTTCAATGCACATTTTGCATTGCGCAGGATTAGAGCTTCGAATTGAAAGAAGTACACCAGAATTGAATTCGATGAAAAACCAAGTTACCCAGTTGCAGATGTTAAGCAACAATCAGACATAAAACAACAGTATTGTAATAGTCAAAAACTAAGAATATTTTTATTTATTATTCTTCTAATTAGTACCTAACATATTCATAAAAATGTTGGGCAAAACATACCTCCGTAATATTAATAAAGATGTATTACTTTCTCGATTCAAATACATGTTGATTTGAATGACACTGATTAGAGTTAGCAGAACTAACACTTTTTTATTTTAAAATAAAGTGTACAGCCATATATGACTTTAATAAATTTATTATCATATACAGAAAGGCAAATAATATATTATTTCAAAAGCTAATGTAAAAAACACGGTATAACTTCATTTTATAAATAACCATTCACGCACTTATCTAGACCATACTGTAGTTTATGACGTAAAAACAGACTTTATGTATGTATCCTTAAAGAATATTGTTTTAAGTTTGTTTTTGTTTTGAAATTATGATTACAATATTTCAAGGTATGATATACTCCCAGTTTTTTTAAATAGGCACAATAAACATATGAAATGTCTTTACTAAAGATATTCGGAAAAAAAGTGCTGCTCGCTAAGAATAAAAGTGTTACTCCGGTCCGAATTTTGACATTTCATGTATACAAAAAATATTGCAGATCCAACTCTAAATACTTTTGTACTCTTGATAAATATATAGAGAATACATAATTTATGACATATATGCAAAAAATCGCTATTCAATAAGAGTAAAAGTATTACTTCCGGTCCGAATTTTGAAATTTTTTTATATAAAAGTTATTGAAAATCAAGTTCAAATAAATATTTATATACTCGTAACGTACCTGTCTAAAAAGCATGATTTGCGAAATATTTGCAAAAAGCTGATTTTCGATAAGAGTAAAGACCTACTTCCGATAGGAATTTCGAAAAACATTTGTAATAAAATTCTTCTCAAATTTAATTTTGAGTGCATAAGAATTTTTTATAAATTTGTTAAAACTTAGTAGTTGACAAAATATTGGCAAAATTTTTTCACTGAAGTAAACTACTACTTCCCGTCTGCCGATTTTACTGAAAATCTGATCAGATCTCAAGAGGGAGATTATACTCGTACATACAAAACTTGGAATTGATACCCATAGCGGTTTGACCGCTATCGTGGTCACACACACACACACACACAGAGAGAGAGAGAGAGCGAGAGAGAGATTTTAAAAAAAATCACTTTTTCGGTATCAGGGGACTTCAAAACGTGGACATCTCTAAAAATCTCGAAGTCGAAAATTTTCATCTAGATAGCGCGATGAGGTTGGTTTTGGTTAAAGTCTCATAATTTATTAATATGTCGGATACAGTGCCACCTATCGGGTCAAGAGTTTGTGATTTTTTCTTTTTTTGCCAATAAACTAACATATATTGTGATTATAAGTCATTTTGGTCCATAAATATGTAATTTGTTAGTAACTCGAATACAGCGCCATCTATCGGATCCTAGCACATCTATGAACCGTCTTATATTAATACTATGTATATATGACCTCAATCGGTCATGTCGTTCAGAAGTTACACCATCACAAACACACACACCAATGTGAGCCATCTCCCTGGGGAAGGCAGATTGTGGTTTTTTGCTTAAATGCTTTTTGTTTCAACTGGAACAGCCTGTTATGATGTTAACTAAACCATCGTTGCAAGGACTTTAAAATAAAATAAATGTCATCAGTTATGAATCCATTTAAATACTGAGTTATGCCCTCAATCATTTTAACGCTAGAAGAATGTTCTGCCAATGATCAATAATTATAATGCCCAAGCAATTCTTTTTGATAATGTCTTATTATGGCATAGTTAACAAATAAAATTTTCATTATTATTCTTCAGCGTAGGTGGGACATAAATGTATGAGGAGGCATTCTTGGTGGTCGAATAAGAGGCCCGCTTTTCTTTGAGGGTGATATTCAAGCTTATGAGTAATTTCTGTCAAGCAATTTAGTGGAATTACTGGAAAACGTTCAGCTAAATATACAGAGAGATGTGATTTCAACGAGACGGCAAACCGCCATATTCTATGCCACAGGCACGAAATATTTTGAATGAAATCTTTCCAGGGAGGCGGCTAGTCCATGGTTGGTCCTATTCACTAGCCTGCTAAGTCTTCAGACTTCACAAAATTTAGGGATACGTAAAAGAGCACATATACCTACAGTATCTCTGTAATCACAAAGGAAGCTATGCGGGAACATATTCCCCAAATATTTAGATTTATTTAGATATTTAGATTTAACATAAATACGCAACTCTTTGTTAATGTCGATCTGTTATACCTAAGCGTGTTCTTTTTCACGAAACTGCTTGGATGTGGCAAGCTCCAGACAAACTGTCAGTTTTCTAACCTTGGCATAAATCGCCTATTAAACATTTGCATAAACCAATTTTTTGTTAAAAATGTTAGGTATCATTTACTTTGTAATGGCGTCGTCTCATAATTATTATTATTATATCTCAATATTCCTTATACACTTGGAATAAGCTAATTAATACGTTTAAAAATCAAATGTTGACGTAAAATTCCTTGGTTATGTTCATATTATGAATTAATGATATCTGTTTATTTTTTAATTTGTTTTATCATTTGGTTACTCGACCTATTGCAACTAGTCACAATAATAATATTAAATTTCTTCTGATTTGGAGTACAAATATAAATAATTATATATGGACGCAAAACTTCTTGGTTATATTCATATCTATACCTATATTCTGGATTAATTTGACATGCTACTTTAAACATACAATCTCAAGCCTGCCAATTTAATTGCCATTCTATAAGATTGTGATATATGTTTTCAGCTAATAGTTTCATCTAAAAATTCCAAGTCCTTAAATGTAAGTTTTACTTTTCCCGAATCAAATATTTACGAAATGTTTATGTATTCCTACATTTTATTTAATGTATGTGTGTATAAAATCTTAAACTGTATATATGTACCTTACCTCGTTATAGGTGAAAATAACACATAACAATATCAATACAATGTTATACTTCATGTTCATACATATGTACAATATAGTTTCTCGATTCTTTTGCCAGCTATACTGCTTGCATAGATCAAAATGTTGTATAGTAACCGATAAGGAAGTGTACTGCAAGATCATGGGGTTATCCATCGTCTAAATTTATACTCATTATGCCAGAAATGCGTTGTGTTATTTTATCGTATCTTAATAGGAGAGAAATTAATTTTTCTTATTATTGCATATCATTTGTCACTGGATGATTTGCGAGAAAACAATCTAATAGATTTAGGTACCTACATAATTAGCTAAAAACTGAAATTAAATATGCATTCTCTGTCCAAAGAATACAGAGTGATCTACTCTAGCGTGATGGGGGCTGATGTTTTTAATCCTCGTGTCAAATAGATTGCAATTTTAAATGCAAAGATTATTGCTTATTACTCTTTCATGTGAATATATAAGATTATATTAGGGTTTCTTCTGTTTCACGTTATAAGTGTGTTACGATTATTTATTTCAAGTTCTACTTGCTATTAATACATGTGTAACATTTTTTTATTGAGAGCAGCCTTGACGCTGGCTGATAATATGCGCTTAAATCGATAGTTACCTATTGATTGATTCTATATTTTTTGTGTGACTTCACGTATTAGCATTTCCGTGCACCCTTCGCGCTACAATATAAGCTACAATAGCTTCTTCTTTAAGAGGTCTAACACAATAATAAAAGGCGATTACTTGTTGATACTAATTGCTTAATAGAATTTAAACGATTTTTTTTTCTTTATTTATTAAAGAAGCAGTCATTTTATAATTATAATCATATATAATATAATTTCGAACTAATTCGTACAGGACATTAATTATAAATTTTAAAATATGTACAAAATCCCGTATTTTTTTAAATCATTTTTTAAGAATTCATAATAAATTTCTATTTAAACTATCTCACGCCAATTTTCCCGTAATATCTTTATGTTCCTTTTCGTATCGCTTTTCTAAACTCTCCAAACTTCTGATCAAACATTTGGCAGCGTTGTACGCCCTCTCACCACCACTTTGGCCTTCTTGAAGCACTATGCACGGCTCGATAGCTAACTTCACCGTGTCTAAATCGTAAAAGTCCAAAATGAAGTCTTCTATTGTCCCATACGAGATGAGTCCATCTTTATCCAAATATCCCTGTCTAATGTACATGCATTCCAGGTACTTGATATACTTGTCAGATGGTTTAGGGAAAGTGTCGTAGGAAACGATGTTTTTTATGACTCCACCATCCATTCCTGTGGATTTCAAACAGTTCTGATTAATCTCCTTGATTTCATTTGCTGACAACTTCTCTTTGCCCTGAAAATAATAATATTATTTTTAAAAAAAATTGTCGAATGTCATATTATAAATACTGGGAGAATATAAGCAAGTAATAACAAAAAACACACTTGGTATTGTTTCACAAATAAATATAATTAAATACTCGATGTACATTTCGCCTTGCGGCATCGTCAGGAGTTCTCGAGAAACTAAAGTAAAATTTAATATATTGTAACTACCTACTTCTAACAAAAATGTAAATAAAAATGTACAAAAATAGAAAATTATGAAAAGATCATGGCTTATCTAGAAAGACCGTTTTTACAAGGCTAGGGTTTATTAGCGGTGAATTTATGAGTTCTGTTTGTTCACTAAGAACATTGCCTGGTTGTAAAAGTAAACTTTCTTTTATAAAATAACCTTCTAGAACATTAATTTTTTTACTTTTATTTAAACTATACAGTACTTCTAAATTCTGTAAATTCCTGATTTGTTTAGTTTAGAATTTACAGAATTAATTGTAGTGATTGTAGTAAATTTCATATAGGTCAAACAGGGCGAAATTTCAAATTAAGATTCTCAGAACATATGCGAGCCGTTAAATTAAATTATGAAAATTCAAGTGTAGCTAACCATGTTTTAGACACGGGACATCAATTTCCAATAGACAATTTAGAAGTACTGTATAGTTTAAATAAAAGTAAAAAAATGAATGTTCTAGAAGGTTATTTTATAAAAGAAAGTTTACTTTTACAACCAGGCAATGTTCTTAATGAACAAACAGAACTCATAAATTCACCGCTAATAAACCCTAGCCTTGTAAAAACGGTCTTTCCAGATAAGCCATGACCTTTTCATAATTTTCTATTTTTGTACATTTTTATTTACATTTTTGTTAGAAGTAGGTAGTTACAATATATTAAATTTTACTTTAGTTTCTCGAGAACTCCTGACGATGCCGCAAGGCGAAATGTACATCGAGTATTTAATTATATTTATTTGTGAAACAATACCAAGTGTGTTTTTTGTTATTACTTGCTTATATTTCGACATGTTTCACCAAGAGATTTCCATCACTTCATTTAATTATTTAATTATTTACTGGGAGAATAGTTTTATGAAGATTTTATTTAAGAAGGTCAACATATGCACAAATACAATTGTCTTGTCCTCGACGGATTGATATACGAGTCTTGTTTTTTTATACATATAATAATTTGAGGGATACACGGAGTCTTCAAGTTGATCCCAACTAAATAACTTCACTACTAAGTATGCCACGTCTTATAGTATAACAGTAGGTATGTTTAAGCAAAAATATAACAATCGTAACACTCTGCCTATTCAAAAAATGAGGTGTGGCCACCACACGACTTTCTTATACGTATGAGCGTTTCAAAGTATACAATCTTAAGAATTTTTTTATACAAAACATATTAAAAATCCTATTCTAAGTACTTTTATTCTCTTAATAAATCGCTATAGAATGCATACTTTGCAAGATATTCGAAAAAAAGTGCTACTCGCTAAGAGTAAAAGTGCTACTTCCGGTCCGAATTTTGAAACTTCATGTATACAAAAAATATTGCAAATATAACTCTAAATACTTTTGTACTCTTAATAAATATATATAGAATGCATAATTTACGACATATTTGCCAAAAATCGCTATTCGGTAAGAGAAAAAGTGTTACTTCCGGTCCGAATTTTGAAATCTTTTTTATACAAAAGATATTGAAAACTATGTTCTAAATACTTTTATACACGTAACGTACCTGTCTAAAAAGCTTGACTTGCGAAATATTCGCAAAAGACCGATTTTCGATAAGAGTAAAAGACCTACTTCCGGTAGGAATTTCGAAAAACTTTTTAAATAAAATTGTTCTCAATTTTAATTCTAAGTACATATGAATTCTTTATAAATTTGTATAAACTTAGTATTTGACGAAATATTGGCAAAATTCGATTTTTTCACTGAAGTAAACTGCTACTTCCGGTCTACCGATTTTACTGAAAAACTAATCAGATCTCAAGAGGGAGATTATACACGTAAATACAAAATTTGGAATTGATATATCCAGCGGTTTGACCGCTATCGTGGTCACACACAGACACACAGACACACACACAGACACACACACAGACATTTTTTAAAAACCACTTTTTTGGTATCAGGGGACCTCAAAACGTGGACATCTGCAAAAATCTCGAGGTCGAAAATTTTCATCATCACAATACTTCCTTATACTACGTATAAGAAAGTAAAACAGAATGCGGATGACATTGAGGGCTGACATTCTTTATTCTACGTTACATTCTTGATTGATGTTGAATAGGTTATTACATAACCCTAAAACTTACTTTTGACAGCTACTGTTTCTTTATTCGATATAAAAATTCATGGTAATTATGTAGCTACCTATATCATTTTAAGAAAACTTCGCAATTTCCAAGAAAATTTAGAAGACGTTGAAAGTAAATTAATTCTACATTACGTGACAGTTATTTTGCACAAGTACCTTTTCACCCAGAGTTATATTGAATATACAGTGCGTTCATGATGAAAGGAACAAATTCGTTTAAAATTCAGGTAATTATTTTGCAGAAAAACGCTCGCACAGGTCGATTAGTATTTTTAGTTTAGAATTTTTTGACATAAGAAAATTATATACAGGGTGTCTAAAGAAGAACATATGCAGCAATCATTGTTTTTTTTAAATGGAACAGCCTGTATATTATGCCATTTTGGAATTGTAGGGTAAATTCTAAACACATTAAACACATTTTTGTGTAACATACCATATCCCCAAAATCAGCGGTTTTCGGAATAATGAGTTTTGTGATAAATTAAAATACACATAGGTAATGAAATAAAATGTTTAAATTGAACAAGGACACCTTGAAATTTTTTTTAAAAGCCAACAAAAACAACCTGGTATTGCAAATTTTATCTTCAACAAAAAACTTTACTTCAAATTAATCGATTTTCATGTATTTTTTTGAATTTATCACATTTCAAACGCCATTATTCCGAAAACCGCTGATTTTGGGGATATGGTATGTTACACAAAAAGTGTTGAGAATTTACCATACAATTCAAATATGGCATAATATACAGTATGTTCCATTAAAAAAAAACAATGATTGCTGCATATGTTCTTTTTTAGACACCCTGTATATAATTTTCTTATGTCAAAAAATTCACAACTAAAAATACTAATCGACCTGTCCGAGCGTTTTTCTGCAAAATAGTTACTTGAATTTTAAACGAATTTGTTCCTTTCATCATGAACGCACTGTATTTTCAATCTAGAAACTAAGCTAATATGTATAATATAATATGTGTTATAATGTTATGTATATAAACCTTCCATTCTTCTGTCTAAAGTTGTTATTCTGTTGTTGGAATATACTTAAGGTTCCCAATAATATTTTGTACTTAGTTCTATGTTCAAAATTTATGTTCCAAACTGAGGTTGTTCTATTAAATCTCTTTTTATCCAAAACATAATTAATTTTTAACATCTTTATTGCATCTCCAAATCTTCGCATCTGTTTCTACGAGTTTTGAGTCAAGACTATCCAACCATCTGAACAACGCCTTAGGATTTCAATAGCATATTTTCTTTTGTTTTAATATATCTATGTATGTATGTATCTTTATGTTGAAATAAAGGATATTATAATTAAAACTGCTAGCTACCCAACATTTTGCTATCATATTATGAAATATCAAATCTTTAATTATATTTGTAATGTGTTGTGATCCATAGTAATATCTAAATGTATGTGTCAATTTTACCTTTAAAGCAAATGTTCAAATTATTCTTCCAAATTTTGGGAACATAATTACAAACAAACAAAAATTAATCCCATACTTAAATCGAGATTTTGATAATACTTATATGAACTAAACCCTAATACTTTATATATCCAATATAGTGGCATGTGTGCATTTGTAAGGGTTGTTATCTTCATTTTTAGCTATTATTCCCATTCGTAATATTTTTAAAAAAGTATCTTAAGTTAAAATTATAAGAATTCCTTGCGATTCATTATTTTTATGATTGAATTTAATTTGGTTTTCATCCCCAGTTATATTTTATATTATTTGATTTTGGGTTGTTTTTCTAGTTTTTATTCAATATGTTCGTTTATACAAACGAGGAAAGAATACAAATTATTAAGTGGTACTACTCTGGTACAAAATAGACCTGTGCCTACAATACGAACAATAATGAGTATTGTTCATAAGTTTGAATCTACTGGGTGTGTGCAAAATTGTCGAAAATGTATACCTAAATAGGGAACCTAGAATGCGCATTTTGAATGAAGGAAGAGAAGAACGGGAAATTTTAGTATGTAGCGCGGTTGAACATAATGAACCATGCTCATCGCGCCAAATTGCCGAACAAGTCAATATACCCGCGAGAACTGTAAGAAAAATTTTGAATAGGCAAGGATACCGTAGCTTCAAAATTCAAAAACGTCAAGAAATATTTCCTCACGATGAATCAAAACGCGTAGCATTTTGCGAAGAGGTAATGGATAAAGTCATTGCGGATAACAATTTTATTGCAAATATTTTGTTTACGGACGAATTATCTTTTTATTTACATGGACGTCATAATCCAATGGCTACAAGATATTGGTCTAAAGCAAACACTCATCTCTATCTACCTTTGCGTACTCAGTATCCTCAAAAATTGAACGTGTGGGCCGGCATTTTGGGGAATCACATCATTGGTCCTTTTCTTATTCGCGGCACCTTAACAGCAGCTAAATATTTACAAATGCTACAAAATGAAATTATACCTGGTGTTCCTGCCCTGGATGTGAATTTTGACGATATTTGGTTTCAGCAGGATAACTGTCCTGCCCATACTGCCCGTCTGGTTCAAATATTTTTAAGGGAAATATTTCATGAACGTTTAATATGTTCCGGAGGTACAATTGTTTGGCCGCCTCGATTCCCCGACCTAACGCCCCTGGATTTCTTTTTTTGGGGGTATGTAAAAGAAACCCTGTATAGTCATCAACGCAATCGTGCACGTAATATTGGGGAACTACAACAGAAAATTGTTGATTGTGCAAATACTATAACCCCGGAAATGTTTTCGAATGTACGAAATAATTTTTATCATAGACTTGCATACTGTCAGGAGCAAAGAGGTGGATTATTTGAACATTTAATTAAATAATAAATTTTAATTTCGTTTTTCAAGAATGCTGTTTATTTTGGAAGCACATTTTAATTTCCTTTGTTTAGAATTTTTTTTTAGTTTATCGTACTTATCCTGTTTCCCCATAAATTGTATTTATTGATTTTTTACATTTTGTTTTCAAGAATTTCCTTTATTTTTTAACTTTTTTTGTTTTGAAATTTATTGCCTTTAGAAGAATATTTTTATTCCTCCTACTTATTTATTTTGGTAGTATTATACATTTACTGTTTTTTAGAGCTTACATTTGATGACTACGTATAAGATTTTAGAAATAAGTATGTGTTTCTTGCGGTCGTAGTTAATATTATTGTACATGTGCGTAGTTGTATAGTATATCACTATTACGGAATACATTCATATTCTTTTGTCAATTCTCAAACAAGAGTAGATACTGCAAAATTAAAGTACCTACGTTGTCTATCACATCTGCTACGGCAAACCACTAATCTAAATCTCATCGTTACACACACATGCAGGTTATGACATTCGCTGAAGGTCTACTTGTCGGCTCTCGTATGTATATTTGTTAGGCGGGTACGGTTTGGCAACTCCTTTCGGGTTATACACGGGAAACCGCATGAACGTTAAAAACAGGCCGAACCTGTATGTAAGAAAACGTTAGTTCCAAGTGTTGATCCTTGAGGGACACCTGTAAATTTACACCTGTTAATTTTTGTCGAAATAAAGACTTTTATTACGGAACATAGTAAAAAAAGATAGTTGTTTTAATACAATGTACACGATTGGCCTAAAGTATTTATCTATCCGCAGACATAGAGGCAAAAAATAGAGAACTGATGTACAGAAACCATTCCTTTTATATTTCTAATCTTTTCCCTTCATTTGAAGCTGGGTCAATGTATTTAGTCACAATTGTTTATATCCATTGAACTCTTTCGACATTAAATATCTTGACATTTTACATGTGTCACATGTGTGTCAATTTGTTGTTTATTTTATATTAGATTGAATGTGTTGATAAATAATAATTTAATTCCTAAAGTATAAGTGTGTCTCAATAGGTAGGTAGGTGGCGTAATAACTTCATTAGTACTCACAAACTTGTATTTTGAAAGAGCTTTTCATGACTTGACTATTTAAGATCCTAAAATAAACAAGGTGAAGAGCAAACGATGTGTTAAAAGAGTTGTTGTCAATCAAAATATTTGCTTGTACTACCATCCATATATGTATATGTAGGTATCTCAGAAAATTATATTTAAATTAAATTAAGGTCATTAAAATTCTTCATTAGTAATGGAAATATATGTTGCGTATTTCATCCGTGAAATTCTATCCTTTAGATAGGCGAGATACACTTGATGTTTCAAGCATATTAAAATCCTTGAAATATTAATGACTTACTCTGATATGAAATGAAAAAGTGTGCAAACGATAATTGATCCTCAGCATATGTAAATTTATTTATTATACACATATTTGTGTCTGCAGTACGAAATAGGCAATTGAGTATTCTTTGAATGCGAGTGTAAATTAAGTTTTTGCGTTGTTTCGAGTGATCCTTGAATTATTTATAGAATATCATAAATGACTGTAATATTATAAAATGTCTTGGATGTATTTTGGTATGAGATTGATGGGACATCAAAAATATAATCAACAATAATTTTGAGTTTTTCAATAAAGAAATAGAAGAAATTCAGTTAAATCAAGGAGACTTGGATAATGTTGCCAATTTACCAATTTTTTCGAAACATAGTTGACGTAAGTCTGCATCAATTGACCATACATTACATTGCCTGTCCAATTCTTCTTTGTCACTCTCAATTTGAATTTTATACGTACTAATCAAATGGGTACTCCTTAATCAAATGATATACTGAAGTAGTGAGTACGAAACAGCGGCTCTTTAATTACCAATATAACATTTGTTTTTTGTGAAATTTTGACTTTTATTTGTCTTCATCTGACAATCTTACATATTTAGAAAAAGGAGAATTTACATATCAAATTAAAAATTAAAAAAAGATTTTGTTAAAAGAATATCATTTTAACAAATTTTTTCCAGAAACCAACTGCGTCGGATAGATACGCGAATTTCAACTCTTGTCAACCTGATATACATAAGAAAATGTTGTTACTGCTTTGGTTGACAGAGCAATTAAATTGACGAATGCGAAATATAGAAAAGATATATTAAATAACATTAAAATTATTTTACAAAATAACGGCTATGCATTAAATTTCAATTCAAATAAAAATTCACCCTTAAATTGAAAAAGGTGGCTGAAGCAATGGGGTGGATTCCCGAAAACCGACATGTAGAGTGCCAGTGGCCCCCCCTCCACCACCTAACAATTCGCAAAGGAACATCGCTACTTTCAATTTTTTTCAGGTCAAGACCAATTTCGACTGGACTATATGATAGTCAATGAAACTGTCTGAATGACAGCTTGCTTTCCAATTGTCATTATTGTTATTAATTACTATGAATTATAAAACAAAATGCAAAAGGAGAAATCCCTTACTACAAAAATTAAAAAAATATAAAAAAACTATATACGTATTTCGGCAACTAAGTTGCCATCTTCAGTAGAAACCTGTAGAAAAACAGAGTAGAGTGTTAAACGTAGTGTTTCACCAAATCACCAGTGGGATAAGACTGGTATCAATCAGGGTGTTATCCCACTGGTGAGTTGTTGGTTCTTTTGCAATTACTAATTGAATTTGCAGAAAACTGGATTAAAGTTATATGACTTTTAAAATAATGTCTTTCATGTTTTTGGTGTGAAATTTAGTATGTGATCCAAATATGAACACACGCTGTTCCATTTGATGAATGAGATGTGGCCACCACACGACTTTCTTATACGTATGAGTGTTTCAAACTATACAATTTTGTGCTACTCCCTAAGAGTAAAATTTTACTTCCGGTCTGAATTTTGAAATTCCGTGTATACAAACAATATTCCAAATCCAAATCTAAATACTTGTGTACTCTTGATAAATATACAGGGTGGGGCACCTCATTTCCGTCGGTTTATATACGAAAAGCGGTAATATGTTTTATTTTTATTTTTATTAAAGGTTGTGTAGGTTCATTAGGGGCACGTTTTAAAATTATTTTGAAATATACAGAGTGATCCAAAAAAATTTGGCACACCAAAGTTATGAAAATTTAAATGGAACACTCTGTATATTATGGGATATTTTGATGCTATAAGCTAAATTAAGGCCACTTACTGTTATATTCCCTATACCTAACCCAACCTCTTTTCGAGATATTTCACTATATTTGAAAATGTAGATCAAAATTTCAGAGACATTGCTGTCTTCCCTATTTGAGCACATTATTTTAAATTGTATTTAATGTATACTCAAAGCATTAGACTCTAAGATAAGCTAAAGTTGATATCTAAAAATTATACAGGGTGTTTAAAAACTACATTTGTGTTTTGACTAAAATTAAAGGCAAATAACTTTCTTATTTTAAATGGAACACCCTGTATTTATTGCCATATTTAGATTCTAATTTTAATTGTTTTTAAATCTGTATTAGGGTTTCCTATACCTATCTCTTATAGTTTTTTGGTAATTTAGGATTTTCAATTTCAAACACTAATTTCTTGCAATTTTTTCCAAAAGTAGGCTTTGCCGCTGTTATTAATACTTCAAACAGATAAATTATTTGACAGTGACAGTACATATTAGTTAAGACATCAACGCTATTCGACGTCGTTTAAATAATTTTAATTATTTAAAATGAGAACCTACTCTGAAAACGAAAGAGAGAGAGAAAGAAAGAGAGTGTGGTGAAAATTGCCTGCTAGCATCAAGAGTTTATGCTCAAAAATATCCTAACAGGCGTCATCCTGACAGGCGGTCATTAGAAAATTTATTGCAAGTTTTCCGAAGAACAGGAAGTGTGCGTTATCAGAAACCACAACGGCAAAGACCAATTACGGGAAATGGAGAAAATTATTTTGTTGTTATCGGATCTCTGGCAGAAAATCCGCATACAAGTCAGCGCAAAATATGTGAAGCCAGTGGAATAAGCAGACGGAGCGTCGGAAGAATTATAAAAAGGCACAACTTCTTCCCGTATCGTATTCAATTACACCAAGCACTTTTGGAAGTAGAATACGATAAACGACTCGTATTTTGTTTATGGGTTTTAGAAAAGTTTAGTGAAGATGAAAATTTCTTCGATTTTGTACTTTTTTCGGATGAGTCATCATTCCACAATAACGGATTAGTTAATAAACATAATTTTCATTACTACAGTGACGAAAATCCCCATTTTTTTAGAACTATTGATAGGCAACACAGATGGTGTGTCAATGTATGGGGTGGAATAATTGGAACGCAAGTGGTAGGTCCGTTCTTTTTTGATGGTCACTTAAACGGCGCCATGTTTCTTCGATTTGTAAGAGACAATTTGCCTGTACTTTTCGAAAATATACCACTTAAAATTCGTCAAAGGATGTGGTTACAACTAGACGCCAGCGCATTTTCAAGTAAATGTAAGAAATGAATTGGATAGGCAATATCCCAATAGGTGAATAGGACGCGGCGGTCCACAGAATTGGCCAGCAAGATCCCCAGACTTAACGAGTCCCGATTTTTTCTTATGGGGATTTGTCAAAAATATCATTTATGATACACCACCAACCACACCCGAGGATATTAGAGAACGAATAAGAATAGCGTTTCGTTCTATAACACCAAATATTTTAACAAGAGTTAAACAGTCCTTTCAAGAAAGAATTCGATTATGCATTGAAACAGATGGACATCATTTCGAGCACTTGTTAAAACATTAGTTTTCTTTTACAATTTAAGTTTGTTGTTTGTTTAATAAAGTATGTATTTTTTATTTACCTAGTTATGACGCCTTTTAATTAATGTGAAACAAAACCAATCAACCCGATAAGTTAATAAATATTAGCATTTTGAAAAATATTTTGCAAGAAATTAGTGTTTGAAATTGAAAATCCTAAATTACCAAAAAACTATAAGAGATAGGTATAGGAAACCCTAATACAGTTTTAAAAACAATTAAAATTCGAATCTAAATATGGCAATAAATATAGTATGTTCTATTTAAAATAAGAAAGTTATTTGCTTTTAATGTTAGTCAAAACACAAATGTAGTTTTTAAACACCCTGTATAATTTTTAGATATCAACTTTAGCTTATCTTAGAGTCTAATGCTTTGAGTATACATTAAATACAATTTAAAATAATTCGCTCAAATATGGAAGACAGTAATGTCTCTGAAATTTTGATCTACATTTTCAAAAATAGTGAAATATCTCGAAAAGAGGTTGAGTTAGGTATAGGGAATATAACAGTAAGTGGCCTTACTTTAGCCTATAGAATCAAAATATCCCATAATATACAGGGTGTTCCATTTAAATTTTCATAACTTTGGTGTGTCAAATTTTTTTGGATCACTCTGTATATTTAAAAATAATTTTAAAACGTGCCCCCAATGAACCTACACAACCTTTAATAAAAATAAAAATAAAACATATTACCGCTTTTCGTATATAAACCGACGGGAATGAGGTGCCCCACCCTGTATATTCTAGAATGCATAATTTACGACATATTTGCAAAAAATCGCTATTCGGTAAGAGTAAAAGTGGTACTTCCGGTCCGAATTTTGAAATTTTTTTTATACAAAAGATATCTAAAATTATCATATAAATACTTTTATACTCGTAATGTACCTGCCTAGAAAGCATGGCTTGCGAGATATTCGCAAAAAACTGATTTTCGCTTAGAGTAAAAGACCTACTTCCGGTGGAAAATTCAAAAAACTTTTTTCAGACAATTTGTCTCAAATTTAATTTTGAGTACATTTGAATTCTTTATAAATTTTTTTAAACTTAATAATTGACGAAGTATTTGCAAAATTCGATTTTTTCACTGAAGTAAACTACTACTTCCGGTCTACCGATTTTACTGAAAAACTAATCAGAGCCCAAGAGGGAGATTATATACGTAAATACAAGATTTGGAATAGATATCTACAGCGGTTTGACCGCTATCGTGGTAACAGACAGACACACAGACACATAGACATGTTTTAAAAACCACTTTTTTGGTATCAGGGGACTTCAAAACGTAATCTCGAGGTCGAAAATTTTCGTCATCACAATACTTCCTTATACTACGTATAAAAAAGTAAAAAGTCACTTTTAGACAAAAATATATCATGTCATGAAACTTTAAACCAATTTTCTGCAAATTCAATTAGTAATTGCAAAGAAATAAAAATATGTTTGTATTAGGAACTTTCATTATGAACAACTCTACCAGGAATTGTGTCCATCTAATACGTTGTTTTCGAGAAATATAATTTTATAAAAACCTTGAATTTTTCATAAAAATGGTAATAAGTCGAAAACCTTAAATTTTGTGCCTTTACTACAACTTTTTGACTAATAATTACACGGGGAATACAAAAATGTAATAATATATGGGCTGTTCCATTAAAAAAATTATAACTATGGTCAGCCACCAAGTTATGGAATACTCTGTATAGTACAAAATAAAAAAAATTGAATTTTGCCAGTATTTCGTCAATTACTAAGTTTAAACAAATTTATAAAGAATTTTAATGTACTCAAAATTAAATTTGAAATTCCTACCGGAAATAGCTCTTTTACTCCTATCGAAAATCAGCTTTTTGCAAATATTTCGCAAGTTATGCTTTTTAGACAGGTACGTTACGTGTATATAAGTATTTAGAACTTAATTTTCAATAATTTTTATATAAAAAAAATTTCAAAATTCGTACCGGAAGTTTTTTTACTCTTATTGAATAGCGATTTTTTGCATATATGTCGTAAATTATGCATTCTATATATATTTATTAAGAGTACAAAAGTATTTTGTGTTTGATCTGCAATATTTTTTGTATACATGAAATGTCAACATTCGGACCGGAAGTAACACTTTTACCTTAGCGAGTAGCACTTTCTTTCGAATATCTCGCAAAGTATGCATTCTATAGAGATTTATTAAGAGAATAGTAGTACTTAGAATAGGATTTTGAATAATTTTTGTATAAAAAAATTCTTAAAATTGTATAATTTGAAACATTTATATACGTATAAGAAATCGTGTGGTGACCACACCTAATTATTATAATAGTCTTAAATTATTATATCTCATAGGCACAGGAATATTAAATGTTTGCTGCGTGAAAGCATGTTTCTAGGTATTGTGCACCAGTATATTGACCGTAGTTAGATGTAATTTCCGCAATATGGTTCAAAAGGTACTAAATGAGTTACAAATTTAGTGTTCCAAATATGATCATGTTACTTGTAGGCTGTCTAAATTAAGATGGCTTTAGAATGACCGAGCGCTTTGTCAATCACTGCTATTGTATCCCAAAATAATTTACTAACAGAAGCCCCGCTTCTTCTGGCGTAAAATGCAATGTCGTTCTGACGGGCATAATATTAACGCGGACGGCTTGTTTGCACTGAACAACAACTGTGTCTCACACATGGTATCAATTTGGCCGCCTGTGATGTGCTTTATAAAAAAGAGAATTATTTGCAAGACAGGCAAGACAGCCCTACCTCAGATTCAGAAGATACTATAAATGAACCAGCTGTGGCTGCTGATTATATGAACGACAGCTATGATGGTGACAATTTAGAAAACTTAAACTGTCCAGAATCAGGATTAATCTTAATATCACAAATGACCTTGAGCGAGAACACATACCAGAGTTAACAAAAGATTAAAACATTAATGAGCTGATGAAGAAAATCCGCAAAGTTGTAGTGTATTTCAAAAGATCACCATTGGAAAATAAAACAGTACTTCAAAAATATGTGAAGATTTAACATGAACATTGAACTGTAAAACCAGGTGGAATAGTCTTTTAACTATGCTGGAACCTGCATTCAAAAAGCTCTTATCATCCAATCCGTTTAGAAGAAGCTGATTTTGACTTGATAAATAAAATTGTTGATGTGCTGACCCCAATTAAATATTAAATTAACAGTAAAAGCAATCTGTGAATTTTTAAGAAATTACTTAAGTTATTTTTTTCATATGAGCCCAATTATAAACCTCATAGTCTAATCCCGGGATCCCGGGATTACGCACGAAAAATCCTGCAATCCCGGGATTGCAAAACATGTTCTGGATTGTATTCTGTACTTCTACATTTTGATTCGACTAATTTGTTTCGATCTATGGAAATTCGAGTTGAAGAAGTCAAAATGTGTGTAAATAACATTGGAAAGGCAGAGGGCATCATTTCACGTCACTAAATGTCGAGTTAGAGAAAAAATTGTGTTAAGGAAGTCAGGGGTTATGGAAGTTCGACTATATACACTTAAAATTTAGAAAGTTTCCTAGTATTGTCTGTCACTAATGAATTACAACTTTATTTCAGTGAAAACGTTTCATTGCTAAACTATATACCGGGTGTCCACACAAAAACTTTATATTGAATTATTTCTGGTGTTTTTCAAGACAAAAACTTGAAATTTTGGGTGGTTGTTCAGGATATAGGGGGACAATGAATAGTGTATTTCATACCGCCCCATCGGGTCACCCGCCGCCGCCGGCCACCCCCACTCCAATATTTTAAATGACACCCTGTATTTTTTTTTGGTGGTTTTGAAAGAACACAATTTTCTTGATATTCCTATGTGAAAAAACTAGTAACACACATTATGACATTTATGAGATATTTAAATTTAAAAGTTTCAGATATCAGAAATTATTAACTCCGAAAAATCATAAGTTAGTCATGGAAATACTTAAAACAAGATTTATTCACAACATTTTAGTTAAATTAAATGCTCAAATTGTTCACCGTTTACATTTAAACATAAATAATGTCTATTTTCAAAAGCATTTCTAACATTTTCGAACACTTGTGGCGTTAAATTTCGACATTCCTCTGTTATTCTATTACGTAAATCAGCTATTGATTGTGGCGGTGTCTTATAAACAACAGACTTCAAATGTCCCCACAAAAAGAAATCTAGGGGAGTTAAATCGGGGGAGCGAGCTGGCCATTCAATAGAGCCCCTACGTCCAATCCAATGTCCTGGGAAAATATTATCCAAATAATTCCTAACGTCTAAACAGTAATGTGGCCCAGCTCCATCTTGTTGAAAATATAATTGCTCCTCCTCTATTTCATTCAAGTTTTCTTCTAGACACTGTATGATAAGAGGATGTATTAGCTCTTCCAAAAATTGTAAGTACTTAGGTCCATTTAAATTTTCCTGGAAGAATATCGGGCCAATTACTTGGTTATTAAGAATTCCAGCCCATACATTAATTTTTTGGGGATATTGTGTGTTGCCTTCTCGGAAAAAATGGGGTTTTACGTCGCTCCAATATCGACAGTTGTGTCTATTCACAAGACCATTTAAGTAAAAGCAACTTTCATCACTAAAGCAAATACTTCGCAAAACATTTCCATTTTGCCGAATCATATCTGTCATTATTTCACAAAATTCGACTCTTCTGTCGAAATCACCGTCACCCAACTCTTGGTGAAGTTGAATTTTATAAGGGTGCATTTTGTTTAATTTTAATATCTTATGGCAGGTTGATTTTGGCACTCCCGAAAGCTCTGGGTCTAAATTAATATGCCCAAGAACTGCTAGTTGCATAGCTTCATTTAGTACACCACAATTATTCGTATTCCGTTTTTTATTATTTACAGATCCAGTTTGCAAAAATTTTTCTATTAGCGTTCTGACATAAGCAACAGATACGTTTCTGTTTGGATGGTTTTCATTGAATAACGTCGCCGCTTGGGAATAATTTTTGTTTGCAATCCCATACAAAATCACTATTTCAGTTCTCTCTTCAAGAGTATAAACCATTTCAGCGAAAAAGCCGAAACTTTAAGAACAATTTTACAAGTATTAATATTAATGAAACACAAAAGTCACAATTTTGACAATTCTAATTTAAAGCAAACTATTTCCATGACTAACTTATGATTTTTCGGAGTTAATAATTTCTGATATCTGAAACTTTTAAATTTAAATATCTCATAAATGTCATAATGTGTGTTACTAGTTTTTTCACATAGGAATATCAAGAAAATTGTGTTCTTTCAAAGCCACCAAAAAAAAATACAGGGTGTCATTTAAAATATTGGAGTGGGGGTGGCCGGCGGCGGCGGGTGACCCGATGGGGCGGTATGAAATACACTATTCATTGTCCCCCTATATCCTGAACAACCACCCAAAATTTCAAGTTTTTGTCTTCAAAAACACCAGAAATAATTCAATATAAAGTTTTCGTGTGGACACCCGGTATATTATAATAAAATTGCATTACTTGTATGTAAATTTTGTGGAATAAGCTTTTGTTTTTCTGAGAATAATTTAAATTACCTTCAAGCATAATCTTTACTCATAAATAGAAGCTAAAATTTAATTTAATAGTTTTTTGTGTTGCCTTTTTTGTTCCTTATTTTAGTATATTGTGTATTGTGTTGTGTAACAATATTAATAAATAATTTTTAACAAATTACTTAAGTTTATTTCTTCTTTTGAGCCCAATTAGAAACCACATAGTTTAATCCTGGGATCCCGAGATTGTATTTTCTAGAGTCGACCAACCGCCTTCATATATACGGGTGCATCGGTTACAAGTAATAACACTTTTTCTTTATGTTGAACATGTCTTTATGTATATCCGACGTCACATGTTTTACTACGCGAGTTTTCACGCCACGACAGTATTACATAGCAAATTTTGTAGTTCGAAGTTGAGAACCGTCGAATTAGAGCCACGGATGTGGACCGGACAATTTCACGCAGTAGAACACATGTATCTAATAAAAGTAAAAAATAGATCGGCCTGCAAAACGCAGCGCTTACGATTTAAGTAAAATACTTCTGGCGCTAAAACCCGTTTCGCCTACAACGTCGCTTATATTCGCCGCGATAGCTGCAACTACTTCTATATATACATATCATAACTTGTAAACATTGTTATTGAAGGCAAGGAGAAAGATTCCAGCTGCGTCGCGTTGAAGAAACAGAGTTGAAAGAAAATAGTAAATACAGTTTGTTACGTATTATTGTATTACTGCTATTATAGTGCACAATTTCGAATTACATTATTCATTTAAGTCCAGTCCTGGTATGTAAACATGTTTGATTGAGATATTTTTCGTTTTACTTCAGTATGCAATGACGTTTAGTTTTAGTATTAAAAATTCTATTTTTTATTTATTAAATATTTCGTTTCAACGCAAGAGAATTTTCCACATAAATATGTATTTTTTATAGCAAAAAAGGTACATTAAAATTTTTGCCGAACTGACGATTTTATAAAAAAAAAAGGTTAGATTAAATGAAATGCCAAAGTACGTGTTAAACGTATAATTTTTTTATTAGGCAATAATGCTCGAACATGATAATGAAAAGTTGAAAAGAATTGAAAAGAACAATTACAAATGAAATTATTTAAATTCCATAAGGAGTTTTTTATTTATCTATTAGGATATGCAATAACTATTTTAAGCTCATTTGACATTTATCAATTATACGTCCATTTTCTGGAACTCGGTCAAAATTGACGCCCAGTTCGGTGTTTGCGTCTGTCAATTTCTACTTCAATTGTAAGTTCAATAAATTAACAGATGTAAATCAAGCTTTGGCTTATGATTTTATATAGCAAACATATTTTTGGGTTATCTTAGGAAATTAAAAGCAGCACTGGTATCTGACAAGGTGATTCCCTACGCCCAGTAGTACTTTTTAATCTTATTATGACAAAACTTATAGACAACATGAAACACATGAATGGCTACAAAATGGAGGAGAACAATCCGCCAATTTAAGTTATACTAACGATACGATGCTAATCTCAGATACTGATAAAAACATACAGAGACTTTCTATCGATTCACAGAAAGGGCTCCAAGATTCAACATGAAAATATCCACGAAAAGACAAAATCGCTAGTGGTCGCAAATCATTGAACAGGTGGTATCCTTGATGTACTTGGGGGGGGGGGGAGACTACAGAGAAGTCACACAATAGACAATGAACACCTGAAAAAATAACTCCCTCGCAACAGAGAGCAAAGTAAAAATATATAAAACAATGGTAAAACCAATGACATCTGCAGCTGAAACCCAAACCGACACAAGCAAGATTAAACAACTGATGCGAACAATCGAAGTGAATATATTAAGAACGTATATTGGGAATGACTAATTAATAGCACAGGTGATGAAATTCATTATCATTATATCGGATTGCAAATATCAAGCGCCAAGAATTTAACAGAAGCAGTATGAGCAAATTCCATCAAAGCCTTAAAAACCTCTGGCTGTCTTAGAGATGTGGTATATAAGAATAAATATATGTCAAATCTAAGTAAAGTAAGGTTTTATAAAACTTGTACAAAGCCGATCCTAAGATAGCAGCTGAAACCCTCGCAGAAACGTCAAAGACCAAGAGCCTTAATAAGAAGCATGGAAATGAAAAAACGAAAATAAAAGGAATAACATTACGTGATCAAATTAGAAGCGGCGCTATCGGACGAGACTTGCAATCTGAAGACTTAGTTCGATGGGCCAGACCTCGGGAAAGATCAAAAACCCTAAAGCCAGAGACCACCAGGCAGACAATCGAAATGATAATTGGAGATCCTACATCCTTCGAACGACCAGCCGTCTCAAAGACTCCTCAAAAAACAGTATATTGACTATTAAATAATTCGTTGTCAGCAACAAAGGAGTCAAGCCAAATTTCAGAAATAGCAATAATATCATATCAACTATAACCTAAAATAACGAACTAATTTTTGCAATAATTCTTAGTTATTAAATCGATAGAATAGATTCATAGTCATCATTCACGAATGATACAAAAACATCAATTATAAAAACGATTTTTAAATTCTCATAGATAAATTCCATAAATCGTTTATTAATATTTACTACCTATATTTTACTATATAATTATTTATAATAATAAAATACAATGAAATAATTAATTAGATAGTGAAATAATCTAATTAATTATTTTATTTCAAGATCTTCTCCATTTATGTTATCTTTCGAATAAGGTGCATTAAAAACTCTTATGGAAGAAACTAATGACAAACTTTTAAATAATTACTGTAAAATTATTTGTATCTGTTTATCGAAAACGATCCTATTTCTGTGAAAGCTACCAATTATTCTTGGAATTACCGCAGTCATTATATCATAATTAGAAATAACCGCAACTTTGCTCACCTGAACTGCGAGAATAAAAATTATTAACAATGACACCACCTTCGCCATGGTTTAATACCAACTGATTCTGTAATCATTCATTTCTTAGCGTTTTCCTATAACGTATATTCTTTCACAAATGTCAAGGATGTGATGCTATATCATAAATTGGGCGAATATGTATATGTATATAAATTACATACACATAAAAACAGATTTTAAAAGGTATGAGATCTTCATTCATAATAAACGTATACACAATTAATGAGTATTAAAATCGTGATTTTTGCAATATTTCCCGTATTTTAGATAGAAATTTGTGATCTGGTTAAAAATTTAAAAAAATAAAATACGATAGAATAGAATATAATAAGCTTATAGGCTTTGCTGACTTTGTTTCACTGACTAGACGTATTAATTAATTAGATATATTCCAGATATACAAATCCTAGCCATACCACAACATAGAAATTATTGTTATCCGGATCTCAAAATCGCAAACCTAAAGCATGTAGAGAACAAGACGCGAGAAGCTAAACGACATCATAAAGAAATTCTTAAAATAATACAGTGATGCCTTCACTTCAAGTAATTTTGACATATGTGAAAAAACTAAAGAACAACATTTACAACCATCTCAAGTTGAGTACGCAAATGAAGATATTTCAGCAAGTCTACAGGTTATTCAAACAAATATTTTATTATTGCATAAAAGCATAATCTTTTTACAAAGCGACACATTTTTAAAACTACTGGATGCGGATATTCAAAGGTAATATAACGAGAGCTTGACAAATAGTCGACTATTTCATTGTCATCAATTTTTCGAGTGTGCGCTACTGTCAATTTGACGAGACCAAAATTGGCATTAACACAGACTAAACAATCCAGACCGACAACTTAATCCTAGATTTTATCCAGAGTACTCATCCTTGTTAAGCAAACGTAAATTTCAATACTCTACCATCTTTGTCAGATTCACTGAACTTGGAGATGAGATGGCGCTAGCGTCAATTGAAATGTTTGTTATGCTGTGGTTATATGTCATTCAAAACTACATTTCAAGTTTGACACGTTTGACATATTTTTGCAATCCTTTGTCGTACATCGTATTAATTATATGTTGATACAAATATGGTGTCCAAGTGTTTAGTGTGCGGGTTTGGGCACGATGAAGTTAACAAAATGCACAGGTTTCCTGCAAATATCGACTAGTGAGTATAAATATTGTAAAGTTGTGCTTTAAATATGCATATTACAAAATTTCTTAGTCATCATATTTTATTATATTACAAGATTTGTATTATTTTTGTCATCTCGTTACTGGTTGTGTAATTTAATTTTACTATGTATTGTATAAGTATATGTATCAATAAAAACTATTATTATTATATCCCTATGTTTTCCTTGACAGTTTTCACTTGATTATTATATTTCTTTTAATCTTAGTAGTAAGAGCGATGTCATAAAATATGTAAGAAAAAGATTAATATTTATATTTCGTATCACATATTTAATATGTAACACCACAAAATTACACATAAGATGCTCAACCTATGGCTATAATTACAGCACACAGTAAGTAATATTTATTACCATAGTTTTAGTAACTTTTATGTATGTTTCTGTTACATAAATAACGTATTTAATAAGCGTATTCTAAAAACAAGTTCATTTCAAATTCCGCGCCAATATGCTGCTAGCGCCATCTTCGTACTAAGTTCACTGATGTGTGACAAGGATAGAAGATCTTGGATATTTTTTTTTCAAGTAGTTGCCGGTCTGGGTTGTTTAGTCTGTGGCATTAATAATTTGACTAGAGCACGAGAGCTTTAGCTCGAGGGCTTTAGTCTTTAATTATTAATGCCAATTTTGGTTAAGTCAAATTGGGAGGCACACGAGAAAAATTGAAACAATGTAATAGTCGACTACTTATCAAGCTCGAGCTATATTTGTTAAGATTATTTCCTAAACCAAGTTTCATAATAAAAAATGAGTTGTCAAATCGATGTGATTATCAATAATTTCATCCGAAACATCGCTAAATCTCTTTTTGTCGGACATTTTCATCTATTTGACACGTATGCCACTTAATGAAAAAATACATACTTGATTTGTTACCTACATTTAAAATAGTCGTTTTGTAATAGTCGCTGATATCAAGAACCGGTACCTTTCATTGGTTAATTTCAACTTCAGTTTTGATTGTGATTGGACAAAATTTAAATTTGACAGGTGAAGGAAATAATCAGAAATAGATCCCTTAGATCACTTCAGTTTTACCAATAACTGTGTACAAACGTTTAATAAAGTTCTTAACAATGAAAATAGCTACAATAAATGTTCAAAATGAGCTCCTTCATTTTTCATGCATAACGCAACTATTCGTAAGTATTCCTTAAATATTCTAATTCCCAATAACATTTGAATTTTATTTGTCACAGCAAAAATTTCATGTTTCTTGAGCAGGAAGATTTCGATTATATAGGTAATACATATTGCTGTCTGCCGTATATTGATTACCATTCAATTTACGCCATGTACCTATTAGGCTAATTATTCTTAAAATACACGTCCTAATAAATTTTGTTAAATGGTGTCCATGTAAAAGAATTTTGCGTTTTTGCTGCCCTTTTTATTAAAGCAATATGTACACGCATGTCGCTATCTTCATTTTATGACTAACTTCAGTGCGCATGTCTGCATTTTATGTCAAATAACTTGAAATATCAAATAACGTTTAAATTCTAAACAAGATATCCTTTACTTTTTACGTGCATTAAAATTAGAATTATGTGATTATAAATGTGACAAACTTTGAATATAACTGCAGACCATGTTATTCTAAGACTTTATATTGTCAACATAATGTAGAAAATAATGGAAAATATGTATCTTGGAACTGTAAAAACGTGTCGAAAAGTGTATGTGAATTCAAAGGGATCAAATCTAAGGCGGCTGTAAATATACATAGGTCACAACAAGGAATTCAAGGACTTAATGAATATTTCGCATTAGCGTCTTAGACATCCAAACCACTTACCTATAACAACAGACATTTTTTTAGTAGACATTGTATACAGGTAAGTAATACAAAACGTAATTTAATCCAATGTTCAATAAAGTGTAAAATCTGATTTTACATCGAAAATTTTCGTATTTTTTTTAAATCCTGTTGGATTTTCCTTACACACACTCACATTTTAATTACTTTTTGTTCAGTTTTGTTTCTAATTCATGTAAAAGTTGGTTTGTACCTACTCTACAGCTTCTATACTACTTACATATTGATAATTAGGTTGGGTATTAGAACATTATTTTTTGAATATGAATTGCTTGTGAAATTAGTATAAAAGATAGTACCTGACTACTTAGTAAAAGAATGTGTTTGGTAACACCATTGCCCGATATATATTCAGTAACATTCAAAATTTAAATTTAGACGTCGAATTTCTTTATTTCTTTCGTTTTCATGTTATTTGATTTTTATTTATTTATTCGGGTTTATATCATAATTTTCTTCATTTATGTAAAAGTTGAATTATACACCCCTTCTAAAACCTATTAATAACGTTGTTTTTTGAAAATAGATTTCTCTATTAAATTAGTGTAAAGAAGTATGTGTATATTCTAACAATAAATACAAGTTTCAATAACGTACGTACTGAATTCTTGTCATTGAAGAAGTTACTATTTTTTATACCTATAGTTTCTCAGAAAGAAACATTTTAATTAATTGACTAACATACTGCCTCTTCATCTTTGACATTCAATATTAGTCATATACCTATTATGTATTTTATTACCTTCAAATATGCGCCTTTGCGATCATAGTCTATGGGAAAAAACTGTTTATGTTTAGATAGACATATTACATAATAGTTTATATAATAAGTAGGTATATTAATTGGTCGGCTATATTATTTTCAATTTAATTTGTTTCTTTTTCCGAGTTTACCACTATTTCTTGTGTTCTCTTCCAAAATGTTTCGAGGCGGACTTCAAAATGTCGAGGCTATATTACACTTATCAATTTATTACACTTAAAATTGAATTTAAAATTACGTAGGTATAGTGTTTTAGACGCGTCAATTATAACAACTTTAAATTGACTAGCGAATTTAAAAAAAAAATTCTTAATTTTACTTTTGAGTGATTTTTTCACTGAAGAAAACTATTCTGGTCTACCAATTTGTCTGAAAATTTAATCGGATCTTAAAAGTATGTTATATTCTTAAGGGTGGGCTTTCCTTAAGAAAAATTCCCGAACGGCGTATGTCGGGTTGCCTGAAATAAATTGAATATATTTACCGAGTTTAAAATGCCTCCTGCATCTTTTACACGATGCAGATACCGGCTAGCAATATGAAGGGATATGCCTGGTCAACTGGAAAGCAAATAAATTTGGGATATTTGCCTCCTGCATTTATTGCATGAAAATATTGGTGCGGCTATTTTCTTCGAAATTTGTTTTTGCTGTTTCTGAGTATTCTCCTGGCTTGTATTTATTTAGTTTTATTAAGACTCCCGATTTATGTAATTTGTAATTATTTTAATGATAGGGTAGATACACCAGTAGTCGACCGGTTAGAGAGGACTAAAAATGGAATCTCTTATATTTCCAATGTTTATTCACTTAATCACGTGAAACAGATTGCTGTATATCATTGCATATTTATATTTTAAATGTGTGTTTGTATTCGAGCGATAGGGGGCACCACAAGTGAAAATTTTTTTTTTATCCAAATCTATACATAATTCACCAGTAGTCGGGCCCCGAAATCCAGAAGTCGGACAATAAATGCACCAGTATTCGGCCATACCCATTTTGTCTTGCATGTTTTTGGATTTTGGGCATGTTCTTGTTTAAAAGTGGAAAAATCATATCAAATAATAATGCAAAACAGTGTAAAATATATTATTTTCATTTAAAAAAATACATTATTGTCTTTGTAAACATAAAATAAAATTCTAAAAGCAGAAAAACATAACGAACAAAAAATATTAACTCAAAAAACATTCTTTCATTGCCTATACCTACATCTAAACCTAAAAGCAGAAAAACACAACGAACAAAAAATATTAACTTAAAAAACATTTTTTCATTGCCTATACCTATACCTATTCTCAAAATACAAAATAGAACACACTGTTTCATTGCGTACATTGCGGACAGATAAAGTCTTTGGCAGCAATTTCCTCGTATAAATGTCCTTTGAACGTTGTACATTTCAAATGGTACCAGCTTGTGCACTCATCACAACCAATATTTTTGAGATCATTGTCTTCTGTATCACTGATTAATTCGATGTCGCATGAAGTACACTTGATAAATTCTCTTCTTTTGTCAGTCTTATTACTCTCTAAACCATTATTTTGTTCTGGTAATTGTTCATTATTTGGTATATTCTCATTTTCTTGTCTCACACATCGTTTTCTTTTTCTTTTTTCCATCCGTTTTCGCATTTCAAGTTGCTTCGTTTCCTTTTTTTCTGCGCTTCTTCTTTTCTTGCCCGAACGGCATCAATTTTTCTTTGTTTAGCATCTTCCTTCTCTTTTTCGAGTTGCCTCCACATTTCAGATGATATTGCACTTGGCAATTTGGGTGCATTTTTGTTCTTCTTGCTTTTCATAATCGGGTTTGGATAAAACAATACCTGATTAGAGATATCGGAACTTTTTGCTGGGATAATTACGATACTTGAATTTTTTATTTCACTGGATGAGTCTTGGGAGTCGTTATTGGGTAGTAAAACATTTTCAGTCCCTTGTATTTCTTCTGGTGGAGGAATAAGATATCCAGCTTCGTCGATATCATATATTTGACCATTAGAAAATAGGGATACGGATGGAATATCATCTATGGTTACGGGTGGAAGATCATTATTTACTGTTTCAAATAGAAGATTATTTACTGTTGTCTCCGGTATTGGTGTTGCTGTTGGAAGATCATTATTTACTGTTTCAAATGGAAGATTATTTACTGTTGTCTCCGGTATTGGTGTTACTGGTGGAAGATCATTATTTATTGTTTCAAATGGAAGATTGTTTACTGTTGTCTCCGGTATTGGTGCAGGAGGATTATCTTTTTGTTCAATGTTGCCAATAAGAGAATGTTTCGATTTTGATAACTCCTCAAGAATTAAGTGTACATTAACTCCGCGTTCTTCCAAAGTACCCTGAAGGTACTTAATTGTTTGTTCCGTAGTCTCATAATTGGCGATTGATGGAGTGTTTGGGTCAGTTATAACTTGAAGCGACGTGTTAGTCTCCTCTAAATTTTCCAACACATTCTGAACACATTTAGTGTAATCCACAGCATTTGGATTAAATGGAAAAAGTCCGCATCTACGGAAACCATTTTTTATAGTTTGGGGTAAATTTTCTTTCTTCAGGACCCTTTTAAGAAGTGGGCAGAACTTTGCTTTGGTTAAAATTTGGTTTGTGTTCTCTTCGCACATTTGCCATTCTCTTACTGTAGCTTGCCATTGTGATTTAAGTGGTTTAAAAACACTTACGTCGCAAGGCTGGAGTATGTGGGTGGCATTAGGTGGTAGGGCATACAAAATCATACCATTGTTGGAACAGAACTCACTTAAGCTCATGGTTAAGTGGCTTTTGTGACCATCTATAATGAAAAGAATAGGCTTTTTGATTCCATTGGTTTCCAACCACGTGTTGAAAGAATTGGCGACATACTCGTAAAAAACTTCTGATCTCATCCAACCCGTTTCGCTTAAACCTAAACACCACGAAGGGTCCATGCTTTCACGCACATCTTTTGGAGGTCTGACATATGGAAACACCACACACGGATGTGCTATGACACCGTCTGCTGAAATTACTATCAAAACCGTCAAAGCTTCTTTTTCTTTACCTTTAACGATTTGATAAACATTTCTGTATCCTCTAGGGGCTATTATTTTTCCCGTTTTGGGACATAGAGTGAAACTAGTTTCGTCCCCGTTGAAGATTCTAGTGGCATCGTCCAAAATATCTACTGCAATTTCGGTTTCCAAATATTCTCGTAAACAAGTAAACCATTTCCTTATGCTTTCCTCTGTAACAACTGCACGCCCTTTGGATAAATTTTCTGGACTCCTATGGACCAGCTGTGGATTACGCCTGAAGAATGCAGAATACCACTTTTTTCCAGGACGTCCGTTTACAAATGGTACCTTTTCTCTATCTTCTTCACTTTTTGAAAGTATGATTTTTTGAACTGTATTGAGTATATCATCCATTTTTCGTGGGAAACCACACTTGGCTAAATTTATACACCATTCAACCAAAGCTTTTTCTTCAGCGGTGCTCAAAGCTGGTGTTGGACCCATTCTTCTGGGATTTTCGGCAATCTTTCCACTTAGTCTATCATGGATTGTGGTTTTTGGTACTCCATAAATCTTACTTGCTTTCCGTACGCTCAAATTATTTTCTCTTATTTGCCTTAACGCTTCAGATAAAGCCTCTTCTGAGTATTGGTGTATGGGACGTTTATAAATTTTATTACAAGTTTTCTTTTTTCTTTTTTTTTCCAAATTAGTGTTTACCTTAACCATCTTACTGCAAAAATAAAAATAAATAAATAAGAAATTATGTTATAAAGTACATAAATATGTATAAACTAAATAATATACAAATACAGTCCAAAAAGAACGGTCGACTTCAAGAGTAAAAAAACCCAGAAGTCGACACCTCAATACTGAATATTTTAGAAGCGGTCGACTACTGGTACAATAATATAATATGCTGGCAAAAATGTTCAAAAATTATTAAGGGCGATTTTATGCACATTTTGAATGCAAAAGACTTCCTTACAGTATTACAACCTAAAATCCAGTAGTCGACCGCCCCATGTCCACTACTGGAAATTTAAATTATTCACGTATCCAGAAGTCGACCTCCCGAATAATTATTGTATTTCGCAGTAACTTGTGAAATTTATCCTCAAAATTCACTTAATAAACTATCTTAAAGTGTGAGGAATTCGTACTTACCGTTAAATTTACAAAAACCAAAACTCCAGGCACAAGTTTTAAATGCACTACAAGTTGATGTTTCTTTAAAATTTCCTTAGTAGTAGTAGCAACGCCAACTTAACACGCCATTTGCAAAGTTCCTGTTCCTGAATAATGCTTTGCTCTAATTGGTCAATTTTAAACAAACCTGTCGACTACTGGAAAATTGGCGCCCTTTTTTATATTATGCTTTGTAGGACTAGTTAAACGCAAAAAATGTTCGGTGCGTCCGACTACTGAAGGCGGTCGACTTTAGGTCGTTCTACCCTATTTGCCGAAATTAATTAGATATTAAGTTTTATTCTGCAATAAATATATAACTTAATTATTATTATTTATGATTAACAATTATTTAAGTTGTACTTCTTATTATTTCTCACCATGATTTGTATTTACTTTACATGTTGAGGCTTTGTAATAATATGAGTAATGTTTTAGAGAAAACTAAAATCTGCTAAAAAAACAGTGCCCGTGTTTCTTACAAAATGTAAAAATTTATATTCTCTAAATAGCACATGTTTTAAATTATTGAAAATTATATTCTTCACAGTCGACACTGGTATTGTTATGATTATTTATATCTTCAATAAAATATGCATTTGCCTCCGGCCCATAGTCGCGATCGTCCGTACTTCCTGAATGTATTTTTTGTTTCCTATAAAAAAATTTTCTTCTCATACCGTTTTTTTCACACACTGTCGTATACATCCATATTTGGTCTGAAGCTTTGAGTGATATTTGCCCTTACAATTAATTAAATGAAACTGCTGCCGCTTTGCAACGTGCACTGTAAGAATTACGTTGAATATAATACAATCTTTTTACCTCCTACAAATTTTGCTATGACTGAATTAAAAGATTCTACAATGTTGGCATCTACGTTTCCTATTAAAGATCTACTATTAGGCTGAGCCGACTTAAAGCGTTAATAAAGTTATCATACATATTAAAATTCTGAAATTTTTCAAACATATTGATCTCACCTTCATTAGATCCTTGACAAAAGTAAGAACCACAATCCGCGTGTTCACCAAAAATATGTCTTGATCCATTTATAATGTGACGTTGCAGTTTCACAATCTGGTTTGTTATTGTTAAGTTCGAACTTTTGTAATGTTCAATTGCTTTTGTCAAGGCCGCTCTGAATCTAAGTAAATTTTTTGTTATTAATTGTCCTATGTCCGAATTGAATTTAGGTTTTTTCAAACAGTCGCTAATTTTATTTATTACATAATATATGATTTCGGCACTCAATTTTTTCAATAATTTTTTGAGGACCGTAAGGAGCCATCTCACGTAGTTTTCTAAGAACGCTGCTATCACAGTCCCCTATTAATCTACCATAAATTACACCGTGCATTTCACCAGAATGTCGAAAACCTTCCGGAATAATTGGCGACTCCATGGCTGTTGACGACGAAGACCAATTTTTGTAGCATACGTGATTTTTAGATTCACCATATTTTGCACAAATTAAACAAAATTTGTTTTTTACGCCTACATACAACATTTTTTTCGCTCGCCATTAAACAATTGCTGTCACTCCTGATAAACTGCTGTAATTAGGCTTATGCGCTCGTTTGGCCCATGCTCTTTTACTTATTCACATATACAAAAAAAAAATCTAAAAACTGTCCTGTGGTCAAAATACAAAGTACAAATAAAACAAAAACATGAAGGCACAACAAACTCAGATATTTAAATAAATGCTTTTGCCATCTAGAAAACTGAAATTTGTGTAACTTGCTGTCTAAAACCAATGCATCTTAGTTTGAAGAGTCCGGAAAATCTCTAAATTTCATGACAAAAACAACATAAAGTTGTTTTTGTCAGATTTCAGTTTTCTACAAACATTGTTCATATTATTAAAAAGCTTCAACATGTAAGGTTAAAAATAACAATAAGTCGTGCAACTTCATAATTAATAATAATAATGTATATTTATTGCCGAAGAAAACTGCATTTCTGAAATTTCATAAAGCCGAAACCTTGTCCTTGAAAAATAAAATACATTTTGAAAGCGAGAAGAATATCAAGGAACAGAAAAAGAGTCTAATAAAGTAGACACATCAATGTTATCACGTAATCAATCATAAATGAACACCGACAAATATCTGAAATATATTAAAATTTGCTTGTATATATCAACCGCACGTATTTTCTTTTACAAATATGTTTAATGTATACTCAAACTTATGTATGAAATAATGAATACAACTTTATTTGGTGAAAAAATTTAGTTCGAATCTTCCCTGTGACAAAATGTTTAATAATTTAATTTTGCTAATCAACTCCATCAATGCCGATTGGGAAGAATATAATATTCAACAATCCAAAACATCTGATTATTATAAAATATATATATTTACATTTTATTAAAAAACAAAACAGGCACTGTTACTGTTACTGTTACAGCACAGAATTATTTTTGTAATATTTTAGTTGACTACAACATTGCTCACATTATTAAGATTAAAAACCTTCAACATCTAAAGCAAAATATCACCGCCAGAAATTAAGTAACAAGTTAAATTTCATAATAATAACAACATATATTTATTCCAGACGAAGAATTAAATATCTAATACATTCTCCCAAATATCATTAAAATAATTAGAAAATAAAGCCGATATCTGAATGAAGCATTCGTTTACCTAAGGTAATAAAAAAAGGTGAAGATCTCTCTGTTTATATGATGTTCGGCTTAATACAGTCGACCAGGTATACCTTCCATATAGCTGGTCTTAGACATTACGAAAGTGTGAGTAAGAGGTTGAATTATGTGTTGCCTATTTGCCATTTATTAGTGCGGACTTTGTGATCATTCTCATTGGTTTCAAAGTAATTTTTTGGAGACCAGGGTTATTTTGAAAGTAAAGTAAATACATTGTCGAGTTCAGAATAAAAATATCTAGGTACTCACGATTCAAAAAAGTACTTTTTAAACAGAGTAAGCTTTATATCGCTATAAAACGAAAAAAATTCAAAGTGCTGTATTTTAACTATTTTTTAATATAATTGCAAATTTGAATCGTCAGTCGCTAAAACAAATATTCATTATTTCGTTCACGTAGCGGCAACTTTTTCAAGTGCCTTGATTTTTGCGATTTTTTGCGTTGAATTTGACCATTTTGTGGCATACGCCGATCAAGTAAAACCCCCCCTTAAGTGCACAGTTTGGCATTTAATGAGAAAGACACCCATGTTTGAAAACCACTTTTTCTGTATCAGGGAATTTCAGAACGTAGACATCTACAATAATCTCGATGGGGAACATTTGCATCAACACAAGGACGCAAGGAAAATCTTAATGATATTCTTCTTAGCAACTAAGTACCTATGTTTAACATTATCAGAGCTCTATAGTTTACATAGTCAAATTAACAATGTGGAATATAATAGAAGTCAGTTAGTAAATTTAGAGAGAAGTTTATTACACTTATTTGTGGTATTACAACTAAATGATAGGTCATGGAAAATGTAAATAGTGTGATAAGTACAGAAAATGAGCAATTTCCTAATCAAAACAATTAACTCTATCTCCGATATGGTCTAGTGGCTAGGATACCTGGCTTTCACCCAGGAGGCTCGGGTTCGATTCCCGGTATCGGAATTTTTTATATTTTAATTACCCAATAGGCTAAAATAAATCTTAAATAGTGTATAATTTTGGTACCAACTGACGCTTGTTTATTATACAAAAAGATACTTAGCTTTAAACAAAAAATACAGAGGATGTTTTCATATGTAAAAAATATTAGCTGCTGGAAGTACCCTGCTTTTCTCATTGATATTTCTACGTTTTGCTATGTCACACGATGTGAAATAAAATCAGTAAATTTTTATGTAATAAATAGAGTATTTATGATAAACATTTGTATTAAATAAAATGTCTTAAAGAACCAAAACATTTATTTAAGAAGAAATAATTGAAGTTTATCTTCATCTCCGATATGGTCTAGTGGCTAGGATACCTGGCTCTCACCCAGGAGGCTCGGGTTCGATTCCCGGTATCGGAATTTTTTTATTATGATAAACTGAAAAAAAAATTTTTTTGAAAATTTTCGCCAAGGGTTTGAAACAATCTGATATTTCCGACAACGTTAATAGAGGATCTTCAAGTATCTGTTAAGTTAGAAATCATTAATCAATCCGTTTTTAAGATTCATTTATTCATCTTACATTGTTAGTAATTCAGGGAAAGCTACTGCTAAAAGCTTTCTGTACAGTTTTAATCAAACTAATAATGGATTCATTTTCATAATTTTTTTTAATGTGGTTTACTATATAAATTAAAACTTCTTGACTGAGCTTTTAAAATATGTATTAATATTTCATCAACGACAAAATATAAGATTGTAACGAATTAAATTGCGATTTAATACTAATCGAAGAATGGCCAAAAAGTAAGTAAATTAGCATATAAACTTTCTGAAAAATAGAATTTAGTATTGTTATATGGAGTATATATATAATTCTCTGTTCGTTTAAAATTTCTAGAGCAAGTACAATATTTATCTCCATCTTCAATCAAAGAATTCAACTCTATTGACAAATTAAGAATAGTGTGTCAATATTTTATATAATAAATAAAGAAAATATACTCTCGATGAATAGTGTTACTTCAATAGTTTCGCCTGATTATCAGGATAATAGAAGAACGGATGAATTTTGGGACGATCTATTGACAGAATATAAATTAATAGAATTGTCCAAAGTAAACCATGTGGACTCGCTCAATGTAAATTTGAAATTAAATTGACTAACCACCACTGTATGACAACCATGTCAACAACTACATTCATTTTTTAAAAGCCAATATAATTTTTTAGTTCTTTTGAGATTACGTATATTATAATTAGTTGGTAGGATATAATATCAAGTACAATTATTGCAATCATCCAAAGGTGCACGGCTTTTTATTACTAAGAAGTTTTCTTATTTTTTCCCATACATTATAACTGCCTAATTATCAGTGGCGTTCCTTTTCTACCAAATATTAGTAAAAGATATATTTATTTAACTAAGTAACATCAGAATTTTAGTAAGCTATATATTACTTTATTAGCGCACCATTTGCTACGACTACACTTTAAGTGTGTGAAGTTAGCCCCCCTTTTTTCGAATATCGGAAATCTGACTGTTGTTCCAGGTTGTCATAGGTTTGTTCTAAATCGTTCCGAAGTTTTTCAAAAAAAAAAGTCAAAATTGGCCGAGATAATTGAAAAAAAACGACTTTTTCACCCAGCCCCCCTTTTTTCGAAAATTGAAATTTTGAAGGTTGTTCCAGGTTGTTCTACTTGTTCTAAACATTGATCCAAAGAATCTCGGGAAAAAATCAAAATTGGCCGAGATAATTGAAAAAAACGAGTTTTTGTCAGTCTCCCTTTTCTTGAAAATTGTAATTCTAACGATTGTTCTAGGTTGCTCTAGGTTTGTTCTAAATTGTTCCAAAGTATTTCAAAAAAAAAAATCATAATTGGCCGAGATAATAGAAAAAAAACGATTTTCCCACGGCCCCCTTTTTTGCGAAAATTGATATTCTGAGGTTTGTTCCAGGTTGTTCTAAATTTGTTCTAAACATTATTATAATACATCAGAACCGTATCTCTTACGTGTCAAAAGATTATGCAAAGAAACCCAAATTCAAAAGTGTGAAGTTAGCCCCCCTTTTTTTCGAAAATCTAAACTCTGACGGTTGTTTCAGGCTGTTCTAGATTTGTTCTCAATTGTTCCAAAATATTTCAAAAAATTAATCACAATTGGCCGAAAAAACGGCAAAAAACAATTTTTCGCCGGCGCAAAACACTACTTGGCCATTCTTGTTTATTTTCTACACTGTCTATACTTTTGTAAAAAACATGAATTAGGCCTACTGGGAATACCATGAGAAAAAAACGCCCTTTGCACTCTACCTCTAAGGTGGTGCGGAAAGGATTGCGTTTGACGTTTTGTCTGCCACATAACGGTTATTTAAAAATTTTATCGAAGCTTTACTGAAAAAATATTAAACAGTGCAAGATATAAATAAAAAAAATTGATAATATCAATAACATTCGATTTCAAGTTGTAGTATTAACATTGGCTTCTAATCAATGATTAGTTCGGGAGTCCGCACAGTTCGTATCTTACCCACGGTGAAATTTTTATAATTTAATATCGCTAACTAGCAATATCAGTGTCGATTGTGAAGAATATAAATATTTTTTACATTTTATAAGAAACACCGGCACTGTTGTTACAATAGATTTTTTTTTTATCAGATTTTAGTTTTCTCTAAAACGTTACTCATATTATAAAGCCTCAACATGTAAAGTAAATACAAATCATGGGGAGAAATAATAAGAAGTTCAACTTAAATAATTAATAATCATAAATAATAGTAATAAAACTATATCTTTATAGCAGAATAAGATTTAATATCGAATTAATTCCGGCAAATATCATTAAAATAATTACAAATTACATAAAACGGGAGTCTTAATAAAACTAAATAAATACAAGCCAATAGAATATTTAGAAATAGCAAGAACAAATTTCCAACAAAGGAGATGCACCAATATTTTCATGCAATAAATGCAGGAGACAAATATCCCAAATTTATTTGCTTTCCAGTTGACCAGGCATCACTTCATGTTGCTGGTCGTATACCTGCATCGTGTAAAAGGTATACGCATATTAAAGTCGGTAAATATATTCAATATATTTCAGGCCGTTCGAGAATTTTTCTTAGGGAAAGCCCACCCTTAATTTATTTGTAAAATTTATTATCTACGAAATATCCGAGACAGTGAACTCCCTGAATACAATATCCTGCAAGTATATCCGATATGGTCTAGTGGCTAGGATACCTGGCTTTCACCCAGGAGGCTCGGGTTCGATTCCCGGTATCGGAATTTCTTTTTATTAGACGCTGAAATTCTTGTAATATTTAATTTCATTTTGTTAGGCTTTAGTCTTCAATATGTACCGAAAATGTATAAAATGATTTACTATAATACAAGAGATGAAAGTGAAAAAATGATTGGTCTGCTAATTATATGAGGGTAGGGGTAACAGGAACATTTTAATATTATGGCGAGAATTCAAATCAGCATCACTCAGTACCTTATAAAGTATGTTTTAATAAGCAACAACGTCCGGATTAAATGGTAAAAATTATAATGAAAACGACAATATACACTTCGACAGGTATGTCATATTATTAACTATGATTATTAGTCGAATAAATATATAATTAACAGATATTTTCTTTTGTTTAATTGGAATCGTACCAGACATTTTACAAAGTTTGCAACCAACATTACATAGCTGTGTACATTAGTCAATACTTCAGGCCAGCGATGAAAAACTTGCTTTATAAATAGTTAAAATTTTAAATAATAATACGGGGCATATAAAAATTCAAGTACACTCAAGAAAGAATGATCTATCATAAATTTATGATTTTTTTAAAAGTGGTAAAGTATTCACTAACTTGATTTTGGTGTCTGTTTATTCTAAGAAATGTCCGTGTTTTCTTTGCGAATAAGATAGATAAACAAGCACATTATATAAATAAATAGTGGCCAAAAAATTATTATTATTAACTTACACCTTATAAAACAATATGTTAGGACTTGACATTAGAACACTAATAAATGATGGACATTTTGAAATAAAAATGGAAGGAAGTGGAAGACAACTCTGCAACCAGTTTTTTTTTGAAACATAAGAGACTCAAACTACAAATCTTTAATAGACGTTACGGTGACAACCTTTGAAACTGTAGGGTGTGAGTCCATTCACACTTTGGACTATTTTTTGGAAAATGTAGGTTCAGTCAACGGAAAAAAAAAGGTGACAGATTACCATGGCTTAAAGTAAATGTAAATGCAATACCAAGGAAGACAAAATATCAGCCTGAGGGCTGACTCCTGCTGATGTTAAAAAGAGAAGATCCCCGGACATTCCGTAAATAGAAAAACGACAGAAGTTAATAGAAAAGATTAGACTAAAGTTGGGATATAAATGAAGAGTATGCATTTCTAAAGTGATAAACTAAAAATAAAAACGTTAAAAGCTTGTTATTTGAGTTATTTCTACTAAAATACGAGGCCTGACAATTATGTAATGAGACTGATTTTTTCCCGTGGTTGTGGTAACACTGCAGCTATGAAATTTTTTACTTATTATTTTGGCATCCCTGCCCTATCGATTGATGTATTTACCAGCCCGGTACGACCATTAGTTCATCAGCTGTCTCGTGTTTTGAAGAAGTGTGTTAGTGGTGCTCGTCACGAAAATGAAAAAGCCGAATTTAGAGCAACGTGTCGCGATCAAACTTTGCGCTAAACTGGGCGACTCGGCTACGGAAACGTTCGGTAAAATACCTAACGTGTTTGGTGGTGATTCTCTGAGTCATGCACAAGTGTTTCGTTGCACAACGAATTCAAAGATGGTCGTGAGAGTGTGGAAAACGAGCCGCGAAGCGGGAGACCGGTTAAAGTGCGGATTGACGCGAATGCGCACCCTAATTTGCCAAGATCGTCGTTTAACTATTCGAATGTTGGTTGACGAAATATATATCAACCGCAAAACTGTTAAGACAGATTTTAACTGAAGATTTTCGGTTGAAAAAGCTCCGCGCGAAGATGGTTCCCAAGAACCCAAAAACTCCTTCGAATGTCAGTCGCTGAAGATTGTTTGCAACAGGTGGAAAACGATCCTACGCTGCTTGACCGGATTACTACGAATGATGAGAGCTGGTTCTTCCAATATGACCCTGAAACGAAGCGCCAAAGCCAACAGTGGCTGTCTCCAAATGAACCGAGACCAAAAAAAGCTCGCAAGTCCAAGATAAAAACCATGCTCATCTGCTTCTTCGACCATCGCGGTCCATAGGGAGTTCGTTCCACCTGGATAGACCGTTAACCAAATCTACTACCGCGAAGTACTCGATAGACTACGAAAAAGAGTCAACAGAATACGATCCGATATCGCACGAACTTGGAATCTCCACCACGACAGCGCGCTCTGTCACACCGCGTTCAGTTTGACCCAGTTTTTGACCTCCAAAGGGATCGCGATGTTACCACAGCCGCCGTACTCGCCAGATTTATCACCCTGCGACTTTTTCGTGTTACCCAAAGTCAAGCGGGTGGTAAAAGGAACGCATTTTGAGTCAATTGAAGAGATCCAAGATGCCCTGACGAGGCTACTGTCGGACATTCCGATCGAAGCTTTCCAGAACTGCTACGATGCATGGAAAATCGCTGGAATCGCTGTGTTGGTGCCCAAGGGAACTATTTCGAAGGGGATCATGGGGTTGTTGAATAATTTTTAAATATACGGTTTTTATACACTCAATCTCATTACTTAATTGTCAGACCTCGTATGTAATCGTTCTGCGAAAAAACCTTACGTGATGAAAAAATAATATGATCAGTACTAAAAATAATACAAGAATCAGTCATCAAAACGAAAACTAC
Organism: Amphimallon solstitiale; assembly: GCA_963170755.1. Taxonomy (NCBI): domain Eukaryota; kingdom Metazoa; phylum Arthropoda; class Insecta; order Coleoptera; family Scarabaeidae; genus Amphimallon; species Amphimallon solstitiale. Next base: position 173,649,402 of record OY720676.1, read on the forward strand.
TTTCAAAAAGTATTTTTTTCGTAGACTTATGTAATTAATGCATTGTTTTATGTTTTGAATTTTCGCTTAGCTAAAATTCGTTGCCTCTAAGTTAGGATGAATGATGATGATGTATTACTATTCAATTTAGTAATAAAGTATATTCAGACTTATATTACAAAGATAGACACTCTCGGCGTGTGTATGTTTAAGTTAGTCTTCTGCACAGTTCAACTGACTGAATAATTCTTTTACCTTCTCAAAACTTCCAGAAAAAAAAATATTTTATTACTATAACTATTCAAGGAATCATGTGGAGAGTGCTAGTAGAGTGAGGCAAACCAAGAACAAAGTTAGCAATTAGGAGGAATGTCGTGTGAGGTGTGCTGCTTTTATGGTCGTGTGAAATGTCATTTGAATTTGGCGACTAAACCTGACAAAGAAAATACGCACAGTACAAGAAATATTTAGCTACGGCAATCCGTAGATGAATATTTCTACGCCAAGGTTATTCGAATGTTTTCTGCGTTTGTTTCAATTGTTAGATCTCAGAATAGTTGATACGTAGTGTATGCTACATTCGTCATGATGTATATATTGTATTATGTAAAGTGCTTGAAAAATTTTCTTAATTTGTGGTGTTTTTAGCAAGTCCGATATGGTCTAGTGGCTAGGATAGCTGGCTTTCACCCAGGAGGCTCGGGTTTGATTCCCGGTATCGGAATTTCTTTTTATTAGACACTGAAAATCTTGTAATATTTAATTTCATTTTGTTAATAGGCTTTAGTCTTCAATATGTACCGAAAATGTATAAGATGTTTTACTATAATACAAGAGATGAAAGTGAATCTTTTCTGAACAAAAGTAAAATTTTTTTGAGAATATAACTTCTTGACAAAGTTCAATATATTATATTATTATTTATTTAATTATTATATTTACGGAAATAATTTGTTGATACTATCTTCTTTGTTAATATTGGCGAAAACCGCACCTTTTCTAAAAAAAATCATTTAAATATATTAATGAATGTTCTTGCGTAAATAAGTTTTTTTTTTTTAATTCTAGTAATTTTATTTTTGAAGAGGTAAGAAATTAAATTTTTACAAAAAAAAAAAATTGTGTATTAATTATTTTATCTAATAGATATAATTATAATAGTATCACACATTTTTGAAAAGTAATATTATTCGAAAAATATGGTGAGGATTCATTGTTATTTTTTTATTACAACTTTTTTGTCAAAAAAAATTCCGATACCGGGAATCGAACCCGAGCCTCCTGGGTGAAAGCCAGGTATCCTAGCCACTAGACCATATCGGACTTGCTGAAGACATTATAGACTAGGAAAGTTGTTTATTCGCCTTATATTACACTATAAGTCATTATAACACCGCAAAGCTAAACATATCAATCATGATTTTTGCAATTAAAAAACCTAAAGCTAAGTTCACCCCGTGACTAAAGCACGCAAAGTCATACCATGTCAAGGTGTATTTAAAAGATCACTCCGTGCCATGGAAACATATACGATAAATGGCATTTTCAAGATGAGAGTAGAAAAAACTCTTTAAATTATTATTAATATTTAATTAGCGTACTACATTTTGTACAATGCATGTTTCGCAGATTTTATTGCTTCGTATTCTATTTGTTAGCGTGTTACCTATCATACTTTTAATTGTCTCCTGTGGGTTTTTCATACTCCAAGCTTTTGCAGTAGGTATTTCTAAATTAGCAGCATTCGTTGCAGATCGTCTCCTTTGTGTCCAATGGTCGCATTTAGCAGAAGAGATGCAGTTATAGTAAAATTAAAAATTTAGTTTTTGGATAATTTCACTACTAATTACAAGATGTCAAATAAAGATCAGCTGATGAATCAATCTTTTCGTAATAATAGTAATTTCCAAATAAAGTTATGAGTTGTTGTGCAACATTCCGAGGACAAAATTAGATTTGGCAATTAATTACTACAAAATTAGAGAGTGATAATGTTAGGATATATTCTAATTTGTTTCATAATTTATATATAACATATTTTACATATATACTTGCATACTTTAAGATTTTTTTCATATTAGAATAATAAGTGAATGTATAAGGTATGAGTTCTGAAACAAGTTAGAAGTTTTTGGGTCACAACTTTCGTTATGATTTTATTAACGTTTGAAAACATTTATGAAGAAACCCGTTTGGTAGCATCTATAATATGAACAGAAACAAGGATATTTTAGAAAATATGACAAGAACAAGAAAGCAGAGTATTATAAAATAAGGCGATTAGATAGAAAAATAATATTTGAAAGGCGCAAGACATTGTTATTTGAAAATTTAATAAAAGTAAGTGAAAGTTTAAAACAAATTTGAAAATGTATATACATATATATCAAAAATAAGTCTAAGACTACCATGTGAATAAACTCAAACAATATAGAAATTAAAACGTTTTGATAATATAGATATTGTCTTTGTCAATTAATTAAAAACTTTAACAAATTAATACATTAAAATATTTGCGAACTATTGTTGCACAGTACACAAAAAATTCAACTTGCTGTATGCTTTTACAACAAAATATTTGTTATTAAATTATTGAATGGTAAATATTGTATTTCCTTGTTGCTTTTCTTTATTTGAATTAGTTTCAGAGTATTTCTAGACGTGTTATTTTGTTTTTATCATGAAATTGTTGTTTCATCAAATTTAATTTTATATTTTGTATTACTGATATGTTGCTCATATTTGTGGCCATTTAATCTATCCAATAAATATTGCATTTTTGATGCAACGTGTCCCCCAGCATGGGGACCTCGCGTATTATAATAAATACAGGTTTGGTTAAATTAGATGAATTATTCATTAGGACTAGTGAAATATACGATATTTCCAAATTTCCATGTATATAGTCCAGGACTTATCGCAAGAAAAAGAAAAATTTCAAACTCTTTTCCTTGTAATAACTTTTTTGATTTAGCATACACATAATTTTTATTTGTAATTTCTTGAGGAACTTTTTATGTGAAATTAAAATAATGGCTTTTGCACTTTCTATATTTTTAGTTTTAACCCTAAACTTAAATTTTTCGGCTTTGAAGGAACTGGACGTGTTTTTATCCTTTTTACAATGATGTAGCATATGTACTATTTATTATTTAAAACAACAAAGAAAATATTAAAAAATATATACAATTAAATTCTATAATAAGTAGTGATACATGCACGATACATGAAAACATAATCGACTTTAATGTCACTTAAAAATTATTCTGTCCAGAATATGTTTATGTCAAACATGGCTTCATTAATTAACACTGAAAAATTTGTTGAGTCATTTTTGTCATTAAAACTATGTCCTGAAAGAAGGTGCTCGTACGTACAGAAATTTGGTAATTAATTTAAAAGAATACGGTTCGTTTTCCAAACCTACTAGAAATCCGAAATTAATGAATAAAGATGTAGAATTAAATGTATTACAATCTCTGAAAATCCTTCAACATCTGTTATATAGAGAAATTCAACATAGCATTGCTATTTCGAAAACTACAGCAAAAAGAATTTTGAAGAGTCACAAATATCAGCCGTATAAGTACATAATTCCACAGGGACATAGAGATGGAGATCAACAGAGAAGATTACAATTTTTCCAGTTGTATGTTAACAACGTGAGAATAACGATAATTTTCCTGCTACGATTTTATGGCTTGACGAAAACGGATTTACAAATAATGGTCTCTTCAATAGGCACAATGTTCACTTTTGGAACAGAGAAAATCCTCACGTTTTTAAAGAAAGTCAGCATCATATAAAATTTAGTTTTAAAGGCGTTAAACTTATTTGGGACCATATTTTTTTAAAGAAATACTGGATAGTATGGGAATTCACTACAAATTGATTTAGAAAATAGACTTGATGATTTACCATTGATTGAGAATATTACATCTGCTTCCAACAAGATAGTGCCCTACCCCACAATTCAAACATAATCAACGAATATCTTAATTATCGATTTCCAAATTCGTGGATTGGTAATTGAAGGCCGATTTTATGGCCACCTAGACTACAGACAAGGCCATTAGATTTTTTTGTTTGGGGATACTTAAAAGATTTGGTGTACGTGCAAAAATTTGATAGGGCAGAAGGAGTTGTTTTTGCTTTTTAATACTACGTCGACACTACGTGGGGCACAATTACGACTATGTTTAGAACGGAATGGTCAATTGTTTGAACATCTTTTATAATTGTTTTCTTTTAATATTATTATTTTTAATTATTATTATTCTTTTGATTTATTATTGTTATTTATTATTTCTCGTTTTCTCATGTCACCATCTGCTGTTGCTAGAACAGTTAATAAAATACTTCTTTTAATATTTTTTTTTGTTCTTTTTAGAAGTAGATAGCACATGTGCTATATCATTGCAAAGAGGATAAAAAACACGTTCAATTCTTTCAAAGCCGACTTGACGTTCCATGGTATTAGCGCTGAAATACAAGAAAATCAGGAAATTGGAGAATGTATAATTTCCCTAGTTCTAATTTAACCAAACCTGAATCTTTTATAATAACCGAGATACCCGTACTGTAAATGTTAACTGGGGCACGTTGCATACGCCATTACAGTATCCGCATGGAATTTTCTATGCTACATGTATGAGTTTATGAAAAGGATTTTTATCTTTAATGTTGGTGAAAAAAAAATATTCGTATTGCCGTGGTCTTTTGCATATTAATAAGATAATAAGTAATAGCGTTAAGATTTAATTTAAGTATATAAAATATAAAAGAGACAATAATAAGTTTTATTGTATTCCAAGATTTAACATGAGTATATTAAGTTGCATACATTTTTGTAAGTGAGAAAACATAGACATAAAAATGAATTTATATTTACAATTTAGATATGAAACAGGTATAAAATAAAAGACGAGATAAAATTTAAGATATATATATGTCTTTTATAGAAAAGAGAAACAAGATGTATGGTTTGTGTATAATGAAAAACAACCTGACTTCATAAAAAGCGTGAGAATTGCACTGAACATTTTAAATAATGGATCGTTGTTTAAAAATAAAAAAGAAATGAAAGCTAATAACCGAGAAAGGGTTATGCTTAAGGATGGAAGTGTGATAAGAATTAGTGATCTAAATGCAATAAAATTGTATGAAGAAAATAAAATTCGATATGCACGGGAGAAAAATATAATTGAATAAATTATGTACACTTGAGAACGTACATAAGGTAATAAAACTTTATTAAATAAATCATGCAAAAAGAATAAAAATTTACCTTAACTTATGACTATATAAGTAAATAAATAAAAAAAGGATATAAATAAAGATATTCTGAGTCCATACAATCTGCAGTAGTTGTTTTATAAACGACAGCTGGTAATAATAAACTACATTCATGAAATTCGTATATGTAGTATTATGTTTCATAAGCTGTAGAGAGGTTTAGTACGGTTTTGATGACCTACAAAAAGAAAATATAATGTAAACTTGGTTTGTAGTTTATTACAGATAAATATACCTACGTTGGAGAAATGCTGGACAATTTGTGAGAAACTTTTAAAGTGCAAATGGACAATTCTCGGACAATTCTCGGGTGTTGACATTTGGAAGTGAGAGGTAACTGTCAAAAGGACAACAAGTGCGTGTGTGTGTGTGTTCGAATCACAATGGCAACCTGAAAAGCCAAGAGCTCACTGAAGACGCAGGGTGACAACTTAAATGGTAGTTTCTGAGGATGGCGTTGAGAGCGGTCACGTGTTTTTCCCGGGAATATAAATTGAAAACAAGAATCGACAAGATTCATTCATTCATTGATTGATTCACGGATTAGCTGGTTATCTGAAAAGAGAATAACAGTAACTTAAAATCGTAGGGTTAGATACTATTTGCATTTAAGTTTCATTCATTTATTTTCTTTGGTAAATTGTTTTTTGTATTTTTAAAAAAAATAATGAATATGCAAATGGCAGAATTTGAGAAGTTCTTCAATGATTCAAAGTAAGTTTGATACCAAGAGTTATCAATGTGGCTATGCGTGTATTGAAATATAACGTGCAAATGTATATTCAATATAACGTTGTGCAACAGTGATAATACATGTTTTCCTGTAATAGTAATAAGTATTTATTGGATTCAAGTTTACGAAAATAAAATTATTAATGGTGTTGGATGTTAAGAGGATATAGCGTGCAAATGTATATTTTCTGGCACTTAATTAGGCATCATTAATATTTACGATAATTTTTGATTATAAATTAATGACTTAAAATTAAATTTTTAATAAGGAAAGTGTTTCTGGGTAGCGGACTCTGAGATGCTAGATATAACACGTGCGAATGGTTATAGATAGTAATCAGATTCAAGCTTTTTCTCCGAACATTGACCATTGCGAAGTTCTAAGTTTGTCAGAGCATTACGTGCGAATATAATGTTTCTGATGGAATAGAACTAGCATAAAAATGTAAAAAGTATACAAAAGTTAATTGAATTTTATTTGTTTTGAAACAGGAAAATATTTTTGATTTCTATTTGATTTAGTACAAGAAAAATATATTCGTACCATAAAATGTTACAGCCTAGAACAAGATACAAACGTTTTCTTTTAATCATGTTTCTTATAAATAAAATGGTGAATATAGCATAGCGATGCTATCTATTATGTAATAAATGTTAAATAAATTATACAATCATTTTTATATGGTTTCTGGCTTTCATTTAAATAAGCTATAACCTTATCCCAATCAAAAGTAAAACAAGAGATTTGACGAGAGAGGAGAAATTTAGATACACTGATGGAATTCACGTATACTTATAAAGTACGTGCTGTTAAGATAAATAAAACATACATTAAGGATAATAAAAATTATCATCATCTTTATTATTTATGTTGCTGGAACAGCACACAACATAATTTATTTGGCAAAGCCTAATGTATGGCAATACTACAATTATCATATTCCAAATAGTCATATTGCCACAGCAGTATGTCCTATACTTTTTTTTTGCATATTTGTTGATTTGGTTTTCTTATTATTTCTGTAATAATAATAATATAATTACTATTTAATAAATTAGTTATCAAGTAATACAGCAATGCACTGATGTAATAATAATAATAACTCATAGCCATAGCCACTAAAGATTCATTTGGCATAAAGCTGTTAGGAGGAATGCTAGAACACGAACTATTATTATTAAGTTGTTTTAGTCCCAAATCTTCTTTAAAATGTTCAGTACTATGATGGGTTATCAATAAAGACCGGACGCGAGCGACCGATGACTCATCGCCCACGGGCGCGCTATTGACATTTTGTATTTTTAGAAAGTGCTTAATTTTATTTATATAATTGGTTAACAAGTGGGTGATCTATAAAATACAAAATACATTATTGTTTGTTCATTTTGTAGTTCAAATCGAGTGAACTCTCCGTACTTTATTTATCTTAGGAAATATAATAAATTTTGAAAACCCCTCACGCTTCTACCTACGCCGATGAAGAAAGAAATTTAACAGCAATATCGACTTTTTTGTTGTCCGTTTTCTGGATGAAAACAGATGTTGCAATTTACCATATGAATAGTGCTATTCAGTAACTGCGTGAGGTTATACATTATTTCTTTTGCCCGTCGTAATTTCGGCCTCATACGCCCGGTCTGTAGTTAGCAAATAAATCCATCTAAATTTTGTTATTAATAATAAATATTCTTTTGTATATATTTAATTTTATTATGAATTCCTACCAACTATCTCCATGGATATTAAACGTGGTTTTCTCCAGCATCCAGAGTGGAAAACGAGATTTCCTCATGAATGAAATATGTATATAGGTACTTCTGGTATGAGCCTAACGGACTTATAGAATCGATCCATGTATGTACGCAAATTAATTGACAAAAAAGATAGTCCGCTTGTATTTAAAATAATTATATTTATTCAGCAAACAGACCATAATTGACTCAACTGATTTGCATATGTGCCTGAAATAGTTGAACTTACAATATTAGATCACAGGTCAACCGATAGCAAGTGTAGTATTTATAATGTTTTATGTGTAATGTAACGGCCACTGAACAACTTTCTTGATCTATATTGTTCTTAGCATCTCCGATATGGTCTAGTGGCTAGGATACCTGGCTTTCACCCAGGAGGCTCGGGTTCGATTCCCGGTATCGGAATTCTTTTTTCGACAAAAAAGTAGTAATAGAGAAATTATAAAAACTCTAGTTCTCCATTATATTTTTTAAATAATATTACTTTGCAATAATGTGTGATATTATTATAATTATATCTATTACAACAAAATATTTAATGCAGAAATGAACATTAAAAGTGACCATTTCCTTTCATTTTTTTGGATAATATATTGATAAGAATTTCTCAAAAAATGTAATTTTTTTGTAAGCATTTAAATAAATCAAGGAACTAACTACAGTTTCCATTAATTATATTTTTCTACGCTCATCTTAAAAATGCTATTTATCTTATATGTGTTTCTATGACGCTGAATGATTTTCAAATACACCTTGACCAGCTGTGACTTGGTGTGCTTTAGTCATGGGGTGAACTTAGCAACAGTCTCTTTAGTCTCGGGTTTAAAGTTAACTCTAGGGTTTAAAATCAATTGAAACTCAATGAAGTTGCTTAGCTATGTCATCAATCTATCAAAATAAAGAAATGGGTGTGCTTAAGACCACACGGCAGAAGTGAAAACTTCATCAAGGCGAGGTTAATAATACGAAATACAACTTTTTCTCTCGCTCCCTTAGTCGACCCGAGCCGACTTTAGCCGAATGAGGGTTACATAGCCGAGCGTGATGGCTCAGTCTCGTTCAGTGCCCACAATCAACGCGCCCATAGAAGTTTTCACTTCAATAAACCAATTTGGAACGACAACAGACAAGTAATTTTGAATTATTTGGACTATTTGCTGTCGTAGAAAGTAAGCCAAATTATTACAACCTGTAACTGGTGAAATCAATTTTAGGCGGTAAAATTAAATTTAAATATTTGTCTGAAATATGAAATCTGTACCAAATTAAATTGTATATAGAGTCTTCAGAAATAAATCTACAGTTAAGGCAACAGAATGGTAAATGTAGAAATCACAACACATGAAAGTAAATAAATTCGTCGAGAAACAAACAATGTCAAAAATGTCAAAATATTTGACAACCGAATGTAGTATGGCGTTATTTCACCTTGCTGGTCAACCAATAAGAAATAACTTTCACTTGGAGCTGTTCAGAATTTCGTCTCTCTCTTTTTGGAATGAGGTATAGAACTCTTTGAATATCGGTGGTGTTTAGAAGTAAATTTCAATAATAATATTAGAATGTTTAACAATTTATCTTTAATGAGCTTAAATGAAATTTTAGCATGTGCCTTCTTTATTCTTACAATTTCAACTGCACATGATTGTTACCTTAAAAGGTTTATGTTTCACATTTAAATATGGTTGGGTTTCATATTTTATGTGTTACCAACTTCCAAAAAAATAAAATTTGCGTGGGATAGAATAATCAAAAAGGGCTTCGTAAGATGAAGCTTATAACACCGAAATAAAAAAAAAATATAGTATGAAACTCGTTAGCCGCTCGTTTTAGAAAAAAACTGTTTTCGAAACAATTCTGAAAAATACAAAGGAATCTCCAACCATCAAGAAAACTTGAAGAAATCAAATGGTTTATTAGAGTCAACATACCAATGAGAATCAAAAATTGTCAAGCTATAAAGATTATTGGTCGGCATATACAGATCTAGTATGCCGCTAGTATGTCTTTAATTCGCTTCACTTGACTTCTTGGCCATATTCTCTTTAATGGCAATTTTTGTCTCCCTAAAAAACGTTCTATAAGCTGCGCCCAATGTTAGACAAATTATCCCAAATGTTTCCGCATTTTACAAGTCCTCAAAGTATCAATCCATTGAATCTATGATTTATTTCAGAGGTCGCATTTAATTCCGACGAGAATGCAAAATGTGGGTACGAGTCCAGTTTCAAATATTCACAGGCAAAGCTGCTGAAAGCAGTATTGGGGCCACGAGTTATTACCGAACTTATCTGAGAGTTGATGAGCAAACACCAACTGAATTTCTTCAATTCAGTTGAGTTGCAATTATCAATGCATGAATATGGGATACATCTGTATGGCACTGCCAGACAAGTTAAAGGGGATTTCCTAAAGACGACTTACTGGGAAATAAACAAATAAATAGAGACGACAACGATTGGCATATAAGTGATTCTGGAATTATTACTGTAACATGGCAAATAAAAAGCACTACGTTTTCTTAGTAATTTTCGTAATCCCGGAGAAAATCAACTGATTGAATAAAAGCAGAACGATGGGAGTTGACCATAATTTAATTGCATAAAATTGGTACAAAATTATGCACCCATGGCCCATGGGTTACGTCAACAAAAGCGATATGTATAAATCTTACTACGAAATCGATCGCTAAAAAATTGTGACATCGGATATTTTGGCACTTCATTAACCCAAACGTTGTAAATTCCTTTATTATTTTCAAAGAATGCCGACAAAATTTTAGCTCTGAAAAAAATTCGAGATCTGCACCTATCATACCATTAAGTCCAATAGATGCAGGTCCTGAGGCTCTTCTGAGGTAGAGGAGGAGTGTCGAAATAATAAAAAAAATTCAAAGTGCAATTTTATTTAGAGAAGCGCACAGATAAGGCACCATACGTACCAGCTCATTACACTAAAATAAGATGTGCCAAATTCACCAGCAGAATGCACCCACTCAGAAGTAGTTGACACTGTTCCACATGCAACGTTGAGCTTCGTCTGCCGCAGGATAAATTGTTTTGCAGGATTTCATAAAAATTTAGAATGTCAGGTATTTAATTTAGGGACTGTTTTTTATGTTTCGTTTTTCAGTTACTTTTAATATCTATATGCGTATTGCGTTTTTGAATTACATATGAGCAAGTACGTCTCATTAGTGCCTAGTGGTTATGTCTTTTTTGAAAAGTTATAGATAAACGTAACACGTGGATCATGAATGCTATCTATATATTATTACGTCTGTGGTTATTCATCAGTAATCTACTTTTTTTTAAATATCAGTAGTTACCCATTCTTACATCACAGACAATGTTCTCAATCGCTGCCTCAGAATATATGTTTGTATTATGATTTAAACTTTAAAATATTATCTTGATCTTTACTTGACTAACACAAAAAAAAAGAAATTTTCTGTATGTACGTCATGGGACCAATTTGGAGAATTCAATTTGTTGCGTTGAATTATTATTAATAATAATTTATAGATGCATGTCTGTTTATGTATTGTAGTAATATTTATTGTTAGGTATATTATTTTTATTTTATGCAAAAAATAAATTCGATATGTAATCATTCTTATTGTAGAAATTATTAAAAACGATACAATTTTGTTAGTGTACATTCTAAGTAGTAACTCCGGTATGGTCTAGTGGCTAGGATACCTGGCTCTCACCCAGGAGGCTCGGGTTCGATTCCCGGTACCGGAAGGTTTTTTTTGCGTTGAAAATTTTGGTTTCATGAAAATGTCTAAAATAATAAATTTAAAATAAATACAAATAAAATAAATATCACATTTGTTTTCATAGGCTTTATTATAAAAAGAAAATGTTTGGTAGTAAAACATCTGAGTTATACTCTGTGGTTATACTCAGTAACAGGCAATTAAGATAATTAATTTATTCAATTTATACATTCGTGTAATATGTCGACTTTACTCAGTATCTCTTGAATTTGTATACAAAAATTTGCACAGAAGTAGGTACTTCTTCAGCATAATAAATATTTATTATGCATTTACACAGTGTTAGTAGCTTCTTCTGAAGAATTTACGCTTTCTCCGTCATCTTCCGCTTCAATTGCACGCAAGTTCTTGATTATGCAACTGCCGGCATTGTATGCTCTCTCTCCCGTACTTGAACCGGCCTGTAAGTTTTCGCACGGTGTCATTGCTCTTCTTAAAACAGATTTTTCGTACATGGTCGACAAAAAGTTCTCTATATTTGCGTAGGAAACGAAACCATTATCGTCGAAATAATTTTGTCGCTTGTAGACGCACTCCAAAAATTTAAAATAAGTTTCGCTAGGTTGCAGCATCTTTCCGGTAGATATGATGTTCTTTAAAACATCACTGTTCATTCCGGTTAGTTTCGAGCACTCTTCATTGATTTGGCTTACATTAGGTTTAATAACTGGTAAAGAATCGCACTGAAACAAAAAAATGCACTATAAATATGAGAGTTTATTAGAAGTGGAAGCTTCGTCATGCATGTCATTAAGGATTGATATAACGTTTACATAACAGATATTTCAAATCATTTACTCTTCTAATGTTTTGAAATGCAACATTAGTGTGCAAGATAGAGGTAAAGGAAACATGAACAACTGCTTACGAAAAAGCCAAATGGCGCTAAAGTTTAAAATGCTTGTTTTATACAATAATATATGTAACATCAAATTTATATGTAACTTCGTACCAAAGTGTCATCAAAATATAGAACGTTAATTTGTCACTTTTATGTAATAATAATAATATTTTTTTTCTACTCCCATACTTTAATTGTATTATTAGATATGCCGAACCTGTACTATAAACATGTTCATTACGATACAGATTTTCATTATGTTACAAGTTTATATCCAATAGGAACACAGATTTTTCATTACGATACAAGTTTATATCCAATAGGAATGCGACATTTCAATATTCAAACAATATTCAATATGGCGACTGCATATCTGACAGATATACAAATTAAATAAATGTGACAGTTCTCTGCAATTTACAAGTAAGTACTTAAAATTTGTGCTTTTTTGAAAATATAAACGGTAAAAATGAGGGATAATGACAGTGAAATGTAATAATTGACTCCACCAGAAGTTATGGAACAAGCCTTAGTAGCCACGAACAATTTATTACCAGCCAAATTCACAAAAACGTACGGAAAATTTTAACCTCAATTTATGAAATGGATTGTTCAAAAAATATGTTTTATTATGGGGTCGTAGAAAAAATAGTGTATGCAACTCGCATTTAATGGCTATTAAGACACTCGTATTCATTACAATACTCGGCTTCGCCTCGTATTGTAATTCTTTTACTCGTGTCTTAATAGCTATCATTAAATGCTCGTTGCATAATATACTATTATCGACGACTAAACAATAAATATTAATCACTATTGGCTAATAATAGAACTCATAATACCCGGAGGGAATAATGAAATGCGACCGGGGAATAATGAGCCATAACGTTTCCATTATTCCCTGCATTCGGCCAATAAGAACATAACGTTATCAACGTTGTCGTAGTAACGATAGACAAGTCCGCCATTTTACAAACTGTCAAATCGTCAAGCGTCATATCGATATAGTAATCTAACATTTTCGTATTTATATGTGGAAAAGGTCAGAGACAACAGAACAAAACAGAAAAAACTATCAATTTGAAAAATATACCTGAATGTTGCAAAATTCTTTACTAATCAGATAATTGCCCAACTTATTACTTTCTTGTACGCAGTATGAGAAGTATTCTATACTTAATGATTTTAACTAACATTTTCGGCATCGAGATTTTTGCAAATATCCACGCTTTTAAGTCCCCTGATAACAAAAAAGTGATTTATGAAAATTGCCTCTCTCTCTCTCTCTCTTCTCTCTCCGCTCCCCCCTCCCCCTCTCTCTCCTTCTCTCAGTCCCTCCCTCCCTTCTACCCATTCCCTCTCCCAATATTTCTCTCCCTGTGACCACAATAACGGACGAACTGCTATAAATACCAAACCTTGTTTTTAAGAGTATAGTCATCTTCTTAAGAGCTGAATGGATTGTCAGTAAAATCGGTAGACTGGAAGTACCTAGTTGTTTACTTCAGCAAAAAATCGAAATTTTCTAAGTTTAGACAAATTTCTAAAAGCACATACTAAATTGTGAACTCTAAAAAGAGTTTATGAGAAACGTGTTTCGAAGTTCCTACCGGAAGTACGTCTTTTTGTCTTAGCGAAAAACAGTTTTTTGTAAATATCTTGCTGTTCTATACAGATTTATATGGAGTACAAAAGTATTTAGCGTCCGAATAGGAACAATTTGTGTTTATAAAAAATTTCAATATTCGAACCGGAAGTAACACTTTTATCGAATAGCACTTTCTGAAAATATCTTGCAAATTATGCATTCTATATAGATTTATTATAACTGCAAAAGTATTTCTAGATTTGGAACAATTTTTGAATACAATTTTTTTTAAAAAATTGACCGGAAGTAAAGTGCATTTTGTTGCAGTATCGTCACAGATCTAATTAAAATAAAAGAAATTTCAACGTTATGGTGCCCCAAATGACCACCATTGATAAATCAATATTAATTATTTTTTAAATTTAACATATTCTTATCATTTAAAAAAGAAAATCTGTGAAAACAGCTTGTCGTTAATTTTTAAAACCGCATTGGAAAGCCAGCAAATACAAACACAGGTTTGATATTATCTATAACAAATAGGTATATATAACATATTTCAGATCTCATAATATCCTTGTTTATTAATACTATAGTTATACAACCTAGAGAAAACTGTAAATATTTCTTATGTAGTAAAGTGTCGTCCTCTGATGTCTTTCAAATGAATTAATATTCATGAATGGAACTGATAAGCCAATGAAATTACTGGAAAGATTCTCAACCCAACTCTCACAATTTAATCCGGAAGATTATAAAAAATGTAAATATATTTTGATATTTTCTATTAAATTCAACATAAGAGTATATTTTGTTTGATTTGCTTTTCATATCGTTTGCCCTTGAATTACATATCAACATAACCTATATAGCTATTACTATGATAAAGTAGCTTTCAGTAAAGTTTTTATTGAAGAATCGTAGGATTACTAATTTTTTTCCTTATTATACTCACAATTACCCTTTTATAACATAATAAAAAAAATAACATTATACGAAAGACTTTTTAAAAAACGTACATATTAATTTTTTTTAAAAAAATAACATTATACGAAAGACTTATTAAAAAACGTACATATTAATTTTTTTTAAAAAAATATAATCTAAACAAGGAAATGGTATTAAAAAGCCAGCATTTTTGTTAAATACCTACATGAAATGTCTGTTTGTTTCTAAAATAGTCTTATATGTATTTCGTATGACTAAATATGTTATGTAAAACAAGAAAAAGTAATTAAAGGCTATCCGAACCACAACATTTATTAAGTTGCTTTGCATGGTTTTATCAACTTGACTGATTTATGTGAGGCATTCAAACCAGTGATGTAGTACGTTTTACAAAGAAAATGGATTATAAAATTAAGGTTTTGGTATCTTCAGAATTTAGACATTTCAATGGTTCACAGCCAATCGTTTATCACTTCCTTGATATTAGAATAGACACAAGATTAACATGGAAGCTGCACATAGATGAATTAGTCAAACACTTGTCTTCTGCTACTTATGCAATTAGACGTATCAGATTTATAACTGATAGTCTACTGGAATAACGACATACTATGGACTATCAAATCACATATCAACAATGTTTAACTTTAACCAATATGGGGTAAGTAGGCCTATGCAGAAAAGGTGTTTATTCTGCAGAAGAAGGCTGTTCGAGCAATTGTCTGTGTTTCACAAACTATCCATTGCAAACCTCTCTTCAGAGAGCTTATGATAAGTCAATTAGCCTAGACACATATTCTGCAACAACTAAGGAGGGCCTTGAAAAAGCTGTCACACGTGATGACTAGGGATGATATTACAGAAGTCTCATAACCATTTGCTGCACATCCCACACTTCATAGGACAAAAGCCACTTCAGTAACAACATCATCACTGGTAATTATTTAACAAAATTAAAGTGCAAATGTTTCAGAACTGTCTGTATATTTATACACTTAAAACTAATCACAATATAAAAATGTAAAATAAATGTATCGCACTTAAAACTACTACAATTTAAATTAACACACGTATTTATTTCTATCACTACTATTTATATCTGAGATATTTATGTATTTATTGCACTTTAATAACAACTGCACCGCTCATTGTATTTATGTTTATTTAACCGTACGAAAACTATTTAATGAATGAATCCATCCCTTATCCCACCGGCGGCATTTATATGTGTAGACAAAGACTCTGGAATTTACGAGAAATCACTCGCTTCATTCTCGATAGCTCGAGAGACTGTCTGTCGCCTACGCAGTGGATGTATAGATGATTTATGATTTATTTACGGTGCGTCGCGCCAATGTTTACTTCTCTGTGGGCTTGTTTCGTTACAATATGTAGAATTTTAGCCTTCACGCTCGCTTATTGAAGTAAGGTATATCACTTCGTAAAAGGTAATTAGATACACACTTAAATGTACTCAGCTTTGACATTACTTACTTTATTATGACCTGAATCGTAACAACAACTGGCATGATGCAAGTCCGGATGAATAATCATCAATTATAATTGTTGAGGATAGTACATACCCAACAAGTTATACAAACAAACTAATTCCCAACCAAGCAAAGATTTTATTAAATGTTAGTAGTTTGAACCTTTTTCAGCTTGTACTGCAATATCATTGTCAACTATAAGATTAAATATATAGGAAAATGTCTTCGTTACATCGTCTTGCAATATGTATTTCAGAATAACATTTAACACCCACAATCACATCATTACTTACTTTTGGAATTTAAAAAATTACAGTCAGTAGACTTATCATATCCCTCAATTCAAAATATTTTAAGATATTTAGATCTAAAGCAAAACACCTATAAAATTGTAACAAACACGATTGATATAATTGGATAATTGCGTCACTTCCTTTGAGATTCCATTGGCTTATTTTTATTACTACAAGAACACTGCTTTTACTATAACAAATTTAGCGGGAGAAACTCATGAATTGGCACATCCTACTGCCGAACCCCTCTGGTGGCTACCTACCCGAACTAACCTTCAGTTTTTTTATTTATAGTATACATAATCAAAGATAATTTCGTGGTCATGACGAACAATTTATATTAGCTGTTAGCTTTCCAATACGTTTTTAAAAATAGCATACAAATATGGAGATTTTCTATACTTGTTTTATAATTTTTTTTGATGAATTAGATAAAACTTTTAATAAAAATAGAAGATTCAAACCGTAAGATCCGATATGGTCTAGTGGCTAGGATACCTGGCTTTCACCCAGGAGGCTCGGGTTCGATTCCCGGTATCGGAATTTTTTATTTACTTTTTTGGGATAAAATTCTGGTTTATATTTTTTATTACATTTAGTTTCAATTTACTATATCTACTATCAAGACGAGAATAATTGATTAATAAGCACTTCTAAGTTTGACTCAATTTCATTATTATTTATTAAGGTAGTCTTGTTTAATTTACCAGGCACTTTAGATTATACATTTTGTAATATTGGAGTCGACCTAAGATATTGGGGGATGCCAAATTGCGAGTAATAACTATATTATTGTTGTTTTTGTTATTTTTATAAGTGTTTTTCACTTGCAATTTTGTAAAAAATTATGTCCATTGTTTTAAAAAAGAAATTCCTTTTTTATATAATAATTAAAGCAGCTTTGCATTTGACAGATATTTGAGTTTATATTTTTGTTTTGCGTAAGCGATAGCAATGTTTAGCATACATCTTATTTTTCCTACATTTTACAATCACGGCAAATTTATATATTACCTCACTGATAATAAATAGTAATCTACTTTTATGAAAGATTTTTTTCCAAATTTAAATGGATGTGAACAATTCTTTTATTTTATTTTTAATATATTGTTAATTAATTTGAACTTTGATACTTTTAAAGAAATAAAAGCAGATAATTAAGAAAAACTCATACCTCTATTAGAAGCGCGAAGAATAAAGCTGGCGCCAGGAATGTTTGGGGTTTCATTATCACTCTATTACGATGTTAATACGAGTATGACCTGAAGCACTTTAAGATCATCGACTGTAATATCGAAATAATTTCTTCATTTTTGCCAAATTGTAGATAATACAAATTAATGTTATAGATACACAAGAAAATGTTGTATATATAATATATAAATATATATATATTCATTGCACTTGGACCGATCTAATTGTCTTATCGTAATAAAATAGTAAAGAATATCACATACATATGTAGTACTTCAATTCCATTATAAAGAAACAATTTACAATTACATGTATACAGACTGGTCCAAATAATATACCCGTACTTACCATCGAGACCTCATAAACCGTAAGAGATAGAGAAAGTTTTCATGTAAAAGATGTGGAAATAGTATTTTGACATTATAGTGATACATTGGTGATTTATTAAATGCATTTCGTACTTTGTTTCACCCTGTTCCGTGCAATAACAATTGCTTTTTTCTCATTTCCACACCTAATTATTAAAGGCGTAATAAAATACCTGAATGATAACGATATATCTCCTTTCATGTGAGAAACTAGAATTAAGAAACAAAGATATAGCGGCCTTCAAAATTGCCATAAGGGGTGATGACTGGGAAGAAATATTTGTTCCGGAGCTGTGGCCATTGAATGTTGTAGTCAAACCGTTCAAAAATTTTTCAAAAAGGGCCTCATTTACACGGAAAAATTTACAAAATTGAATAAGAATCTCCCCAAACATAAAGACAAAAGTAACTTTTTACTTGCAAATATAAATATACAGTCGATAAGTAATAAAATGGACAGATTAAGTTTTGCATTAAACAAATACACAATCGACTGCTTATGTGTTACAGAACACTGGTTAAATAAACAAAAACATGAAAGCTGTAATATTCCAGGGTATGATACGGCCAGTTCATTTTGTAGAACAAGTCATACACATGGTGGAACATTGATTTTAATTAAAAAAAAGTACCAATACAGAGAGCTTCCACAATTAATATCACTATCGGAAGAAATACATATTGAAATAGCGGCCATAGAAATTCCAAAGGAAAACACACTTATTATTTCAGTCTATCGATCCCCAGAAGGAGATATAAATATATTCTTGGATAAATTAAACGAAGCTATGACAACAGCGACAGATTACATTAACATGAAAAAAATCTACCTGGCTGGTGATTTCAATATAGATGTTCTTAAAAACACAACAGAAAAGAATAGATTAGTGGATCTGTTGGGGTCATACAATATGCAATATAAATTTGAAAAACCGTCTAGGGTTACTAGCAGAACATCTTCTTGCATAGACAACATTTTCACGAATGTATGTAGATATGCAGCACATGGTGGCCGCGGAGACTGTCGAGATGCACTTGTCAGACCACAGGACCCAGATTATGATATTGGGTGGTTTCGATGATGTGTCTGCGGGTGCACGTGATATCTTGTACACAAGACAAATAAATGAAATTACGACTGGTCTATTTAAAAATGACCGTGTTGCCAGGTCTGGGATAGCTTCGATGAAATGACAGCAGAACAAGCTTTTGAAAATTTTCATAGAGTATTTTTCTATTATTTTAATAATCATTTTCCTATAACCAGGAAAACATATAAACTAAATTGTCGTGACGGGGTAGACTATTGGAATACTCCTGCATTAAGACAAATGGGTAACACTTTGGACGCTCTGGGAACAATGGCCCATGTAACTAAAGATGAAGACATATACAAAGCATACAAAGAATACAAGAAAAACTTCCATGATCAAATAAATAAAGCAAAACAAAATGCAAATCAAATATATATAAATGAAGCATGTAACAAACAAAAAGCTATATGGACGGTCATCAACAGGGAAACAAACAAAACTATAAATAAAGGAAAATCAGATACAAAACTCTCTGCAAACGAAGTTAATAACTATTTTACGGGCATTGGAAAACAGATCCTAATAAGCACGGAATCACATACACAAATACAGAAATACCTAGAAAATATGAGACTAGATAATAGATGTTCGTTCTATTTTAAAACTATTACAGAAATAGAAGTATCGGAGGTAATAAGAAATGTGAAAAACAAACAAACCAGGGATGTGTATGACGTTACAACAAATATCATTAAAGAGGTAGAAACTGAGATAACACCTATTCTGACAACAGTTTTCAATAAGTGTGTCCGCGAAGGTATCTTTCCAGAACAACTGAAAGTAGGAAGAGCGGTTGCAATTCATAAAAAGGGAGATCCGAATGATTGCAGCAATTACAGGCCCATCATTATTCTGCCTGCAATTTCCAAAATTTTAGAGCGATTGATAGTAGACCGTCTACTAGAATACTTAGAAAGAAAAAACTATATATCTAATGAACAGCATGGATACAGGAAAAACAAATCCACAGTGACTGGAATACTGGAGGTGATGGAGACAGTAATTGACGCCTACGACAATAAAGAACGATGTGAACTGACATGTTGTGACCTCAGTAAGGCTTTCGATATGGTAAATCACCAAATTCTACTACAGAAACTATACTATTATGGTATTAGAAGTACGGAACATGATCTACTTGCATCCTATTTGAGGGGAAGATGCCAGAGAGTGGACTTAAATGGAGAAATATCAAATACCAGACCAATTCATAATGGGATACCACAAGGATCGATATTGGGACCAATTTTATTTTTGATGTACGTTAATGATCTCCCAAAAAATATAACACCTAAACAAAGCTGTCTCTATGCTGATGATACATCCTACGTAGTAACTGGAAAGTCAATTGACGAAATTAGAAAAGAGAGCAAACGGGTAATGGAAGAAATCACACAATGGTTCCAAGATAATGAACTAAAATTAAATGAAGAGAAAACACAGCATCTCTGTTTCTCAGCAAGAAATGAACAGTCATCCCACGCAATTCGATATCTGGGGCTCACGATTGTCAATAAACTCATTTGGGACATGCACATATCAGAATTAGCTAACTCGCTAACGATAGCTATATATACTATAAGAAGACAGAAGACTATTGCTACCCATGCCGCTGCAAAATCTGCCTATTTTGCGAACTTCCACAGTAGGATAAGCTACGGAATTTTGTTTTGGGGCACATCACCTGCAGCAACAAGAATCTTCTGCTTGCAAAAAAAAGCGATTAGAGCTCTTTGTAATCTGAAATATACGGATGGTTGTAAGGAACATTTCAAGCAAGAAAGAATACTGACCTTGCCTTGCCTATTTATACTTACATGTATAAAATACGTCAGAAAAAAAACAAGAAAAGTATATATTGAATGGAGGGCATCATAACTACGAAACCCGCCACAGAAAAGAGTTCCAAATCCCATATCACCGCCTGCAAACGACACAACGCTACGTAGACTATTGGGGGCCCAAACTGTATAACAAAATCAAGAACCATATTGAAGAGAGGGACAAATTATTCATAAAAAAAGTGGAGGAAATTTTAAGCTATCACAGCTTTTGTTCAATAGAAGCGTTCTTAAAGTGTGACTTAGAACATTAATGACTTCTAAATACATTAATGCATTATATACACATTATTGTTTGTTTTATTGACATATACAGCTAACTGTGCATTTTAAATTGATTCACTGACTTTCTTGTAATGGTAATTACAACGAATAAAATATTATTATTATTAATTATTGCCAACATTCGTTTATCATTTGCACTCTCCGAATACATAATCCATTATACACATATCTTTATTATACTTTTATAATTTTTATTCTACACTAATTGTGTGTATGAAATATTTCGAAATTTGAAAAATACTAAATTATAGTCACACAAATGTTGACCTAGTTTCACTTTTCTTCAACAGATATGTATAAATCACAAAGTACCAATTTATCTGCAGTTAAAGTGATTTTTGCGATTCATGACTAATACCGCTAAAGTAACTCGAAAATATATTTCTATCGTTTTAGCGAGACATGTGTGTGTGTAGGTAGAATTAAGTATACCAGCACTTCGTATATATACGTATAAGTTATGAAATTGCTATTGCGAAGCGTGAGGAGACTGAAACAAGTCGAAACGCGTCCATGTCTCTCTTGGGATATATTTTCAAACTATTTTATCTATTTTATTCAATGTCTCCTGCATTTCTACCTCTTTTGCACTCACTTTTGCATAAATACTACATGTTTCTCTATTATACCTACATTTCTTCGTATGGTTGTACATTAGAATTTTGCAAAAAAATTCCACGCATCCACTTCTGTCCAAATTCTGTTACCCTCGAGTAATGTCATATAACTAGACGAACAACTCTTCAACCCAAGGCTTTCTAAATATACCTATCGTTCATTCTCTCTATCTCATCCACGTCTTTCATTTCCTTTTTTTCCATTTACCTCATAGTTTAAGGAATTTTTTACCTGAAGTGGAAACCTATTAAATAAAATATTCACTGATGATACAAATAAAAACTTTTTACTATGTTTTTCACCGTTTTTATTTTTAAGTGTAAACACCCGTAGTAAAAATTGTTTTATTTGCATCAATAGTGAATATGGATTACCACAAAGTGAGCAACAGCATCAATCGTTAGAAATACCATTCAAATTTTAATTATCTTAGAATTTGAACATATTATTAATTTGTTAGTTCCAAAGATTGCGCATATGATGTTTTTTTCTTCTTTTTTCAATTTCAGCGACGTACTCAAAATTCCTCGCTATACTGCAGGAACATACAACTG
Source organism: Amphimallon solstitiale (assembly GCA_963170755.1). NCBI lineage: Eukaryota > Metazoa > Arthropoda > Insecta > Coleoptera > Scarabaeidae > Amphimallon > Amphimallon solstitiale. Next base: position 173,672,058 of record OY720676.1, read on the forward strand.
CCATAACTTGGATTTGAGTTACCATTGACATGATCTTTTACAATAATTTTTTATACTCTATTCAGTGCACATCTGATATACATGAATATTTTTCAAAAATATGCAGGTTCGTCTTCCACCTTCCCCAAAATTATACGAAGTTCCGAAAAATTCACACAAAAAGTTATTGTTTCCCTGTTATTTTTTACTCTCTGGCCCGGTAGACGTTTTTCTGTCCTTTCCGGTAGATGGCGCGATGAGTGTAAATTCTACCAAGGTTAACTGAATCTCGCTATCGCTGCGCGATATAAGGCCGTCACATAACTGATTTTGATAACCTCAAAATATCGATCCTTAAATGGCGCCATCTATCCAAAGCATAATAAACTGCGTGGTAACAGCTGAGCATTTTTAAAATCACGTGCTAAAAATACGCAATATGATTGAGTTGTATCAAACCTACGGTTATTGAAATTTGACTGATTTGACATTTATTTTGTTTATTCCATACTTAGGCTTAAAGGAGGTGCAACTGATCCTACCGGTGCCAGAGCGGCTAAATAATTTATGAGGCAAATATTGCGATGTGGAATAGTAAAGCTTCAAAATCTTCCAATACAGTTGAAAGCGTCGATTACGTTAGTACCGCAACAATTTTTAAAATCCAAGAAGTCATATATAAAATCTAAACAAACACTTTACAACGCAATTGAACCCTAATTAGTGCTTCCTATTGAATTTTTATAAAAGCTTTGAAATGTAAGTAAAATTGTTATTTAGACGCTACCCAGCAATAATTGTAAAGTAAATGTTTAACCCTCTAACTACGGCTGTCGTCAATAGACGACTGTACGAAACTGTCATGAGATACGGCTGTCGTCAATAAGCGATTTGACGAATTATGCCGGGACCAGGCGTGGCTTATTGACTTTTAGTTATTTTATCATGAGAAATGCCAGTTTTGAAGTAATGTTGGTGTGTTTAGTTGCATTTCATATTTTAACTAAGGCTGTACCTACATAAGAATGTCAAAATTAGAGGGGTAAACATAACATCCTTAGCAGTAGCCAAACTAAAACTAAATAGACTTATAACGAAATACCAAATTGAAAGGAAAATATTAACTTTTTCATCAAATTTGTTTTCTGGTGTGATAAATTTTGTAACATTCGCCTAAAAAAAGTCCTCCTTTACACTCAGGACACCAAGTTGTACTTCCGTTTTCTTTCACCTCAGTCAGTATTTGAACGTTCAAACTATAATAACATAATTATACATATAGGAAACGTATATTTTGGGTTTCAGCTCTACTGAAGAAGACTCACATGTCAGTCGAAAGGTTTAGAGAAGAGACAACACAGTTCGGTACTCCAAAAACAAGTTTTATGCATTAGCACGATTAGAATCATTATTATTTCAGAAATTATATTTCTACTGGTGCAAAACTAAGACTTAGTATTTCAAATAACCCAAGAAGTCCAAAAGCAATTGGAAATATGTTGAACTTTATTATACTTCAAAATTTATACTTACAAATAACGCAATATACCGGGTCGTCCAAAAGTCTGGATTCACGTGGATTTTGAGTAAACTATTCACTTTTTTGGAAAACTGAATTCTGTATCTTGAATGGGAATAAAATTGCAACTCAATAGTATTTTTTATTTCAAAAAAATTGTTTATAATTTTGAGATAAAGTTAATAACAATGTTTTTTTAAATGGAAACCTACCGTGATTTTTATTTCAGAGAGAGTACTTTCGATAAGAATTGCATTGGCATAGAAATTTTGGCTATAAACCTTACGATTATTGTTTAAATTAATATTAAATTTTCGATCCGAACACTCGTTCGCGCTTGTTCGGAAAATACACGAACGTGTCTTCTCTTACCACGTTTCCAACTGTAGGCATGGGTCCACCCCCTAATAAAGCATTCTATTGAAGGCGTTACGTTTATCTTGAATGAAAGCATTTTTTTTTTATAAAATGGAGATCTACCGCTTTTTGTCGCCGTATCCCACCATAATTAGAATTTCTATCCGTTCTCTCTCTACCAGTTCCATATTTACGCAAATTGTTCAAAATCACAAAAATAATAGATAAAGTCAATACCAAAACAACACAATTAACAACAAACAAAACGTTCAAGAAAACAGAAAATAAAAATTCAAATTCGCTCCGTAAACGTACACTAGTAATACCAAAAACAGAATGAGATAAGATTTGGACCTTCCAAGTGTCTAAAAACGGAAAAAGACCATAAAATTATTTTTTATTAAACTACGTTGTACTTTCTCATAACGTTTAAATATCGTAATCGCGGTAGATCTCCATTTTATAAAAAAAAAATGCTTTCATTCAAGATAAACGTAACGCCTTCAATAGAATGCTTTATTAGGGGGTGGACCCATGCCTACAGTTGGAAACGTGGTAAGAGAAGACACGTTCGTGTATTTTCCGAACAAGCGCGAACGAGTGTTCGGATCGAAAATTTAATATTAATTTAAACAATACTCGTAAGGTTTATAGCCAAAATTTCTATGCCAATGCAATTCTTATCGAAAGTACTCTCTCTGAAATAAAAATCACGGTAGGTTTCCATTTAAAAAAACATTGTTATTAACTTTATCTCAAAATTATAAACAATTTTTTTGAAATAAAAAATACTATTGAGTTGCAATTTTATTCCCATTCAAGATACAGAATTCAGTTTTCCAAAAAAGTGAATAGTTTACTCAAAATCCACGTGAATCCAGACTTTTGGACGACCCGGTATAATAAAAAAATTCTTTTACATAATATCCATATCAGTAAACAGACTAAAACTCATACATAAATAGACTTATATAACAAAATACGAAATTGAAAAAAATTTTCTAACTTTTTTTCATCGACATTTTTTCTGGTTTGATAAATTTTGTAACATTCGCCTAAACAAAGGACCCCAAGTTGTAACATAGGTAGTTCCCGTTTTCTTTCACCTAGGTCAGTATTTGAAGATACAAGGTAAATTCTTTGCCCCTTTTGTTACTCCCAGTAGGTGGAGCATTTGCATGCAAGAAACACATTATAAGCATTCAGCATGGCAACATAAACCAGGTGAAAATAGTTCTTTATATCACTTGATTGATTTTTAGACACATTCCACTGTAGCTAATTGTATGTCACATTTATCAATCATGCGCATGTTTAGGGTATAATCTAATACACAATCTGATTTTCTAATATGCCCGTCAGTTCTATGGTCCAATTTTCTGCTATTGTTCATTACTCGTCATGAATGTTGAAAGCATTAACACATCACGTTTGTCTTTGCACCAAAGAGCCATTACATTTCCGCACTTTTTGCGTTTGCACGTTTCGCGTGCCATCCGATGTAAAAATTTCGGAAAATGTTTTATATTTTTTTTCTGTACCACAGAAACCGGTATTTCGCTGGTCCAAGTAAATTGCTAGTTTATAGGGATACTATTATTATGATAAATTGTGGAAAATACGAACCATATTTGAAGAATGGAATAGAAAGTGTTCAACATTTTTTCATCTTTTCTAAAAGCTGGTCATCGATAAATCCCTGATATTTTTCGAAAGCAGGCTCCACTTTAAGCAATTTATCCTATCCAAGGATAATCGATTTGAAATTAAATATTTTGTGTTGTGTGATAGTGAAACGGGAATTCTTCGAAGTTGTTAGTGTACACCGGTTCTGAAATTGGCATTCCTCGAAATGATACGTTAGGTGTTTCAGGTGCGGTGCAAAAAAAACTAATGGCGAACAATGAACAAAAAGGTAATCTGTTGTAAACAGACAATTGGTATACTAACCCTAAACTGGCAATTTACTGGGATCAGGAAAATACCGGTTTCTGTGGTACAGTAAAAAAAAAAAAAATAGAAAGCATTTTCCGAAATTTTTACATCGGGTAGCACGCGAAACGTGCGAACGCAAAAAGTGCGGAAATGTAATGGCTTTTAGATAGAAAGACAAACGTGATGTGTTAATGCTTTCAACATTCATGAAGGAGTAATGAACAATAGCAGAAAATTGGACCATAGAACTGGCGAGCATATTAGGAAACGAGACTGTGTAATATATTATTCTCAAAACATGCGCATGAGTGGTAAATGTGACATGCAGTGGAATGTGTCCGATAATCAATCAAGTGGTATAAAGAACTATTTTCTCACTGCTATTGCTCAATGCTTAACATATTTATAAGAAAAGTCGTGCAACAAATTTTGGGGAAGAATGGAGCTCTGACTGCTGCTAGACCGGGGAGACAAAGTATGGAAGTCGCCTAGTTGCAGCGAATTTCATGGAAAGACATTCGCATGCAAATTTTTCACCTACTGGGAGTGACAAAAGGGGCAAAGGATTTACCATGTATGTTCAAATACTCGCCCAGGTGAAAGAAAACTGGAAGTATGTTACAACTTGGTGTCCTGAGTGTGAAGTAGGACTTTGTTTAGGCGAATCTTACAAAATTTGTTACACTAGAAAAAATGTTGATGAAAATTTTCTTTCAATTTGGTCAAACATGTTTTTTGTTCTATATATTGTGCTATTTGTAGGTATAAATTTTGAAGCATAATAAAGTCCAATATATTCCTAATTGCTTTTGGACTTCATGTATTATTTGAAATACTAAGTTATAGATTTGCATCAGTAGAAATATTATTTCTGAAATAATAATGATTCTAATCGTACTAATGCATAAAACTTGTTTTTGGGGTACCGAACTGTGTTGTCTCTTCTCTAAACGTTTTGACTCACATGTGAGTCTTCTTCAGTAGAGCTGAAACCCCGAATATACGTTTCCTACATGTATAATTATATAATTTTTCAGTTAATTATCTATAATTTGCTATATACGTATAATTTGAATATTACTCAAAATTATTATTATTTTACATTCACCCCCATCCAACAACCCCCTGTTTATAAGAAAAGGGTGTTTGTATTGTAATAGATAAATATATATGTACGAGGAAGAGACCAGGGCAACAATCTTAGAGGGACTAATTTTTTTAGCAAAAGTATTTTTTATATAATATAAGTGTAATTATATGAAAAGGGTAAAAGCGGTAATTACCCCGTTTACCCCCTCTAATTTTGACTTTTTTATGTACATAACTAATCAGAGACAGATAAGAAATGAATGTATAAGCATTTATACAACTTTCCTTTTTCTTTTTTTTTTGCGTTTAGACAGACACATTTGTGAATATATTCCAATAGCTAAAGGGTTAAAGTGTTATTTTAAAGTTTATTTCAATACAAATTTAGAAAGTATTTGTTTTAGGTACCTACTACTAGATGGCGTTACATAATGATCAACATTTTGAGGTTACCAGGATCAAATTGATCAATGTAAGTCGATGTTACTCGACGGCCTTATTTATATCGCGCAGCGATAGCGAGATACAGCTGGCCTTGAAATTCTACCAACAAACTAGCGCCATCTGTCGGACGGCAGCATATACCAAAACAATTTTATTGACTACGCGAATATATTGTGTACCTACATAATACATCATTTCGGTTTATAAATATACAATTCATAAATAACTCGAGCGCATCGCCACATTTTGTGATTTTCTTTTTTGGCACTAGACCAGCATATATTGTGAATATGAGTCGTATTGGTCCATAAATATAGAATTTGTTAATAACTTCACAACCGCGCCACCTATCGGATCGTAGCTATGACCCGTCGTCTCGACAAAACAAATATATTGCGTGAATATGAGCTTAATCGGTTAAGTTCAGAAGTTACCTAGAACATAACTAACAGAAGCATTATTTTAGGTTGGAATCTCTTTTTTCCAGATTTTTCTCCAGATCTTCCACATTCTTTTTCCAAATATGTCGTTCCTATTCGTATCGTCAGTTATGATGGAGAGGGCATACAAAATTTATGATTTTCGTAGTTTTTCCGAATTTTCCGATTTTCCTTTGCAATTGTCCCGAATATTTTTCCCTGAAAACTTCCTTTTCCAGGACCATAACGAATGAAACAAAAAAGAATTAAGCATATCCATCGTTTGAATCGTGTGCACTTGACTTCATACAAAATCATTTCGTTTTAATTTATATAGATTACAAGTTCTTTTTTGAATTTGCTTTAACAGACATTATAACTAGATCATAGATCAGAACATCCTCTTGTATATATTGCAAAAATTATTTATTTTATTTGTTTTTAATACAAAATTGATTCATATTTCAGATACCGTTACTTAATTGTTAAAAAGTCTTGATATTACATCAAACTGTTATTGTAATATACTGAACGATAACTTTAACATACGTTTTACCAACAATCATAACCCACACATAATCACATAGGTATATGTTGTACCTACGTTACATATAATCGTGTTTACAATTCTGTAGGTAGCTCGCGTATGCATGTAGTAACGTAATAAATCTTTGGTTTGACCTCATGCGTTGAGCACGTTGTTAACTTCTTGTGTTCACAAAGAAAAACTAGTTCACATTTAATTTAACATACGTATATTTCTAGACACAAAGATACTACACTACATACTTTGTTATACTTGAAATTGCAATGCGTATCATTCGAGAATACTCCTACAATGTGCCATGCAATATTTATGTTGGTCTAAGGCACTCTAAGGTGAATGAGCTTAAATTTTTAAATACCTATCAAAGTAGTTAGTTCTCAATTAAAGTGTTCCGTCATTTCCTGGATGGGATTTTTATCCGTTCTCCTCAAGTAAAAGTGGGTTCAAACGCAATGGTCAAGTTAATTATACACTGTTTATGTAGATATACTACGAACATGTAAATCACTGATTGAAAATGCTTTAAGCACTCCGCAAGTCTTCTGTGGCGTTATCTAGTGTGCCCCGGTGAAATGGAAAAAATATTATTACTGATGTGCATTTGCATCTTTGTAGATATCAGAGTGAGTATATTCCTAAATATCTTAAATAACAAAATTTAGACTACTTTATTATGGTGGAATCCAATGTTTAGTTACATTGAAAATATTGTTTTTTTATAATTTGTTAAAACGGTTGATATTGTAATAAAGACGTGTAGTTTTTTTATTCTTAATACTGCTTAATTTATCTCCGGCGCAGTATTTTTTTTATATATGTGTATTTGTTTCGTTTACCATTGCACATATTTATTTTTGGTATTAAAATAAGATTATAAATTCATATTTATGCAGGTATGCAAACAAACAGTTATGTTGTGTTTTTGTAAGTTTGAAAAAAACCTGTTTCATTATCATTCCTTATTACTTGTTATAACTTGTGATTGCGTTTAATAGTGCTATAACTAACTGTATAGTCCGCTTCAAAATTGTAATAAATTAGCTTAAGTATCATGTGGCGTTAGTTTTGATATACAGCCTGTTCCAAATTAATTCGACACTATTGCTAACTTTGTTATTATTGGAGCTATGACTTTGGTCAAATAAGCAAAGTAGCAGTGTTTTTATTGCTGTTTACGAAGGTGAACTTTAAAAAATAATTGAACATCGCATTTTCGTGATATTTGAAAAAACATTATTTTTTTAAATGGACCACCCTGTATATTTTTACTTCAAATGAAAGAAAAACTAATTCTAGACAAAAGTCATTACACACTCTTATATCAACATACTTGAAATAACGCAGGTATTAAGAATTTTGACATTTAATCAAAGTAGTCCTGACTTTCAGTAAATCATTTATTTAACTTTGTAAAATTACAATAAATGTTCAAAAATACCACCATTTTGTTGAATGCAGGTTAAAGCTCGAGAACGCCGTTTGTAGCATTCGAAATGCTTCTACCGTCTGTTGAATTAATGCATGAACGAATGCTATTTTCTAATTCCACTACATTGGCGTATTTCTTTTCGTAAACATTATTCTTTACATTGCCCCAAAAGAAAAAATCTAATGATGACAAGTCTGGAGAACGCGCCGGCCACTTTATCGGACCATTTGTCCCTATCCAGCGGTCTTCAAGAAGTCCTTGCATAATTGCACGAACCTCGCGGAAATTATGCGCAGGGACTCCATCTTGTTGGAAGTGAATGATTTGACGATCTACTAAATTAATATTATCTAGGAATTCTTCCAATACTTCCACCATAAAATTGACATATCTCGCTCCCGTAAGCGATCCATAATAAAACAAAGGACCTACTCCTTGACTACCAATCCAACCACACCACACATTCAAACTAAATTTTATTTGTGGGTAAGTTAATAGTGGATTTTCTCGGGACCAGTAGTGCATGTTTTTGCAGATAAACATACAGAATTAATAATGATTTATTCCTTTAAACCAATTTTTATTTCCCTCACTAGTGCGGAAAAGCCAATTATCCGCACTTAAATGGAAGCGCGAATGACATGTTTTGACAAGTGAGTACAAAAAATAATTGAAGTCAGTTTGTGAATGACGACCACTTTGATTAAATCACAAAATGGTTAATATCTGTGTTATTTCAAATATTTTGATATAAGAGTATTTAATGACTTTTGTCTAGAATTCGTTTTTCTTTCATTCGAAGTAAAAATATACAGGATGTTCCATTTAAAAAAATTATGTTTTTTGAAATATCACTAAAAAACGATGGTCAATTATTTTTTAAAGTTCACCATCGTAAACTGTAATGAAAACACTGTTACTTTGCTAATTTACCCAAAGTCATAGCTCCAATAATAACAAAGTTAGCAATAGTGCCGAGTTAGTTTGGGACAGGTTGTATACTCTATGGCAGAAGAAAACGAATCACCTATATAAGAGTTTATATTTTTTAAACACATTTTGTAATTTTTTTTCTGTATTGAGAATAAAAAACATTAAGAAAATATGCGGTGTGGGCGCCACACGACTTTCTTATACGTATGTGCGTTCCGAAATCTATACACAAAAGTTGTTCTAAATTAAGTTTTAAATTCTATAATAAATTCCAGATGAATTTGTATATAATGCAATAATTTGCAAAAAATTGTTTTTTGATAAGACAAAAAGACATACTTCTATAGTAGGTCTTTCTTGGATTCAATCTCAATAGAAAAATGATCGTAGTGGTGATTATTCTAAAAATTTCAGGTGGGCGGTTTTTTTTGCCGGTCAGTTTATTTCGGTAAATTTTTTTTTCTTTTTGAACCCATTTATATCTTCTGATACACCACACTTCCTTTGGTTTTTTTTTTGTCATATAGCTGTATTTCTTAACATTTTCTGGACTTCTTTATCAATCCTTGTGAGTTCTGAGCAGTGATGGTAACCCTGACTCTACTAGATCGGTAGAAAGGTCGGCAATATTAGGTAGATTATAGAAAATATCGGTAGATTAAAAAATTTACAGCTTTTTTAGGAATGTCTTCTTTTATTTATTATTTACAACAATACATAAGTAACATACATTAAATAGAATATAAAATTTAAAACACTTTTTTTAAAAAAATCTCATTTTACAAAAAATTACTCGTTTTCGCCAGCTTCATAGAGTGTATGCTTAGCCATTCGCAAAGTTAGTTTTTTTTTTTCAATTGGAAAATCAAAGCAACTTTTATTTCCAATGTATTGCTTAGCAAGAATTAACCCGTTGATTGTATCCGTACGTAGCTTGTTTCTCTGTTTAGTTTTTAAATTATTGACCGTAGAAAAAATTCTTTCAACATTGGCCGAAGAATGCGGCAAAGCAAATTAAAAACAAATTTTGTAAGACAATTAAATTTACGTGTTCCGTCGCCGAATGTCGTCGTTTCTACTTTTTGCCAAAATAATTCTACATTATCAGAAAAAGAGTTAATTTCGTTAGTATTTCTTAAAACACGCCATTCATCGTCCAAAGTCTGAATGTCGGAATAGTAAAAAAAATCCGGGAAAATAAGTGCAATGTCGGTAATAGATTGAATTGATCCTGATTTTACAACTACTGGATCTAAAAATTGAAATTTTTCCAAAGCATTATTCTTTAAAGGAAACCGTTTAATTATTTGATCACATAAAAATCCAAGCATCTTAGTCTAAAAAAGAATAATTGTTCTTTGGTGAGTGACGTGCTGGATATTGTTTGTACCACTTTGGCGCCAAAATACATATCCTCAATCTGCAGGTAATGTCTAGGATTTTTAGAATGTACTTCTGCGACTGAAATACCTTGAAGGCAATCCCTTTTTATGAAACAATCGAATAACGTTTTTATAATAGTAAGTATGTTTTTATGTAGATAATTATTTTGGGGTGTTCAGATTGCATTTCCTTATTCAAGTTATTAAAAAAGGGTAGAACAAATTCTAAAAATTGTAAAAATAACTTTGTAACAGGATCATTTAACGTTTTCAATATGTTATCTACAGACATGATATCATTGGTACTAGCGACATCGGTGAAATATAAGTGTAGAGATCCATACTGTTCTAATAACCGCGAAAGAACGCTATGTACGGATAACCATCGGGTTCGACATGGGCGTAAAATTTTATGGATTTTTATATTACAAAATACTTGAAACTCGGTATATTCGCCAATTCGTTTGGGACTATGAGCAAAATAATTATAGATATCTCTTGTGAGCTTCTCTATATACGGAGGTACCTTTTCACATGCATATGCAGCGCACAAATGGAAGGAGTGACATATATATTTCATTACAAAAAGCTTTGGAATTTCATTTTGCAATAAAGTCATTACTGAGCGATGCTGTCCTGCCATAACATTTGCCCCATCAGATGCAAAACCGACCAGATTTCTTTTATACGGAATTTCGTGTTTTTCAAAAAGAGTGACAATATGGTTATATGTATATACTAATCGCGACGGCTGCTTTAATTTCAATTAAAGCTAAAAAATTATCACAAATGGTGTTATTGTTATTTATTCTTACGCATATACAAAAAAGTTTAATATTGCTCGTATCAGTCAACACATCAACAATAAGAGAAAATTTGTTCGTCCGGGGATGATCACATAATACTTGCATATTTTCGTATCCCAGTACATTTTTAACTATTGCAGTGGTTTTCCTTCTTGCACAGGCTAGTCTTTGGGCAATTTTTGAATCATGGCAAACTGCGGCAACGACCTTGGTCAAGTGATCCATAGTAGTAAGTGGTAAATTATGTTCGGCGATGAAAGCAGATAGGCGTATTTCTCCTATAACATGTACATAAAAAATAAAACCTAAAGTTATGTTTAAATAAAGTAATTACCCTTTTTAACTTCTTCCTCTAATATAGAAGGAGCAGCAGTTGCAAACGCTTCTAATGTGGGTTGTTTCGAAATCGCTTTTAGTTTTGTTTGATGAGTAGCTGAATTATTATGCTTCATGAGAGCATCCTTTCCACTAATTATATTTATATTTTTGTCGCATGAACTGCATTTTGCGTACTAAAACCCCTTTTCACTTTTTTTTAACCAGCCTTTAAAAGCATCTATCGTTTCCCACTCTTTTTTTTATAAGTTTGGTTGTATTTCCTACTACCTTCATTGCTACTATCACTATCACTCATTTTTGTTAGTTAATTAATAAGAAAGCAAGACTAGATTTCTACATTCAATCTATTAAAATAAAATGAAGGAATAGGAGTTGTACGTATATCTAGTGTTTGCTCGGTGATTTCCCTATATAAATGTATTTGGTGAATGCCAAATACATTTATATAGGTCAATAAATAACATCGAATAGGAAGTTAAACGTGTATATATATATATAGTTTTGGCTGGTGGTTTTCCTATAAAACCATCGGTGAATACCCTTATATTGAAGTGAATTTAATGAATGACAATTGCTATCTATCTATTTTTATTTTCTTTTCTTTCTTTATTAACAGTTTCAGGTAAATAAATTCTTACTTAGAGTAAGACAAGGAAAATGAGAAACAATTTTTCGTTAAAAATACTAATAATAGTAAAAATAGTAACACCGAAAGTAACTGCCTATCTGTTTATAGGTAGCTAACATCCGTCAGATTGGTTATTCTAATTTATTTATTTGTTATGCAGATTAGCCATTTAAGAATTGAAATATTTCGGTAGAATTCCATAGCACTTCGGTGGATCGGTAGATTATACCTAAATTCGGTAGATATACCGAAAAATCGGTAGGGTTACCATCACTGGTTCTGAGTCAATTAAAATTTCTCTTCCTTTTATTACATGCATTATATGATGAACATCTTCTTTAATTAGGGGTTCACCATTTTTCTCAATACATCAATATTAAAATTAGTAAACAGGAGATCAACCAACTAAGTATTTATAATAACAGTAACATTATTTTTATTAGATTGCGTATGAAATAAAGAAAGCAACATCAAAATCACCTATACAATAATAATAATAAATCACACATTATCATCCTGATAAATTTTAATTTTATTTATATTGTAATTTGTAATTTGTATATACCTATTCATTATTTCTAATTTCTATTACTTTTTAACAATGATTTAGGCCTTCTCAGGCATCAACCAAAACCAGGCCATAGCGAAATGCATCCAAAAAACTGGTATTGATGAGTCAACAGTCACGCGTATGGGAATCACATTAGATATTCCAGACGACAGTGTTGCCAAGAAGTTCCTCTCGTGTTTGAATAAGAAGCTAGGCTTTCAAAGTGATGAAGGTGATATGCTGTTCGATAATTTGAGAGAAAATCTAGTGGGATTAAGTAGTGAAGAAGTGAATTCCACAGTAAGTACGTGTAAACAAGTGAAAGGTACAAACAGTATAGATAACTCATATTTAGTGACCAAGTGTATATTTAGGAAAATAAAGTCGATTATAAAATTGAAAAAGAGAAAATAAAAAAATAAAGTAAATAATGTCCCTTTTTTTTACAGTCTTTTCGAAGTATTTATACGATTTATAATTTAGTGTCGAAACATATCCTATTTGTGTCTTAAATGTAAATAGAAGATAGTTTGCACATTTTAAAAGAGGAATAATAATGATCATTTTTGTAGGATAAAGGTAAGCTGAGATGTCCACATAATAGTAAATTTTCTCTAATTTTACAACAGACCTGAGTCAGTCAATTTCAGGTAATTGTAGTAGAATTAACATCCCTGAAGATGTACCTTAGGATAGTGAACGAAGCTTTGTCAGCAGAAATAGCAACGACAACACGGTTTCAACCCAGAAACCGAGAAGATATCAGCGACACCCGTGGAAGCCTACGACTTAATTATACAAATTAGTCTCTTTACTACGTTTACTAGCTGTTTGGGGTCTAGGAAAGTTCACCGAAAACAATTCACCGAAAAGCAATTCACCGAAATAGTAATTCACCGAATATAAAATTCACAGAATCACAATTCACCGAAAAACATATTCACCGAAATGCATTACAACCATTCTCAGAATGATTTGTAGACAAAAGCGGACGCGTCTTATTCATTTTACTTATACATATTCGCTAATTACTTCTCCATGAAATTCTAATTCTATTTCGCAAATATCCACAAACATGTTGTTTAAAAGTCGTTAAACCGTTTATGAGAATGCCGTTGTAAACCGTTATTTAATATTTATTTATTTAAAATGCCTTGTATAAAGGTAATGAGATTTTAAGGATTATCCGAAAATAGAGCAGTACATAAGTGGACAGGAAGGGCCACCGATGCTAAAAAATATAAAGATTGTGCGGCGAGGATATCACAACTAGTTCATAATTACAACATCATGGACAACATATGTGATTATCTAAGAGGCATAGCACATAATTTAAGTTATTAAATGAATAGAAATGACAATGACATGAGAATAACGAAATATGACAAGGGCATTCATTTTCCGCATTAAGTGTATGTGCCCTGTAAATATAATAAAAAGAAACAATAAAAAACGAAATAAGACAAAGGAATTCGTTTCCAACTTTTAAACACGCCAGTATTATTCTGCCAGTCCTAAGCCTGGATAAAGTGTGAAGGGAAGTTAATAATAATAAGAATAGAACAACTTCACAAACTATCATTTCGGTGAATTGTGATTCTGTGAATTTTCTATTCGGTGAATTACTATTTCGGTGAATTGCTTTTCGGTGAATTGTTTTCTGTGAATTGTTTTCGGTGAATTGTTTTCGGTGAACTTTCCGGTACCCAGCTGTTTGCTATACCTCCGTATTTAGCAGCTTGTATTTGGTGATAAATTAATTATCGAAGTTATGTTTCTTAAAGTTTACCGATAAAAAGTGGTATCAAGTCGTTTTAAAAGAATTGTGAATATATGTGTTATGTATAAGACATTGCTCCACAATCTACAGAAGAAAAAGTAGGTGTAATTTTACCTTCGCTGTTTTTAGAAAAAGCTTTCGTAACAGTTCCTTTACTAGATATGTGTGAGAAGAACATAGCAATTAATTCAGCTCATTGCACCTGCATATCAGATCATTCCGAAGCTTGCAGTCATATTGTTGCTGTATATTATAATGTAATGGACAAATCAATTTTTCTAATGTTTTCATATTATTGTTATCATTGATATATAAAATTATATTACATAATAATTATACATAAATTATTGAAACACTTCAAACAACGTTTATATAAGTTCATTAAAAGCAGGTAAACCAGGTTAGGAGAGGTCGTGCTAAATACCTAGTGAATTGGTTGAGGTGTTTCCGACTGGTAGGTATTTGTTTTATGAATTATATAAATACTGTATTTTCACTAATTTAGTGTATATATCTGGGTAAATTATAAGCTTTTTATGATACATGTCTCCAATATATTATCAAAAAAATATCCAGGTCAGCCTGAACCCAATACAATCTGTAATCGAACAAATATTACAAAAAATCTTTAAATCATCCGTCAAGAGCAGCTTGTGGTAACGGAAGTGATATCATTAATAAACATATTGACAAACATCTACAAGTAGAGGTTTTAAATTATATAATGAATTACTTTCAAATATAATGCCTATATTAGGACATTTACGCATCTACTCTATAATGTAAGATGCCTGTATTATAGAAATATATTTGTCCCCAGGATATTTGCATATTTAATATCCCACCTCCCTCTCTCCACAAAAATAGTAGATAAAAATGTGGTGAAATTGTGTAATATTAATTATTATTACTTACTTAAAACCATATTATTTTTCAAGTCGTCGCAATATTTATAAACTTTAACAATATTTTTATAGGAAAATCAATTACCTATGCTTCGGGATATTAAGAATATATTCATGTTCTAAGATTGGTTCAGTTTCTCAAGTTATAAAAATTTATAGACCATATATTACGGTACCTCTCTTGATATTTTGATATTATACGTTAAATAGGTTAGGAAAATTAGTCGATTACCACTAGCAGTTATGTTCTGCACTATTATGTTCAGAGCCAACTTGGCGACACGTATGTTCAGCACAAATTAGTTTACATTAAACGCATATCTTTTACAGCTGTCGAGAGATGAAAAAGATGTTAGTTTTTTTCTTTCCTTTATGTTTTGATGTACAGAGCTGCTACAAGAATTTTCGCCGTTTCTACGCACTTGACTTACAAGGGTCCCTACCATCCTCCTATGCTGATGTCACCAACCAAACAATTTGAATACTTCTTTCATATGGTTAAATCGGTTTGGCTACCGACAAATTTGAGATGTTGCAACATTTTCTCGATCAAGTAGTATAACCTACGAAAGTAATTTCAGGATTGTCAAAATAATAAGAAGCCGCTGTTATTTCTAAAATAACAATAGTTATTTATTATACAAGGGAAAAAAAGTATTAGATTTTAGCTCGAGGTAAGGTTTATATCCCGACGCGAAGCGGAGGGAGATAAATTACCGAGAGCTAAAATCTAATTTTTCTCCCGTGTATAATACACTATTTTTTTCTGTGATGGGAAAAACGACGATTTAATATTGAAAAAAACACGTAAATACTTTATATTAAAGTCAGAAAATCAATCGATGTGACATTTCAAGTGACATTACACCTGCGTTGCTATGGAAACCTGCCAATTTAAGCGGGCAAAAAGTAGAACTTTTTTCCCATGGGCAAAAAGTAACACTTTACGCCCGGGTTGATAAAGTGACATTTTATTACCTGTCAAGAAGGATAAAATGTCAACTTTTTTTCCCGTCACAGAAAAAAATAACATTTTAACTGGTATGATAGCATGTTTAGTGAATACTGGTATGATGTGTCACCTCATAACGCGTATACGTTAGGACTCTGTTATAAAGAAGACGTTAAAATAAAATCAACTTTTGAACACAGCAAGAGAAAGATAGTAATACAAAGTTTATGAAGTAAGAGTGAGTTAGTCTAATATTCAGAATTTTAGGTTATCTTTGTACATGTTATGTGATTTTTTATATTTAGTTAAAGAATGGTAATGAGTTAAAATTTGATCTAAAATCGTTGAAATTCTTTTATATTTTTCATATTTATGATATTGTTTGTCGGTAAATGCATTATTTTAAGGCAGCATTTTACAGGAAAACAACAGAAATTAAATTTGGGTATTGTCAAGTTTTGTATATTATCTTTAGGATATCCGCAATAAAACCAAAAATTTAATTTTAAATGTTTGTTGAATTTCTAGCTGTTAAGTCTGTAAAATGCACCTTAAATGTGAATGGCACTTTATAAAAGCTCTAGGAGTATGTTGTTTTTGTTTGGCGTTTTTAATATTATATTTTATTACTACAACAAGAAGAAGGTCATCTTTTTACCTAAATTTGCAATCTTCTTTTTCTATTTTTCTCTAATATCAGCAGCACATCCATATTCAGTTTTTGAAAGGTTTTCAACTGACCAACATTGAAATTCCTTGTAGAAATTGGCATAAAGTACTTGGTTGTTGATTATATTAATTTTGTGTGTGTTAACTGTGGTTATATCTGCAAATCCAATATTTAGCATAAAGATTTCGATTATAATTAATTTAAAACCAAATGGTAGCTTAAGAAAAAACATTTGAAGAAAATGTGTTGAGGAAAATAAAATCTTAAGTGGGGAAAACCAACCCATCAGAAATTAGTAAAATAAACCGATTAGGTACCTAAAATAATAATAAAATAACAGAAATAGTACACTCGTATATTACAATAATTAATATATGGCGTCAAATAACAAGTAGTGAATATATTACAATGATAGTGATAAAAAATGCATATTTAAAAACAATGTATTTTTATATATCCACACCAGTAACTTAATGTTTATTTTATACAAGACAGCGCAGGAACACTAAATTGCAGTTTGCTTCAGAAATATGTCTACTTTATTTTCCATTTAATTTTACAGTAAAGAAAAGTAGGTGTGGGCATCACACGACTATCTTACGAATATAGGCGGTCTGAATTTTTCATTAAAAAATTTTAGGTTTTCAGTAAAATAAAAATAAATTATAAATACCAATTATCAAATCTTTCCTCACGATACTTTTCAATTTTATATAATTGCCCAAATGTAATAAAATTTATTTCTGATGAGTCGATTTCTTAATAGCTCGGCCCTATCGTAACCAATTATTTGCTTGATAGTTATTATAAAATAGTATATTCAAATTTGCAATTGTGTAATTATAAAAATATTACTTTCACCTTCTCTTCCATCTCCCACATGATTTTCATATTCCTGTAATAAATTTTAATGTATAAAGTATAAACCACAGTATTCACGCACATAAACTGCTATAAACGAGACATATACAATCAATAAATATGCAATTCAAATTATTTGACATGAATATTGCTAAACTGCGTTCAGGTTATTTATTCATTACATGCGCACATTTACTTAACACGCATGTTTTTTTTCTGAATGTTATTTGAGAACTGTTATGAAAAAAATAACGTATACCCGTAACATGTTTACGTTATATATTTAACGTATACGTTATAGGATACATTATATGATTTTCGGATTTCAGTAACAGGTATATGTTATATGGGGATAACGTACATACATGTTATTTATAACAGAAATGATACAGCATAGGGCCGAATACGACCTAATGAAAATGCTTTGTTTTCACAAATTGTAAATAAGCCTTGAGTATAGATTAGTCATAAATTATCTTTGATGTGATAAATTTATTATTGGCTTTAAAGCCTCGCTGGCTTAAGGTTGTCATTTGATAATCTCAAGTTTAAATTATTTGTATCACAAATTTCTAGGTCTAGATAGGGTCAAGGAAAGAAGATATAAATCAAAGTTATTTCCGACTATATTGTTCAAAGTCTTCTCTATTTGTAAATATATATTATTTTTATGTATCCGCGATAATTCCTTATTTTGTTATTTATTTACTATACATTTTATATTAAAATACTTTATAATCAAAAATTAATGCTGAATGTTTGTTTAATGCATAAACAGTGTTTAATAAAATCGGAATTATTAGTAGGTAGGTATTAAATTTACGTTTTATAACTCATAAATTTAAATATACACAATTTATTTTCATCACTCGTTTTTACTTTTTTACTCTTCTATGGTGTGTAGTGAAAACCGAGTTTCAGTTTGCACGTTGCAGCGTTGGTCTTTTTCTCTAGGATTTTGTTGTGAATGAACTTATTCGTTTTAGGAGAGTATTGAAATTTAGGACTTCCAAAATTACCGAGGTTATTGTTTATCGGTAAAAGATAAAAATATTCCGAAGAAACCGGTTTATCGTTGTTTTACCGGTAATTGTTTTAACTGAAATTTTTTTAATATAATCACATTCCCATGCCATAATGCGGATTCTTTTCACAAATACAATGCTTTTGTAAGGGTAATCAAACACAGTTATGAGTTTTGCATAAAAATTATATTAAAGAACCTTAACTAAACTATATTGATATAACAAAAGCAGTTTAATGCAACTTAACAAAGATTTTGATATTAAGAAGACGTTTAGATTAGCTTAAGCTCTTTTTGGTAATTAAAATATGCGCGCAATAGACATATACTCTCTAATGTTTTATCACTTAGACTTGCGCGAAAATTTGTGGATATTGCGGCTTGCAGTAGAAAAGTCTTTCAGCTTCGACACTCGTCGGCTTTGCTGTCAAAAGCTGATATTAAGCAAAGGACAAATACTTTCCGCGGCTACCATTTAAATCTTTCAACAATAACAACTTCCCTATTTACTAGTTTTGTCAAATTTGATGCGTTACTTACTTTTGGTACGCTGGAAATATTAACCTTGTCCTCATTTTCCTGTTTAATAGCCAAAAGTAATCTTTTTTTCATCGTCAAATGTCACATCATTAACTTCGATAATATCTTCGGGGGATTCATTAGAAACGTCCCAGGTAATACAGTGTCGTCCATTTCACGACATTTAGGCGTACATTCACGTCATTCTGACGATCAAATTGACGTACGAGTGACCCTAAATTGGCGAGAGTTTGTCACATCCAGAATGACGTCATCCGCTGACTTCAAAAGGACGTCATGCCCGACGTTAAAACACGTCACAAACGAACGTCAATATAACCTCAAAATGCCTTCCCATCGGCGTCAATTTAATTTTTCATTAAAAACACTTTGTAATTGCTCTTTGTTTGTATTAATAAAACTAACATTTGGGGTAATATATTTTATTAGAAAAATGCCTATGCAAAATACGGTACTACATCTATATACATACTAGTATTAGGTAGGGTAGGGTGGGGCAGATTTAGACATGGGGCACATTTGGACTTTTCAAATTTACCGGGTAAATAAGCTCCAAATAATCTGCATTCTCCTTGGTACGCTTCACTTTTCATAAGTAAACGTTGGCTGGAAGCAGAGTCACGCAGCTTGATTTTTGCGAATTTTGTGTGGCTGTAAAATATTCGATAACTGAAAGTAAGTTTTTGCATGTTTATTTGTAAGCTTCTGGAAGTCTGTTAGTATAAATATTAATATCGCGAACAGTGGGGTACAAAATTACGTTAAATTTAGTGTACATAACCTCACTTAGTTGAAGAATATAAAGTTTTCTACGTCTCTCTGCTTCGACTAGAAAGAAATATTTGCAAGTGGGGCAGTTTTGGATATTTTTAATGGGGCAGTTCAGGACTAGTCCAAATTTGCCCCAAATGTCCAAAACTACCCCACAAATTAAATTTCCCAAATTTATTAGCGTTTCTTGTTTACAGAATGGTTCGTAATTATATCCGAAAAACAAATCGTCATATGATAGATCCCAAAGATATAAAAAAAAGCCGTTCGCCTTGTTCTCGCCAAGAAAATGAAAATTAGAGCCGCGGCAATCAGATATAATCTGAAAAAGTCGACATTATTCTTCCACGTACAAAAAGCTAAAAAACAAGCCAGAGAAATTGTAGATGAATCAGGTACTGAAGACTCCTCTGATACTGAGGCCACTGAAAGCAAATCTAAACATGCCTCGCGTCAAATATTCAGTTCCGAAGAAGAAGCAAGTCTTGCACGATACGTGTGTCAAGCATCCGAAATGAACTTTGGCTTAACTTATAGCAATACGAGAGCTTTGGCTTTTCAATATGCAATACTTCTAAAGAAAGACATACCAGTTAACTGGCATAATAACAAATCAGCTGGGGTTGAATGGATGCGTTCCTTTGTAAAGCGGCACTCTAAACTTTCATATAGAAAACCAGAAAACGTTAGCATTGGTCGAATTTCAGGGTTCACAAAAAACAATGTTGAAATATTTTTCAGTAACTTATCAAATGTTTTGGAAAAATATAAATTTACTCCGGACCGAATTGTGAACACCGACGAAACAGGTATTACCACCGTTATGCAATCACCAAAAGTTATTTGCGAGAAAGGAAAGAAACAAGTTAGTCAATGTGTTTCTGCCGAACGCGGAACACTGGTCACATTTTGTGGTATTGTGACTGCTACTGGTTCGGCAATTCCACCTGTTTACATTTTTCCACGAGTTAGAATGAAAGATCATTTTTTGCTTGGATCAGTCACTGGTGCCAAAGGTTACGCGTCAAAAAATGGGTGGATAACTGCCGAAATATTTGTTAATGTTTTAAGACACATTCGCCAATATACAAGCTGCTCTGTAGACAACAAAATTCTCTTACTAGTGGATAACCAAGAAACACATATTTCACTAGATGCAATAAACTTTTGCAGAGAGCATGGGATAGTTATGTTGTCATTTCCCCCACATTCCACCCATAGGATGCAGCCCCTAGATGTCGGAATTTATGGTCCGTTCAAGGCTAAGCTGAAGACTTCGTTCAACGACTTCATATTAGCTAACCCTGGAAAGCCTATCACAATTTATGAAATATGCAAATTAAGTTGTGAACCATATCTGCATTCATTTATTCCTTCTAATATTATCAAAGCTTTCCAAAAACCAGGAATTTGGCCTTTAAATCGCTTAGCTTTTGACGATACCGATTTTGCTGGAGTGTTACAATATGAAAATGTAGATCAAAAAGCCACTGCTGAATTAACAGACAGGCCTCCTACTCCTCGACCTTCTAGCTCAAATTTGGTTCGGCAAATTAAAATAATTTCAAATGAAATCATTAAACCAGCAGAAACGACGGCCGCTCCTACATCTACTGAAGTTGTAGCTGAGTTAGTTGAGTTAGTTCTCACAAGAGTATTTATCGAAATTGAAAAAATGTCATCAGTTGTACGAGAACTACAATCTGAGGTTTGGAATTCGAAAGTGGAGAATTTATCGGTGAAAAAAGAACAAAAATCGGAAGTTTTGAGTCCAGAAGTTGTTCGACCTTTCCCAAAACAAGAACTGAAAATAGTAGGGGTCGCAAACGTGGACGCTCACGTATATACACCAACACGCCAGAAAAGAATGAAATCCAAAAGAAAACCCAAATCAAGAAAAAGAAGCACTGTGAAAATGTTTTTGCGGCGACAAGAAATCTGATGGGTAGAAAAACAAAGTCGGCAAAGAGAAAAGTTATTTCTGATTCAGAGGAAAGTGCCGAGGAACAGTTAACTGAAGACATGTGCGTTGACTCAGACCTGGATATGGATTTTGATGAAGATAGTTTGGACAATTTGCCAGATGAACTTCTATATGATGAACCTCTTTCTGTTGGAGACTTTGTTCTCGTCAAATTTTCTACAAAGAAAAAGGTTCTATATTTTGTTGGCATTATCCAAGAATTGCTGGACTGTGACGAATACCTAGTGAAGTTTTTAAGGAAACGCGAGAATTTGGGCTTTTGCTACCCGGTTATCGATGATATCAGCCCAATACCAAGAAACGAAATAATTTCCAAGCTTCCAAAGCCACAAGAGGTTAAAGGGACAGCTAGGCAAGCATCGCACATTAAATTTTCTGTTTCTTTTTCGAATTATGATGTTCAGTAAACATTTTTATACTTAAATACATATAGTTATTGCATTTGGACGAGGTTGTAATATTATGTCCATATCCACCCCACCCAAGTCCAAATCTACCCCACCTTGGGGCAGTTTCGGAAAAATGCTGTCTTCTAGTTTCTGCATTTTTTTCACTCCTTTGGAATGCTTTCGAAAGATAAAAAAATCAAGTAGTTTCCTAAATGTCTGCGGCACCTCCTAACACAATAATTGTTTCTGAGCATCATCTAGTTTAGGAGTTATGACATTTTGAAGAAATGTGTCCGAATCTGCCCCACCCTACCCTATTTGGTACTTGACTGACATAAGAACAGTAGATCGTCTGTAATTTTCAGTGATGTAAGTCGGTAAATTACCGCGTATATTACCGAATTAATTACCGTCATTTACGGTAAATTACCACATAAAATTTCCGTAAATTACAAAGTAAAACATCTTATATGTACACGTATGACATTGTACACCTGGTGATTGGGGACGTCCCTTTCTAGCAGATGTAAATGCCCGTGAATCAGCCGTTTGTATGACATTCAATGATGTAAAATTGCCGTAATTTATATTTTTGGTAAATTACTGCTCTTTTTTTACGAAGATTTATTCTTGAGTAATTTATCATTTTTTGAGTAAATTACCATGGTAATTTGCTCAAAAAATGGTAAATTACGCAGTAACAGTAATTTACCACGGTAATTTACAAAAAATATAAATTACAGTAATTTTACATCACTGGTAATTTTAAACTTCAACGTAACGATAATAATAAACTAACAATAATAATACCACTGGAGTACAATATTCGTGAAACTTCCACGTGTTCTCATCTGCCGGTTCACCTAACCTCAAAACTTTATCAAACCGATGTTGCTCCTTATATGCAGGCCAGAAAACTTCTCTTTTCATAGGCATAAGACAGCAACTGTTAACAACAGCCAAACCGCCTTCGTCGCAATCTTGATTAGTATCGAATTTAACAATAACATACTCCATAATAATAAAAAGAAATTGGACCACTACAATCAATCTTAAAATACGATGAATTGGATTGGAATAGAAGGCATTCAGGGCGCAGGTGCGCCACTTGCGTGGGACCTAACCAAATAATTTAGTAGCGGGAATATTTAATTTCAAAAAGCTTTTGAACATAAAACAGAACACCAAAATATAATTATCGTAAGACAAACATTTTTTCCAATTAAATTACGTTACCAAAATTGCCTCTAAAAGTCCAAACTTGGTTGTAAAATGTCACACAGGAGGTCATATCAACGTCAAAACTGAGACGTCAACTTTACGTCCTGGATAGGTCATCAGACGTCTTTGACGAGAAATGAGTAAATGACATAAATTTCGTCATTGAGACGTTGTGTGCTACCTGGGATTTATTTTTTCAATTTCATGCACATCTTGTCTCATATTTAATATTTCCATATGAGGACACAATGGCAGATTCATTTAATTTAAATGTAATTATCTTTCAAAAACATCTTTCTATATACTACCGGATTGTGCAAAAATTGAACATCACTTGAATAATGACCGCGGCGCTCTTGAATACGCAAAACCAATTCTAATTTCAATTCAGAGCTGAGTATGTTTTGTATAGACAATTGACCTAACATAAACTTAAAGGCTGTATTACACTTATCAATTTCTTGACCAAGAACTTCATCAAATTAAAATTGACAAGTCGTGTATTACACTTGTCAAGTCGACTTGATCAATTTCTTAACCAAGAACTTGTTGAATTGAAGTCCAGATTTGCACCACATAGAAAATATTTGGGGATAACTGGTCAAAAAAATGTATTCATCAGATTTTCGGTTGATAAATGCAGAACAGCTACAAGAGGCAATTGAAAATGTTTGGGAGAGCTTACCGGAAAATTATGACCTGCGAAATTTAATTTTGTCCATGAGAAGGCGTCTGCAGCTTGTTGTGGAAGACAATGACACCGCTATACGCTATTAATTCATTGGCACTTATAGTTCAGTTACCTATTCTATGTATTTCTTGTATTATAAATTTGTATAACAATAAAATTATTATATTTCTTCAAAACTAACATCAGGAATCTTGGCCTCTTTTAAACAAGCATATATTTGTCATTAAAAATAGCATTCTTCACGAACGTCACCGGACAAATGCCGTCTCAATCAAACGAAATTTTGAGAAATCCACGTTATCTATCGTGCATTTTTGGGTGATCGCGTGTGTACGTAGTAGACATTCAAATTGTTTGTTTATTTTTAAAATTATAATTTCACCAATTTACAAATAAAACTATGCTGCGTATCGTAAAATGATATCAAACTCAAATGACATAATATTTGTATGGTGTGGAGCCCGCTCAGAGTCTTAAGTCTAATGAAGCTTGTCAGAAGTAAATTGTGCCACCACCTTACTTCATTCCCACTCTGCTATAGGGAAGAACTGTTTATTTAATTCCATAAGATATAAACGATCTCCGAATGAACAGATTTTTATAAAATCTACTGGGCTGGAGATTCGAACTTAATAGACCAGGGAACGCTTGAACTTAGCATAGGATCGCTGCTAGTATTTTATCAGTCTGAATACCAGACCTGAACATAATTATCTTGAATGTCATATTTAGCCCGGATTATGCCAATATATTACTCTATATCTTGCCATAAGGAACGCATTTTGCTGTAGGTACATGGACAAATAATTATTATATTATTATGTATGAACTCATGAGATAAGCAAATTAAGGTGATTCTAAACTTTTGTCATTCTTCTTTATTATAATTAAAATTAAAAAATAAAGTTATAACATTTTAGCATTTATTTTATATTTATACTTATAATTACAATAATGAATGGTCAGTAGTAATGCGATGAATTTATACCGGTGCTAGTGCTGAATATGCACGTTCTTTATGAATAAACTTGCATTCTCCATAATCCTCCGCATCTGTAACGGAAAGGTTGCACATTACAGATAACTTAATAAAATAACATTTTATTAGATGCTGATACTCACTGACACGATTTCAGCCATCTTTGATCCCAGGCACGGATAGCAGCGCTTCTTATAACAGGCACCGTACCGGCGGAAGCTCCGCATCTAACGCACTGCTTAACAACTCTCGGTGTCCTTCCCAAATACAGATGCCTGATGGAATCCACAGTTTGGCCATTGCTGGAGTCGACGTTGCTCGATAAACATTCAGGTTCATTTCCAAATTCCAACTGCAATATTTATGTGCATAATATTAACTTAAATGAAAAGTATGGAAAATTATTAATTGAATAGGGTTGTTAAATTAAATAAAACAAGTGACGAATACCCGATTCTCAAGTCAAACGCCTAAATAAATAAATCCGTGTGGCTAATATATCCTGATAAATTCTACCATGCTTCATCGTGGCAGAACTTTCATATGCATCGAGGTAGCAGAAGGCATCGGAGATTCAAAGTTTGCGTATGCCTATGGTTTACTTATTATTTATAAACAACATCGACATTAATTACTTATGTTTAAAATAGTTTTCTATATTTACATACCTGCAGTGGAAGTATCTGTTGTGCCAATTGAGGTGATGCTAAAACTACTCTGCTATTTTGTTGTTGAAGTGACTGTATTTGAACTTGACTTGGAAGAAGACAACATTCATCTGAAAAAAAGAGAAGTTTTTAGTAATTAGGCGTTTGAGCCGCACCACAGTCGCCAAATAATAACTCATGGCCGAAGAATGCCTGTGTAATTGTCTTTAAGCGGTTGCGAGATGTTGCCTTAAGTAGTCTCTTTACCTATCTATATCCAATTTTATTAGATAAATAATACACAATAAATTGTGCTTTTTTCTTATCATCCTAGCTTTTTGAACAATTTATTTACATTCCTTTAATACACAAACCAATTCCATCTCCTTCGGATTCAACTAATATCAAAAGAGTACTTGCTCCGAAAATACAATACTAAAAAAATTAAATAAACTTGATCATCATAAATCTGAAATTTCACAACTTCTTAACATCTGCCTAGAACACAATTACTTTGTATTTAACGGGACCTACTATAAACAAACCGGAGGGTTAGCAATGAGAAATCCACTAAGTCCCTTATTATCCGAAATATTTATGGACAACCTTGAAGACATTATTAGTAAACATTCGTTATTTAAAAATTGTATATACTGGGTGAGATATGTAGATGATATTTTGGTGTGTTTTAAAGGAACGGAAAAAGAGTTAAATTCACTTCATAATCATATTAACACTTTGCATGATAATATTAAATTCACCATAGAATTAGAAGAAAATAAAACCATTAATTTTCTAGACCTTCAAATATCACATATTACTGATACACACGAATTCGCTATTTACCATAAACCCACCCACACAGATATTACGATACATTCTAACTCTTTCCACCCGATTAGTCATAAACTTGCTGCTTTTCACTCAATGTTATATAAATTAATTCATGTTCCTATGAATAAGATTAATTTTGATAAAGAATTAGATAGAATTTACACCATAGCTCAGAATAATGGTTATTCAAAAGAATTAATACATAATCTCCTTCATAAAAAACAAAAAACAAAAATCATATCCAAAATTTATCCTATAGTTCCCCAAACTTACTTATCAAAATTTGCCTCTGTGACTTATATAGGTACACCTTCCATAAAAATAAAAACATATTTACAAAAAACAACAAACGCATTAATTTCATTTCGTACAAACAACAAACTACAGAATCACATTAAAAATAATAAAGATAAAACTGACAAAAATTTAAAATCTGGGGTCTATAAGTTAAATTGCGAGTGTGGAAAAGCTTATATCGGACAAACTGGTAGATCCTTTTCCACACGCATAAAAGAACATGAAAGAAGTTATAAATTACAAAAAACAGATTCCACATATGCAAACCACTGTATTGAACAAAAACATAAATTCAATAATAAGTTTGACATACTACATATACAAGACAAGAGTAAAAAATTAAATTTATTAGAAAACCTAGAAATAAATAAATTAAACAAATTAAACCTTATTTTAAATGACCAACTAGAAGTGAATAATTCACCGTTGTTAAATTTAAATATTTAAAATCAACTTAATAATTCTTATAGTTATGTATATATATATATATTTATAAATTGTTTAATTTTATAATAACAGTAAACAATCAGTTTTCAAAAAATTTTTTAATATTCTTAATCATATTGTTATGTATATACATATATATTAAATATTACATTAAATATATAAGTTACTCCCGCTCTTAACCTAATGTCACAAACTCCCCCCTCTTCATTTAGGAAAAGACATAAATAAGAACGTCTACAAATATTTTGTATTATAATATTCATCACCTGATGAAGCCCTAGTAGGGTGAAACAATTGTAGTAAATTGAATAAAACTGTTTTGAACACAATTTGAATTTATTTCAATTTTTACTTGTAAATTATGGAGTTTCAACACGTATCTCCGTCTTCAATCAATTATATAAACTTGATCATTTTAGTAATGATAATGACAAAGCCATAAAGCTATAATTTTTATTTACCATACCTATAGATGTTATTTAAATTGTTGTTATATTACAGATAGATTGTTTTAATTCTAAAAAAGGGCGTATTAACTTTTTTATCGACCCGATAGACTTTTTTTTATCAAGCATTGTTTTGCGCAAAAGGATTTTGATGATTTCTAGGAAATAATTAATGATCCGTTCGTTTTATCGAAATAATTTCGTCCTTGGACTGAACCCGGATAATGTCTACGTGTATAAATAATATGACGTGTCTAAATTTATATACCTACGTAAAGGAACAAAGAAAATGCATCAGAGCCCTTTATACATAGTTAATCCACGTTAATTAATTATAATAAATTATAGGCCGTATATGTAATAGATTAAAGAGATGTTTAAAATACTAGGAATCAACTGCCGCCTTTCGCAGCGGGAAAATCGACAATGAATACTATGTTTTAGCTCTAAATACAAAATTGTCAAACATACAAGTTGGAGATATTCATTGTAGTGGTCTCTACTCTTGTTTCAAAAAATGCCATTTCTAAACATGCCACCATCGCTTTGGGCACACTGACCTGTATAATATAAATGGATTAGCAATGCGATTGGATGCGCGTGAAATTTTTATGCCAAATTCAATATTTAACTCGGGGCTTACGAGTATGCGCAGTCCGTAGTCTTTTAACATTTGAATGTGAAATCAGTAGGAGTTCCGAATGGCGATTTCAATAGACTGGCTTTTATATTTTTGGTGTATTTTTATTAAGGAAAATGCGGTGGACATTGAAAAGGATCATACTTATACAATTCTCTACATACCATCTGACATTGTTATCACAAAATGTTGTTATCTGCATTTCTGGTTTTGTTGTCAAACAATTGAAGCTCATTGTTAAGTGTGCTAAATGTGTGTCCGTACTAGAAGAAATCTCACACACATCTGTAGATAACGCTAGTTTTCATCTTTTGAACAGAAAAAATCATGGTGATTTAATACGCACTTTACAAGATGTCACCAAAATATGTAGAATAGTTAAGTCTAAGTATGTCATAAAAAAAAGTGAGCCAGTATTTGCAAGAGCTTAAATAGGCACAATATTGGCAAGTTTTAAATAATCTCGAAAACAGCCAGTCATGAAACAATGGTAACAGGGAAATGTAAATGTCGTATCTCATTTTGGTGGCATTTTAATTTGAATTACAGTGGTACCCCGTTATCCGCTGACTCCGTATCCGCGGTTTCAGTCACCCGCGATTTACCTATGATGAGCAGCAAACGCGTTATATCAATAAATATAAAAGTTATAGGAGCATTTGTCGATATATCGTCGTATATATGAGTCATCGCCTGAATTCGGCGCTCTCTTATGATAAGTTAAACAAGCCTTGAAACCTTTGGAGGATTTGTTTATTGAAATGAAAAGACAAAACCAATAACAATGTACTTTGAAAAAGTCGACAAAACTATCGATAATGCACAGCCATCATCATCGTTTGCTTCGGATCTAAGTAAACAATCGACTGCTAACTTGGACTTGGAGGAAGATGAATGAATATGTAGCTCACGATGATAAAGTTTTTCTTGTTGTGTATGTAAATATGTACTACATATATGTACATAATATGTATGAACTTATATATTTATTAAACTTAAATTCTATTTGTGCCACAGCACAAGAATATTTATTTATTTATTGTTTATTTATTTTAAATAAACAATAAATGATTCATTGTTTTAACTTTGCTTCATATTTCATATTGTACTCGAAAATAAAGCGTTCGCTATTATCCGCGGATACTGAAAACCGCGGTTTTCAGTATCCGCGGAAGACCACAGAACCAAACCCCCGCGGATATGGGGGTACTACTGTATTTATTTCAATTATTATTATATTATTTTAATTATGTTTTTGTTGGCTCCAAAAAATTTTTTTAATAATATAGGTTGATGCTTAATTCGAAGTATATTTTTATTATACCTATCTTTATAATTCCAAAAAAAAAAAATTGCACGTGCGCTATTGCATAAAGCGCAAAATATTGAAGAATGTAAATAAATAAAATCGTTGGTGATTGTAGATCTATTTTTAACAATTATTGTTTATAAAGTAAACTCCGTATCGCTATTAATTTATCTGTGTAAACAAGCGAAAATATAAATTGCGTCAATTCACACAACAAGGGGTTATAGATCAACCTTAAATATGATAATAAGTATTTGACATATTCTTTCTTTAAATTGTTATTTTTAAAGTTGTACTTGCCGCTTACATCGCACTATATTTTTTTTCATATAATTTTGCAATATAATAATGAATTCAAATAATACTGAAAACCAAAACAATACTGGGGCAAAGTACAGAGCCAGAAAGCTTTGTAGCTCCATAAAGTTTCCAGTTAGTTGTGTTATTTTTTGTGTGATCTGCTGGAGTATCATCGTTCCGAGTTTTTATTTCCTATTGGAAGCCCATTGCCCGCAACACGATTGTAATTACCCGCCTGGCTGGAAGTATATGTATTGGTCGTTGGCTTTCTTTATTTGGTTTCTTATTTCGTGTGTCGCTTTATCTTACTGGTGTTGTAATCTCTTCACTTGTGCCAAGAAAGAAAGCGATGATCAAGACGTGGAGAAAGAATCAAAACATAAAGGTTTTAAGCATGTAGACTTACGTGAAATACCATACATAGATGAAGGAGTACAATCAGAAGGAGTGCAATCATGAAGACGGTAGCCTTACTGGTGAAGACCAAAATGGAAGAAAATGGAAAATTAATGAAGTGAACGATATTAATATTTCATTTGTTTTGTGTACAGGGTGTGTCAAATTGGTCGCTAATATAGGTTATGTTGTTTATTACTAAATATAAATGAGAACAATGTATGTGACTTTACTAAATGAATAAAAACAAGTTATATAATTTAAAGAAAACGGTCTTCAACATATTACCAGACAATAACATGTTATACAGGATGTAACATATAAGCGACATTCATTGATATCGCCTTTGTTACGCAAAATACAAAAAATAATTTAAGACAAAAGCTTTTTTACATTTATAGGTTCTACTACGTAAAATTATTTTTAATTATACAGAGTGTTGCGTTTGCGCCTAATCAAAATTTTAAAATTTCAACTAGAATACCCTGTATATTATTATTACATTTTCGAATTCCTTGAGTATTTTGATTGTAAGTTTGCGTAAGATAATATTTATCTGTCGTTTTAAAAATATTTGCAAAACGCAAAACGCCAATAGTCTGATAACGAAATACGGAAGATCATGAAATTCTATTTTCGAGATATTTTTATTTTCATTTTCGTAAATTGCATCTTACGGAAAACTATGAAAGTAATTTTCTTTTAAAAACAATGCCGATAAATCACGAACTAATAAATAGAATATTCTGCAATTAAAAAGCTACACAAAACTTATATTATTTAAATTTAAATAATATTCACAATTAAAAACAGAAATCACAGAACTTTTTTAATGTAGCATTACTGCTTTCTTGAGTTTATTGGTAATTGAAATTTTTTCATTATAGGTACGTACCCCAATTTCAGATCACTTTTCACAAAATAAATAAATAATAGAATAAGTATGGAATGCAACATTATTTATTAGATAAGATAAAGTTATAAATAGTACATATTTTTCAAGGGAGAAGAATTTCTAGAAAATGAAATAAGAACTCAAAATAACATGCTAAAAAAGATTATATTTTCAATATAGCCACCATGTTGAGGTGACATAATAAAACACAATTTTAAAAGCTTCAATGTAAATTCTTAATTATAGCATATTAAAATTACTTTTATAGTTTTCAGGGGGGGATGACAATATAAGAAAATTAAAAAATATATCTCGGAAATTAAGTTTTCCGGATTTCAATTGTTTCATAAATGTGATGAAATGAATTTCTAATAAACTTACTATTATCATTAAAGATCCCTCTAGCGTTATATAATTTCTTTTATAAGTGTGTAAAGAGGTCAAGGGTAACTTTAGAGCCAAATAATATTTATCTACAAGCAAACATACTTTGTTGATCATATGTCTTGGTCTACTTACATTCTTTTATTTTATTTTTAGTTCCAAACAGTGCCATATTTTTTTACCAATTCAATCCATAATCTTTGTGTTATAATAAATTGTCTTGGAACATAAGTTTTTAGTTTCTGGCACTGCAACCGTTATGACATTATTTTTAAACTGTATATCATGTCATGTCATTATTTATTCACAAAGACAAACTCCATTAAAGCCCATTATATGGATAATCTAACAGAATATTAATATGACTATTATAACAAAATAATGTAGAAAATTAGTAAATTACAACTACAATGATGTTCTTATTACTTAATTTCATTGCTAAATATGTTTTATCATCAGCTTCTATTATAAACTGGTTAATATGATCTATTTCTAAAATTTTGGATTTCTTAGGCTCGAAGCCTTCAGAAATTCTTTTTTAAAATGTAAGAAGCCTAGAAAATTTTGAGATATCTACACTTTTATAAATATTTAAACAACATCGTAACATTGAATATGTAGACCACAAGGACGATGCCTTTTTTTATCTTATTTTCTTTATCAAAATAAGCAATTACTACATTTTCCCTAATATTAGCAATATTATTTTCTTTACACTAACTTAAAAAGAGCTGGTATTGCTTTTCATAAATATGTCGAGACTTTGTTGGCAAAAGATTTTGTAAATTGTCTTCTGCTATTTTGCGAATCTCTGGAGGCGTGCAGTTATTATTTATTTCGTCCTTTTTGTTGATAATTTGAAATAATTTATTGCGTAAATCAGACTAAATTTTAAACAAAATGACATATAACACCGCTAAATATTTAAAATGTTTTACTTAAAAATCAGAGTAACCAACTTCAAAAAAACAAAATTTCTAAAATGATCGAACAAAACATGTCTCTCATTTTAAGCTTTTTTGAACTTTTAATAACCGAAATAAAAAAATTAATATAAAATACACGTTTCATAAGACATTTTGCGCACTTGAACGCGTGCGCAAAAATCGTGTCTTATGAAACTTGTAATTTAATATACTTATTTATAGTGTATTCTACACCACAAAGACTCACTGCAGTACTGAATGCACAAGGTGGAATTATAAAATATTAGTGAATATCAATTAGATGTATAGTAATAAAATCTATTTAATCGTTTCCTCCTAATGTGTTATTAATGTGTTATTTTATTTGTCAATTTGGATATTTCACATGTTAACCTCACTTTTTAGTTACTGTACTTATTACAGAAATATTGCCATATTGTCTTCAATATGTTTTCGTTATTAAATATGTTTTACCTGCTAAAAATACGGATAAAGTTAAAACTATTTGCAAATCCCAAATGTCAATTTGACATTTCACACGAAAAATTTCAAACTTAGGTTTATTATCGTATTATTTCGGTTATATGATGCGGATCCTACTTTAAAAAAACAAGTTACGATTGTTCAAATATCTTCTATTTCTTTTTAGCTATTATAGACATTGTACAGTTTTGTGCAATAAAGTGCGTCCTACTGCTAATTTTAACATTATTTTGTCAGTGTGAAAATGGGTTATTTTTTCCTGTATTTGAAAGGTTAAATAATGCCTTCATTATTTACATTAGTTGTCAAAATGATTGGTTCTGATTATCTTTTATCTTGATGATTATTTTATTTAAACTTTTGTTTTGTAAAGATATTATCTTAACATCAAATAAAATTTATTATATTATATAACAGGTTAATATTAAACATGAAAAATAAAATACAAATAAAAATAAATATAAAAACAAAACAAGAAAACATTAATATTTAGTCATAATACCATTACCTACAATGACTTATTTAAACGATGGGGAGTAGTGTAGATTTACCGGTTCTGGACCCGCCTCCGGAGGCGGAGGCGGAGGTCAAAGGTCAAAGGTCAAGGGTCAAAGGTCAAAGGTCACGGGGTCAAAGGTCAAGGGTCAAAGGTCAAGGGTCAAAGGTCAAGGGGTCAAAGGTCAAGGGTCAAAGGTCACGGGGTCAAAGGTCAAGGGTCAAAGGTCAAAGGTTAAAGGTCAAGGGTCAACGGTCACGGGGTCAAAGGTCAAGGGTCAAAGGGCAAGGGTCAAAGGTCAAGGGGTCAAAGGTCAAGGGGTCAAAGGTCAAGGGTCAAAGGTCGCCGGAGGCGGGGGTCAAAGGTCATCGGAGGCGGAGGTGGCGCCCTCTGACGGCCACTAGCCAAACTAAAAATGGCAGATTTCTTGATTACCAACCCAACTAATGTGACGCCCTCTAACGGCCACTAGCCAAACTAAAAATGGCAGATTTCTTGATTACCAACCCAACTAATATGGCGCCCTCTGACGGCCACTAGCCAAACTAAAAATTGTATCTCTCATCATTACCAACCCAACTAAAATGGCGTCCTCTAATGGTCACTAACCAAACTAAAAATGGCGCCCTCTGACGGTCACTAACCAAACTAAAAATTGCATCTATCATCATTACCAACCCAACTAAAATGGCGCCCTCTGACGATCATTTGCCAAACTAAAAAATTGCATCTCTCATCATTACCAACCCAACTAAAATAGCGCCCTCTGACATTCACTAACCCAACTAATGTGACATCAGGCAAAATGGCCGACCATCAAGATGGTCAATAAAAATATAAACTTTGCTTCTAGAGAATTCCTGAATAAATTACACAACTTGCTATCGCGATTCTCAATGTATTTCTAGCAGGTCTAAACATGTTTTCCAGCGGAAACCGCAACGTCTGCATGCTTCTGTGATAGCTGCAGGCTTGAAATGTATTTCTATATCTTATAAAATGAAAAAAGAAACAATGTATTTTTAAGAAAAAACAATTTATTATTATAAATTAACAATATGACCAAGTTTCATAACTTCAAAGTCATAGTGAAGTGAATTATAACAAATATGTAGCACTTCCATCATAAGGAAAGCGTTAAACGAATTACAATGATCAACAAGCAATTCTGATACATTTGTATATAAATCTCCAGTTAATGTTATACAAGCGGTTAAGATCATCTTATAAAATGCTATAAAATCGCTGTTTACTAAAAATTCTAATTTACTCTTAATGAGCGGTTGTAAATTAAACAAATTGCTATAGGTATCCGAAGACAATACCAGCTGTTGATTACGACTACTTAATACAATGACAGTAGTATTCCTAAATGTTGACGTTCGAATTTGATGATTCGGACTGCAACCATCTGTCTTACAAAATTCCTCCCAGTCGTCCAATGTGAAGAATACACAGCTTGCAGGCGATCGAATCTGGATGATGGGCACGAATCCAGCCGCTGGACTAAGACCGATATTCACCCATTTCGAACCGCATTTGTTGAGGAAGTATGATGACTGCCCAATTAACTGTTTTTCCTTAACGATATTCTCATCTATCATTTTAAGCGAATCACCAATAAATTCATTATAAGTTTCT